>VFFE01007500.1:933441-1235428 GCA_008921705.1 Burhinus oedicnemus
ATTGGCATACTTTTTTTTTTTTTTCCTTCTTTTTCCTGAAACTCCTTTGGTGGAGAATTCAGCCTTCCCTACGCACCACCACATTCAGGGATTTCATGACTCATTTGTAGCTGGAATACCTAGTGGGGCAGTATACGGGGCTTGGATGCAATAAAATGAATCACCATGACAAGCTCTACTGTAAGAGCTGTTTGGTAAATGTTCTGATGCAAGAGAATGCCAAACAAAACAATTCCTTCCTTCCCTCCTTCCTTTGGTCTCAGAAGTCACTGCCCTGAAAATAAAGCAATTGATCTTTAATTCCTTAGACATGTTAAAAAATAATAAAAAATTGAGGATGCTTCAAGACTAGGTGCTTTTTATTCTGTACTGGTTCTTGCGTTATGCTGTGGTATTGCAATCAATGTCGAAAAGGCTGGGCGTAATCACTGGTTTTAGCATTCAGGCTAAGATCTACGTTGACAATAAATTTTTGGGGGGAGTCATTAAGTGTTCTTGCGGGTGAAATGGAGAAGATATTTTTTTAATGACTTCTCATAAAAGGGTTTGTACTGTTAGAAGCCAGGGCTCCATCCCATTCTGTATCGCTTTTCCAGCTGTGGTCAGTAGCATTCGATGCCACAGAGAAGGGAGAGGAAACCTAGCAGCACATTTGAAAATGGCTGGATCTTTTTTTGAAGCAGCTCCGTGAACTGAGCAGATCCACGTCAGCCAGTCAGACTTCCTGAGATTGCAGCATAACGTGAGGTGGCAGTGCACCCCTCTGCTCTCTTCTCTAATGGTTAACCTATTTCGCTAGCACAGTGGTCTGAGTAAATTATTTTGGTAAATGTTTCCATTACCGTTGTATAGCTGTAGTACGCTTTACTCGGCGAGCATCATTAGAAGGTATGTTTTAATTAACTGCATGTAATCTGTGCTTCAGTAATGGGAGTTTAACTGAAAAATTAATTTGGCCAAGCTGTGCTTATGCATAGCTTAATATAATAATACATACACGCACACACACACTCTCTTGCTTGCACTTTGTTCTGTCTCTCTCTCATCTTTATTACTGATGATCCTGTGTTGTTTATTGGGCTTCATTTCTGTAACTTGAGACTCCTGAAGCTGGAAACTGTTTAGAAAAATTTTTTTTTCTTTTTCTCAATGAAAACATGAACATGTTAGAGCTAGACAAAGTATATCTCAACTTCTTTCATAACAACTAGGAAGAAAATGAGTTCTGACAACTAATTTTACTCTTCTGGTGGAGGGGATACAGCTGGCTGTCTTGCTGGCATGCTGCTTGGTGCGGTGCTTGTATTGTCATCTAGTGCTACCATGTAAAACACATTGCATCGTTAAGCTACTATTTGACTTCTAAAGGGCATTTTCAAAATGAAATAAACCCCATGAACCAGGTGACGAGACTTAAAGTGTAATCAGAAAATAATTTGAAATCACCATAAAAAAGTAATGAAGCAATTTTTAAGGCAATGTGCTGGGGGTTTTTCTCTTGAAATTAATGGTGTTGGTATTGCAGATAAGGCATTCTAGTGAATTCCCATAGAGATGCCCATGGAGAAGGAAGTACCTTAATTCTGTGCCTGCCCAGGCATTCGTTTATTGTTGGTTTTGATTAGGTGATAGATACAAACCTGAAGAGGAACTGTGGCCTGGTTCCTTTGTTCTGAGGCTACGTAAATGTTTTGTTAACTTTTTTATATTTTATTTAAAAAGTCTTGGGATAGGAGATCCACGTCTCCCCCTCATCTCCTGCAATGTGGTCTAAACTAACCCATGAAATAGTTTTACATCTCCTTATATGCATGGAAGAGAAATGACTCATCAAATGGAGGACCAACTTCATTAAAGCTACAGAAAGAATGGGCCCTGTAATCTATCACTTTCATCAGGAATAGTTTGATTCTGCAAAAAACTGCTGTTGGAGAGAGAATATTGCAGAATAAAAACCACCAAGGAGTTAGCAGTTAGGAAAATAGCTTAAAAGAATCATGAGCCTTTTTTTAAAATGGAAAGTTTTTTTTTTTTTCCTCCTCTTCTGGTTTCTGAGCCTTAAAGGAACATTCAAGTCATATTTTCAAGCTTTTTAATTTTTTATTATTTTTTTTTAATTCTCCAAGAGCATGAGAACTTGAGATATCTTTTTAAATAAACAAAACAAAAATCCTGCAACTGAGACCCTTGGATTCTCACGGAGTCTTACGGTTCCAGCAGCTGGAGCTTTAGGAAGAATACAAAGCTTGTAATAATAGTCACTCCACCCAAATGGGTTAACGTCTGGACTTCCATGGGATTACACATTTCAATTAAATGCAAGATATGGTAATGGGAGCAAGGTCATGAGCTGAGTTCCCATTACACATGTTTATTCAGACGGACAAAAATTAAATTAAGGGTGTGCAAAGGAAATGGGCAACATTAGGATGTGTGAAGTTTGGAGAAATTCTTTCTCTAGTTGTTATCATTCCCTTCCTTTCTTCTTAGTGTCTTTGCTTTTACATCAGTGTTGCACCTCTGATTCATCATGTTGTATTTGCCTCTCCTTCCTTTTAGAAAAAGTGCATAGATTCCCTAGCCTCTAAACGTAAAGGATCTTTTTTTTCTGTATTGGTTCTAATTTCTGCAAATCAGACTTGTTCTTATGACCTTCAGCGAACTGAGGGAGTGGGGTGGGACATGATGCCAGGTATGCCAAAGGGTCTGCAGAGCTAATATGGCTGGGATGCAGAAGGAAACTGGAGAATAGTTTCTTGCTGCGGTGATGCCAGTTCCCTTGTTTGTCTTCCAAGACAGGTATTTTGTTTGTTTCTATTCATTTTTTTTGGTTTATGTCAGGAGCAGCTGGAGAACTGGTTCCAAAATATCTTCTGATGAGCACACTAATGCAGCTGAATTTCCATTCAGTTCATAACCCACAGCTCTCCTCCCTCCCAGCACCCAGGGCTGCCATGAGCCACTACTATGAGGTGGCTCAGCTCTCTTGAACACGTTTTAGAATAGATGCAAGCACCTTAGGCATAACACGCTTTTCAGTAAGAAATAGTCTTTAGGCCCATGTTATCTTGGTCAACAATTTGGTTAATTGTAGAGAAGAAGAACAAACCTGCCAAGCACAATATAGCATTTCTCCCTCTTTTGCCGGAGCGAATGATTGCTATACAAATGATTGCTAACTGTCACTTCTCCAGTCCTTAATGAGTGACAGGTATAATGACCTTCTGTTGTAGAGGCACAGATCAACGTCTCAACTCATGAAGGCTGACTTAAGCACTTGGGTTGATGGAGATTGATCTACGAATTATTGGAGTTGTGTGATGGAGTTGGTACGTTTAATATCCCCCACCGTGTAGCTTGTTTGAACAGATGCCAGTAACTCCATAGTCTTTCTTTTCCGTTCACTCAAGAATTCAGTAAAGGACTGCTTTTGTATACTTGATGTGAGTTGCCTTGTTTTCTAAGATGTGGGAGTTCTTCCTTAAAATTGGAAGAAGCAGTATGCTTGCAATGAACACTCAGAATATAAAAAAAAAAATAAAGCCCAACCAAGAAATGCTTTTTGTTTCCTGCGTAGACGCTGTTGCTGTGGGAAAACATGGTCATTTGCAAGAGTCCTTCTATCTAGTCCCTCCTGGTAGTTTGGGAGTTTCTTTTTTTGTGTGCATGTGTCTTTCAGTTTCTGTTTTCCCTCTACCTTTTTGCTGATGTGTGACAGACACCTCCCAAGTCTTTCCAGCCCCCTGAGGAGGACCAGCTGCTTAGTTGGTGGAAGATAATCTTGCGCATAAAGCTGCTTTTCCTTGTGGGAAAAATAATTTTCTATTGTTTTTGGTGTTTTGGTTTGTTGGGGTTTTTTCAGAAGTGTTGCTTTAGCCTGGAAAAAGGAAAAGGTTTAGTATTTAGTAGTTCAGAATTGCTCTGTATTAAACCTCATAAAAGGGATATCTCTGCCTACTCATGGCTTTTGCACTTTTTAATTAAATGAACAAAAAAAGTCTCTATGTTGTCACCTGGAAATACTACATGAGTAAACTTGCTGTGGATTTCCTACAAATTGCAACATGTATCAGAGCTGTAGGTTCATCAAAGGGCAGGCTGATCAGCACATCTTGTTAACCCTCTTCGACACTTCGGGTTTGAGATGGAAAATACTTATCACCAGCAAACAGCCCAGGGCGATGCTCAGAAATCTTAACTAACTGTCGACCCAGTTAGCCCAATAGCAGATGGCTGGCACGCCAATCGCAGCCAGGACATGTAGCAGAGGGCTGCGTGGTGCAGGTAGTTTATTAGCACCTGTACTCCTGAGGATCGTGTCGTGGGGTCCTTAATGAACACGTTAAAAATAACTGGAAGCTGATTAGCTATTTATGTAGCAGAAGAGAGCGAGTGAGCAGCAAGGGGGCTGACTTGGAGAGGTGAATACTGCGTTTAAGCGTAACGTGCTCTTACTTAGTTTTAGTGGTGAAAGACAACGGCCAGCCTGTGATTAAAATCTGGCAGGGCAGCCCTACGGCTCCTTCCCCCACCTCCTTTGAGGCTGGCCCTGTTGCTCTGCCTGTCTTGCTGGCCCTTTCACTTCCCCTGTTTCGAAGTCCTGCCAGGAATAGCACATTTTATACGATGCCAAATGTATAAATTCCTCAGACCACTCGGTCTGGGAGGAATGTACTAATGGTGTGGCTGACTGAGTTTTAATCTGGGATGTTTTTAATTTTCAGACCATGTTAATTTATTTTAATCTGAAAATTACAAGATTCGTTTCAGTTCTCCAATTTATTGCTTCTTTTAATACTTCTTATTTGCTTTTTTTTTTTTTGAACAATTAACTCCTTCCAGTCTGCAGTCACACCTCCTTTTTCTATCTTTGATAACTGATAAAGGAGCTGGGTAATGCAATAGACTGTGAATCCCCTTGAAATGGCAAGATCAATGTGTGTATTCTGGTTGGTTTGTGACACACATGATTTTTATTCCAGCAGCTGTTTACTAAACATCCGACTGGGGCTCATCTCCAGATTGTTAGCACCTATTCAGGAACGCTCCGTTCTGTGGGATCCGATTTTGGGCTTTTCACTGTTTTATGGCCCTCCTCGCTGGAAAAAGAAGGTAGACTCCAAGCTGAGGGAGTGACGGAGCACCCTGTGGTATTTTTGTTTTTCATTGACATAAGGTCTAGTTTTGGAAATTTCCTTTTAGTCTGTTCAAAGATTTTTATTTTACATGAATGCCATAGACATCACCTATTATCACTGCCTTATCTACTTCTAGTGTGAAGCAACTGACTTTACTGACTGAAACTGGTGTCATCAGTCCCAGCTGCTTGCACAGTCTCAAACCAAATGGGAGATAATAATTGTCTGAGCGCCTCCCCTGAGCTCCCAAAAAAAGAATTTCCATTTCTGGAAAAGCTTTGGGCCATACTGAAGCGCTGCATCCTCCTCTTACGTCATTTTTGCCTGGGTTAACTCATTTCACACAAACATATTTGCTTTTTATTTATGGTTTCTTCCCAGTAGCTGTCTTTTCTTCCTGACTGCTGTAACAGGAAAATATGACTATGAAAAAACTTCCACTGTGATGCCATTAGTAGGTCTATGATGCAACTGCACCAGTCAAGAACAAACAGTCGATCAGACGGCACATTTATTAAAGCACTGCAAGCCTGGACCTACAGGCTGCATGGATCCATGCCCTCCCAAGGGCAGGCTGAGCAGCCCCGCTGCTCCAGCAGCCGCAGTGGCACGGTCGGGAACTGGGAGTTGCTATCTGAACGTCGGGGCTGGCTGCAGCAACCAACCCAGAAATATGGGCATCAGTAAACTTATCGTCTCCTTCGAGGGGTGGTGCCAGCACAGCCGGTCAATACCTAGAATTAGGAGAGGCTTCTAGAGTAGCTGTAAGTCAAGGAGCTTCGCAGAAGGGGGATGAATAAATCTTTGGTTCCTGCATGTCAGTTGGATTTTTGCACTGCCTTAGTTTTATCGCACATGTAGTTGATGGGGTCTCTTTTTTTTTTTTTTCCTTCTTTTTCAATAGGCCTTTTTCCAGCTCTTGATATAGTCTCAACTCTGTTTAAATTCTTTCTTAGAAATGAGAAGATCTTTTGCTGTTTTTAGCCTTCACAGACTACTGACTGGTTGTTGATGTAGAGACTGCCTGCTGGGTGTCAGTACGGGCTTCATATTGGCTGGTGGAGAGAGACAAGCTCTGCTTTGTTCTGTGCTTTTTCAAATCTTACCACCAATATGGCGGGCAGATGGCAGAAACACGAGCCCTGTGTAAATGAAACCACGGTGCCCGCTGTGAGAAGGGTTGAGGGATGGAACGCTGACGGCCTGTGAGGAGGAATGGCTTGCTGAAGGGCAGCGAAAGCCTGGCATCCTGAAGTGTACTGCAAAGGATTGTGGGGGGGGCGGTGTAAAATTTTTAACATTTTCCGAAGGCAGCTAATTGTGACAGAAACTCTGACCAAAACCTTCACAGATCTGTTGAATGTAATGAAAAGCAGGGCCACCACGGTGCCTCCAGTTATGCCAGGGGAGGACAACTTTATATTATTTTCCTCTCAAATCACAAATCCTGTTCTTGTAATGATGCTCTTGATGAGGCCACTATAATAGGTGAACAAAACAATGTTGTCCGTGCTTTTGTCCTGCAGAAATTGCCTGTTTACAATACATGGAAGATTTAGTTCAGCACGTTGTGACCTTGCACGTTGGGTAATTATGTAAATGCCTCTGTGGCGCCTGTTTAAATGCATTTCTGTCCTGTTTGAGTTCTGTGGATGGACTGATTCATCCTAGTCTTCATGGGATGACAATTCAAAGGGAGAAACACACCGTTGGCAGTAGGGCAGGACAGCCAGTACGTTTGGAAAAACTCTTCAGCTGTATGCTCATCTCAGTTACGGTTGTCCCTTTGCCAAGTTGTGCCATTTAGGGGGTGGCGGAGGCTTTCGTGTCCTTTTTCTCACTGGAGAAGTCTAAGGTGACTCATCCATGTATATTGTTTTTGTATATAAATACATAAACATTGGAATAGTGGTGGTAAGAAGGAGTATGCAAGTTACAGCCTTTTTTTTTTTTTTTTTTTTTTAATTCCCCCCCCCCCAGAGACTTCAGGCCAACCCCTTGCCTCTGGAGGCTAGGAGCTTATGTGTCTCAAGAATTGGCTCAAGTAAAGCTAAAGTTAAATTCCTTGAGTGCTTGCTATAGCATTCTTGAAAATCAGCATCATTCAACTGACAATACAGCATTAAAGCATATGAGTCTTAAAAGTTTGCATGCTAGAAGAAAGCCAGTAAGATTTTGTGTGGAAGAGCTGCCTGATGACCCCCCCTGGGACAGGCCATTGCCCTTCTAAACTGAGAAGTGGGAGTAGAGGGATTTTTATACCAGCACCTGAAGCTATTGGTGCCCAAGTCACAGTATGCTGCCCTAGGGCAAATTCCTTGTCATCTAGAAGCAGGATAATTTGGTTGAAGCTGTACTGATACGTGCTGTACAAACAATTGTTTTGACTGTATAATTTTTTTCTGGCTCTTCCTTTCTGTTTAGGCAGCGAGACACAAAAGCTGAAACTGGAACGAGGCCACAGGGTTAACAAAGCCTAAGTCAATTACTTCGTTGTACCACCATCTTTGTTATTTTTTTTTCCCCTCCTTAACCAAGTTAGATCAAGGTGAAAAAGAGGAAAAGATGCTGTTGTAATTTATTATCTTCTTGAAGACAAACGTGGAGTCCTATCCCACTCTCCCCATGCTCACAAAAAAAGGAAAAAGAAAACGGAAAGAAAAGGGTTGGGTCAAGTTAGCAGGATTGTTTTACCTCTTCCATTGTGTGTGCTCCTCTGTATGGAACTTCATGCTGTATCACAGCAATTTGCACTGTGACAGAAAGTGTTCAGAAGCCCCGTTTTGAGTAAATGTTTAACTTTTGATAAATGCTGTATTGTTCTAGCCAAACAGCAGTACAAACATGTCACCATTTGGTGCCTTTCCAGCATGCACGCCTTGTTCTTCTGTGATGCTTTTGCTAAACTTGAATGAAAACAAGGTACATTAAGTACTCATCTGAAAGATAGACATGGAATTCAGCCAGCAGTCTTCATAGCAGGTGCATCCTTGGTGTAAGATTTTTCACTGCTCACGGAGGAATGAACTTGTCCTGTTACATATCTCTTCTTGCTAGTTGCGTTTGAGAACAGGCCCCTTTTTTCACACGTCGTCCCATTGATCTGGGACCATCTCTCTTGTCCACAAATCTGTGATGAGTGGAGATACCATCATATTGTTTTCTCTTCTGTCCAGACAAGACCAGAAGGTGGAGTGTCTGGGTGATAACTGCTCACTGAAATATTGCTTTGGTAGTCAAAGGCTGAGATGGGCTGTGTAGAATTGCGAGCGTCCCTGAAGGTGTGGGGAAGAGCTCTGATCAAGCAGATCAGCAGAACTGAGTTGCGTTTGGAGGGTAGACAGGGAAAGTAAGGATGCTTCAAAGACCATAAAATAGAGCTACTATTTCAGGAAAGGGAGAATGTTTGGTCTAGCTGGTGGTTGCCTCTGAAAATACTTCAAATATCATCCGAGTCAAAAACAAAAGACAGGCGATACGCATATTTACTAAAAGGAGAAAATCAACCATCAGGCATGTTGCCTTTCGGAACATTTCACTGTAGGTGGAAAACATTGTTATCCTCCATGTCTGTCAAAATTTCCCATGACAAACTTGATTAGAATAAGTCAGCAACTGTGAGCCCAAAAGTACATTCTAGACCTGGCAGCAAATGTGCGAGAATAGCTCTGATACAGAAGTTTCTGCCATCGTCTTTCCCTTTCTGCTGTCGGGCTGTGGCTTCCTATTTTCTGGAAAGAGATTCAGAAACACAACATGTTCATGGGCAGAAGTCGTAGTAGCCCCTGAGAGCAAATAGCTTGATCGTGAGGCACAAAAATGAGTACTCATAAAAATGGACAGATCTATGCTTTAAGCCAAAGCTATTTAGTATGTTTAAACAATGCCCTTGAATATGGAAAAAAACCTGTATTTCTGACTGACCGTTGTGCACTAATGGCAGAATTGAGCTGTCCCCAAAAGAGGGCTGGACTTGCTGAAAACAAGACAGTAAAGACAAGAACCTGCAACGTATTCACCCAGTACAAACAAGTAACGTAGAGAAAATAATTGTGGAAATTCCAGCAAAAACATATCTTAGTGACTTGTTTTTATATTACTGGATGTTTGTTCTTTGAACGAATGAAACAGTGCTTTGGGGGTGATTTTTTTATTTTTTAACAGGTAGTGTGGTTTTTGTAAAATGCAAATTTCAGCAGCATCAAAACATTTTTAAACAAGACTGCAAAGTTGTCTAGAAGAGATTTACCTTTCGCTCAAGAAGTTGAAGCAAGCAAAACCTTTTACAGCTTGCATTTTCCTGGGAATTTGGTGGTGAATAATCCACATTAGTAATCCAAACCTTACACTTCTGCAGCACTGTAAATACAACTAGAACAGGGTATTCTTTTAAGTTACGACATTTTTATTTTAGGCTTTTTTCCTCATGAAAGCAGGGCTGTGTAGGCATCGATAACACGCATATGATTACAGTATAATGGAAAATTTCTCATGCTCCTTGCTGTTCTTGAGTCAGCTGGTGGAGGTTGGATGAGGGAGCGGATTTTATCCAGCTGTTCCATCACCAGCATGTGTCTTGTGCAGGTGTAAGTTACTCTTGAGTATACAGTCCGAACACATTTTGCGCCTGAATTTGTCTAGTGATTTGCTGAGGGCTTGAGGTACTGCAAGCTTTCTTCCTAATGTAATAAATCAATGTTATTTATGATTCTAATTGATGGTCCTCTCTTTTTTAGTGTGTTGGGTGCTTCCTATACTTTATTTTTGCTTCTATACGGAAAATATTTTTAAACGTGCCTTTAGGTTTGATCGAATGAGCATCTGGTATTGCTTAAAGAAAAGTCCCCCCCGCACCTTATCCTCACTCTCTTTTCTCAAATATTAATGTATTAGTTCATTATCCATTCCAGAATTGCTTTTTCTTTTCTTTAGGAGCAAAAGATCATCATCATTAGATGATGACGCTTCTCAGTATAAAATTGTCTTTATAATGCACTACATAATAAACAAACTACATCTTAAAATACCCTGTGGGACCATCTGATAACTTGGACAGTATGTAAACAGATCAATGTCTTAATGAAAATCTCAAAAACAGCCATTCAAAACCAGTGGGGCTATATATCTGAAAGAAAATGTTTCATTAGGAAAAAAGTATTATATGCTGAAGCTTAAGATAATAAATTTGTGTATGTATTTTCCAGTCCAAATCAGTATTGGTCTGGCCACAGTCATTGTTTTCCTGGCTGGGGCTGGATCACAGTGACAGCTTTAACTGTTTGGGAATTCCCAACAAGACAAGCTCCTCAATCCCATGCCCATGTAATGGAAACCAGTCTTGGTTTTGTTGTGGGAATGCACCTATGGATGCGTAAAGAAGGGTATGTATGTGTGAAAGAGAATTACATCTCAAATCTGGGGAAAGCTGTCACCAGGAACTTGGGATGTATTACCAAACCTCCTGATCTTCCCCAGTTGCAAATGCCAGGTGTGACTCTTTGATCTTGTATTTATTAACATAAATGTGCTACCTACACCTAATCAACAACCAAAGCACTCGACCCTTCCCACTACAGTAACCCACTTTAGCAAACAGAATAAATTGCCTGTGCCTATTCATCCTCTCTGAGGAGAGGGCTGGAGAACAGGAACAAGCGATGATGGTTTTGCTGCCTTAACACACTTGGGGGAAGCACCCAGGTGATGAACCTGATATAAGAGTCTGTGTTTCTTAAGCTTGCCTTTATTCTACTTGACTATTGGTATTTTTGATTTTTTACTATATTTCACTGTCTCCAAAAGTTGTATTCATACTCCGAAAGTGTTCTAGCATATGACCCGGTAAGCGTGCTTTTGGGCAAGCAGGACTGGGCCTTTAATAATTTTTCTAGCTGGAAGAGCAACAGTGAAACCGAGCTGCAGCCTCGCATACGTGGTTTCTGCAATTAAGGGCTGCAGCTGTTCTACTTTTTTTGTCTCTGTGACGCAAATCAAAGCGCAGCAATGGTATTGCCTGAGGGAAGAGAGAAAGCTACTTGCTTGCTTCCCCATGCTGATAACTAAGCAGTGATGACAAGAAACTGGGGCAAAGGAAAGTTCAAAAGCAGAATCTGAATATTATAAATGACTGAAGAAACGCAGGTGCCGCTTCTTCAGTGCAAAAGGGAAATAAAACTGTGTGAATGTCAGAAGAAATAATCAGCTCCCCAAAGGAAAATACGTAGGGCTGTAAATTTTTTGTTGCTCAATGGAATTCTGACATGTACAGTAGTTGGAGTCTGTATGCTATCAAATACATTACAGTCAGCCCCATTTTAAACATGATGAATTTTTACCTAGTGACTTTAACCTTAAGAGCCTTGATTCTTTCACCTTCTCCTGTGAATCCCGTTTTCACATGTGTTTCAATATCAGCCTGAACGATGGGATTCTATTCTGTATCCCTGTGCTCTTCTTTTGTGCATAGCTCTCAAAATGTCCTCTGTGGGAGGAATTCGTAAGGAAACAGAGGTGCTGAGAGCATGAGTGGCATTATTCTTCTGAGGTCACGCAGCAAGCAGAGGAGAGATGTCCCGATGTCTTGAATCACAACCTATTTATTGCTTTGTCCGCTAACTTCTAAATTGATTTGTGTGGCCATCCCAAGTTTGTGGCTTTGTTTGCTTGTGTTGTCTAAACTGAACTTCATAGGTGTTTTATTAAAGATCAGTTTTGCAGGTTTGATACGGAACTGAAACAAGGCTAGAGCTTTGTTCAGGCTTCAAAGGTGCCTAAGCTGTGAATGCAAACTTCTGCCAGGTGAGCTACTGAAGCCCTTTCTGGTGGTTGTTGCTTTCTGTGTGCCCCAGCCCTGGCAGCAGGCAGCTTCGTGGGAGGGGAGGAGTTGCAGGACTAAAGCATCCAAGGCTCTGCTCAGGATCTCCCCTGCTGTCATGTCTCGCATGAACTCTGTCTGTCCCTACTTCATTGCCAGCCTCCGCTGCCTCTCAATTCTGTTCCCTCACCGCGAGCAAGTGGGGGCAGAAGTCTGGTTTTCTGCTTTTGGCCATTGTACTTGTCCTGCATGAGGCTACAGCTCCCCACCACATCTGTGTTCCCTCTTCATTTCTTGTGTTTCTCATCTCCTGTGTTCTCAGTCCTGTTCCTCCTCTATTGGATCTCATAATGCCAGTATCCATCTCTCTTTTGCCTTGTAGTGATTCTCATGTCTCTGTTTTTGTGTACTTCTCTTTAAGCTTTCCCCACCATTTTCTCCCAGATCAGTTGTCCCTTTACATGCTTTCCTTAACTGACTGTGGTAAGCACTCGGGGTGGAGAGGGAAGCAAACACTATTTTAATGCATAGACCAAGATTTTCCCACCAAAGGTTTAATCTTTTGGGGCACCTCATGTAGTTTAATTCCATGCTCTGGAGCAAGTCAGATGGGGGTGAGATCTTAGCAGCAGTGTTAAATGTTTCAATGGGTCTCTTTAGTAGTAATTTTGAAGTACTGTACTTTCATTATCTTACAGCTTGGCCAACTTGGGGGAGCTTGTGAGAGACAGCAGATGATGTGTCTCTGATACCATAGCCACTTCCAAACTATCAAATTCATGATCTGAAACAAGACTTATGAGAACGTAGATTCTGTTTTTCACATGGGTAAAATAGTGTGTTTCTCTGTCATCCTGCACAGTGAGCATTCAGCCACCCATATACGTAATCTCAGGCCAAATAATGAAGAATCAGATGTTGCAGACGTGACTTAAAATGAGCTGTATCATGCAAAGTGTTGGGCCACTTTAAAGCTGATTCTACTAGCCCTGCCTGTACCACAGTTACCTGTGAGTCAAGCACAAAATTGAGTCAAGGCTTTTTCTTCTGGTGGTAGGTGCATCAGCAAAACCCACACGCTATAATCAAAAACAAATCCACGTTTATTGCAAGGCTGGGATTTAAGATTTCTTTTTTTTTTAGCCCCAGCTTTATTTTTTCAGCCGAGGCAAAAATAGGTTTTAGGATTGAATAATTACCATCAATCTAACTAGTTTACAGTGCTTGATTTAAAATAAGGAAATAGTTTAGAAATATGTTTATATGTTTGCTACTAACAGTTTTATTGGTAATCAGGAGGCTTGTTGACTCCTTTGCTGGGAACTGGATTTATGTCTTGGTTTTCATGGCTGGAGGCTAGGGGAGTATGAGTGCTTTATAATGGTACTTTTTGGGCAAGATCCATAAAAGTACTTGGGAGGCTTTCAGTCATCTGAATGTTATTGGGTAGCCCACAAATGACCTACCCACACTTGTAGTTATTCTTCAGTCCTAAAGCATCGCTAAGTTTTTACCTATGGGATCCCTTCTCTATAAATGCAATTTCCTCACACTGATGCAAAAGGGCTTTCTGAATTCTGCAGTTTCTCATTTTGATAGGTGGTGGCTCGGCTTAATGTATTGTGATATGAGCGTATTTTCACAAGTCTTGTCTTTTAATGGAATTTTTATACTAGCATGTAGTTTAGGGTGGAAGGGAACATTCCTTTCTACTTGATCCAGTTGTAACCATGATGGTAAGGGAAGTTAGGATTGGAATTCAAACATTTTTAGGACTCCTGCCCTTTGTGAGGAGAAGGTGAAGCTTCAAAATCTGCTGTATACTAAGTATTTATTAATGATACTTTTCTAATATTTGTTTCCCATCAGTTCTGCTGTCTTCAAATTAATAAAGTAATGAATGCTCATTAACCTTATTATGGCAAATCAATAGCAAGCCTAATGGTTCCTGCTGTCAAATGCTTCAATATGAACTTCAAAAGCAATATTAATATTTATTAGTCATTCCTTAAAGCTGATTGATATGCTAGGGAGTTTCATAGAAAAAAAATACCTAGATGGGTTGCATAAATTGCCAGCCTGATTTCAATAAATTTTAAAACTTTTTCCTGCTGTTTATAGTTATGATAATTGAGTGTTAAAGACTTTCTACTGAGTCTGATGCTGACTCTCCTTCTTTATTACTTCCTGCTTCTAATCACCCTTGAACTGGATTAATCTCTGCCACAGACATATTATTTAGCAGGAAAAGACCTTGCCACTATTTGTAGGATTTTCCAGGGCTTTGGTACTGATTTGTCAGCGGGCAAACTGACTGTTTGCGGTTGTATTTTTTGCAGTCGGCACTGTTAAATGCCACTGAATGTAGAGTTCTGAAAGGACACATGTGGTTTCCATTTCTCCGTGAGGACTAGGTTGTCACTGTGTCAGTCACAATCCCACTTTTCTCTGGTCGTGCTGACCATATGCAGCTTTTAACTTCATCTCTGTGATACTCTAGAGCTGCACAAATAATTATCAGGATCTGCACCTTGTTGTGTGGGACATCTCCGTATTTATTATTACAATTTTGAAGAACTATTTCCAGCGTGTCTGGAGTGCCGCTGAAGTGCAGAGCCATGGTTTCTAGCTGCGCAGGCACCACGTGCATCAGCACCTGGCTTGGCTGCTGGAGCTCAGCTGTGGCATGCTTGTCCTCTGTGAAGCTGCTCTATGGAAAATTAACAGAATTTGGTAAAACTACTCAGTCCAGCTCCGTAAAATTGAACAGATTAAATTCATTCAAGACCTTGAGAAATGTTCAAGGGAAAAAATCAGGTATACTAAAGCTTAGGAAATGTAAGTGCTTTGTAAGTTGTCTAGCCAAAGGCATTTGTAGTCCTCCCACTTTGTATTCAACTTTATGTAAAGCTCTCTCCATTTTGTTAACATTAAAAGAATAAATACTTTTTTACCCAGTCTTACAACAATATTTAAGGTAGATTTCCTCGTTCTGCAAACCTACACAATTACATTTTGTGTTTAAGGGATTTACCCATTTTTTGAAGATAAGGCGTTGTCTTCTAAATAACTTTGAAATGCTGCTCCAAAGCCTTTTCCAATGCATGAGTAAAGCCTTGAACAAATCAGGATTTGTCTACTGGCTGTGAAAATGTTTGATCTACATCCAGACTATAATACTGTAATCTGGTCCCCTGGGTCACTTATTGGAGAAGGTGAGGTCTTAGATTTGTAAAAGAAATGTTCCTATGCTTGCAGCTCAGACTAAACAAATGTAGAAAGACATTTTAATTTGGTTTTCTGAGACATCATGAGTTTTAAATGTATAACAAAATCTGCGTTAATTTTATGGGGTTTTAAATATTAACTCCGGTGGCCTACTGAAATGTTTCTTACCCCCCCGCCTTCCTTCCTCCTCCTCTGACATGTTCCCCACTGTGTTGAACTATGCCTGTAAATAGGAACTGCAGTAAAATTGTTCATGTAGCTTCCAAACCAGAGGAAGAATCCTCTTCTGGCTTTCAACATGGCTGAAATTTGTATTCATTAGACCGACGAATGTAGGGATGATTGTCATCAATGTTACCTTTTGGCAGTAGTGTCGTGGTCGGGTACAGCTTTATGGCATGGCAATTAGACAACCGAATCAAACAGTGCTAAACAACATAAGCTGCCTGTAAGATGCCATCCTCTAGTAGAGGTGACAACAGTTGAAAAGAAAATGCTATAGAAGATGTCACTGCAGCCTCCCAGTTACCTGGCAGGTATTTTCTTGCAGTCTCATTTCAGCTTTGCTGTTAGCCTATGAGGAGACCTGGCTTAAGGTGTCCCGGTTCTCACTGTGCCCCTATTCTCACATTTGGAAAACAGCACTGATACCTAGATCGGATTTTTATGGGATGCCATGAGAATCACTTCCAGGTTTATACGTTTGGTACCAAAGAAGAGGGCATGGGAGAGGGAAGATGACTGCCTTGCAGATCCACCTCCTCAGAAAGAAATCTAGGAAAGAGAGTAGCTAAGTCCTGTTCTTAGTGGTTGAAAAATGTTAGCGTTTCTGTTCAGTCCAGTCGTAGGCTGGGGCACCAAGTGGAGGAAAGTTAGCAGTGAATACTTCAAATAACCAAATCGGTCTGCAAAGATATTTTACGTAGGTGTTATATACTTTTTTTTGTTCAGGTTTATATGTGATAACTGAGCACAATGTACATCTTGCATACTATAAGTAATGTTACCTCTGTTGTGTTGGTACGTTTTCATCACCAAGGGTGTGGTTGTGCATATCATTGCTAGTTGTAATGGGGATTTGGGAGTCTTTGCACCTCGCAGGAAAAGCAACTGGTCTTAGTCCTGGCTGTGATACCCTCTGTCTGGACATTCGAGCAGTTGCATTAGCCAGCACAAACGATTATTTGTGTACACAGATCTTGGGCATTTGCATAGTATTTTTCCAAATTCAGGTCTTTAAATACTCAACATCTCTTCAGGTTCAGTCTAATAGAAGCAGGGAGGATTTGAATGTTAAAATGCCCTGTTTTCTAAATCTAAATCTGTTTGTGTATGTTTTCAAAATAACTTTGCTTTTCTGTTTCTCTGTTTTTATGTGAACTGCAGTTAAACTTGTTTTTTCCATTACTTTCAATGTTTGGTATTTAACTTTCTGATTTTTTTTGTTTGTTTGCTTTGCTTTTTCCTCTTGGATAAACTGATGGGCAAGAACTTAGGGTTCCACTCCCATTCTTTTTACCTAATGTAAAATGTTAAAATACTGTCATAGAAGTAACCAGCATTATTTTTTTCCCATAATTGCTGTTTGACCACTTAAAACTGAGGATTCATGGCCCTTCAGCCTCTCTAACAAGATGGCTTGGTGAACTGGTTATGGAATCATTTGTGAATTCTTAGCTGCCTGTGTGAGACTCGTTTTTGAGGTGGCTGGAAAGGAACGGAAAGGTAGAAACAGGCAGGAATCATAACTACTCTAGTTTTTTAATTATTAATGTATTACATCTTGCATAAACACTGAGCATGGGAGGGAAGATGTTTCAACTGAAATGTTGAAACATCTTCTAGTGACAGCCCTTTATTGGCCTAAGGGGACTTTAAAAATATTGTTATTCTATTCTGTATTCCTATTAATGTAGTTCTCCTTTGTCCTTACAAACTAGTATTAAAAGTACTGAACTGCATTCAGAAAGTAGCTCTTGGGAACCATTCTTCAATTGCTTTGCACAGGTTTGGTGACTTTAGAAGATCCAGGCCAACAGATCTAGAGATACAAGCACATCTTGTCTTGGTGTTGCAATCGGTCACCTGTATGTGGGGCCTTAGTTGGTCCCCATGTTTCATTTCTGTTGACTTCAATGAAAGATACTTAGGAGAGCGGATGCAGAGGGTCTTCCAGTAGGGCTCTACATCTCTACAGAGATCCCTCTACAGAGAGAAAGAATATTTCTATGTTTTAGTGAGCATAACATCTTCTCTAGCTTTCACCTTCTAATCTTTTCCTCCTCCATTATTTGACTTCTCTTTGTTTTGGTTTAGGGGCAATGTTAAATGCAACTTTTAAGTAATTTTGCAGCTGGGCACACGCCATTTTCCCATGTCAGCCACACTACTCGTATTTGTATGTAGCTGAAAGGAAATTGGTCTTGTAAAGGTGTAAATTAAGATAAAAAAGAAATACAAGACCTGTATTTCATGAGCCATGCTAGGATATTACTGCAAGATTTTCATGTTTTTTAAATGCAGCAGCAGCAGCAAAACATTCATTTCTGAGTTGGGTGTCTCTATTAAGCTCAAAATAAGTGAAGCAGTAGATATATTAAGCTTAAAATAAGAGAGGCAGTCAAAAGGGACAATGGTGTAGAAAATATGATCCAGTGTATTACTTCCCCCCTGCCCCCCCCACAAATGCGCGGATTTTAAATTCATTCATAGAGCTACGTAGCTTATTTGCAGTTCCTCATAATTATCAAATGAGCTCTGCATAGGAGCAGACAACGGTAATCAGACAGTTGATTATTTACTAGTTCCCCTGCTTGCATTTGCATCTATTTTCATTTGCAGTATTACAAGAAATTTGAGAGGGCTTGCAAAGCATGAAAGCAAAACGAGAGATGAGAGTTTCTTTTGGCTTTCATTTTCCATTGCCTCCAATAGAGTTCTTTTAATGTTTGCTCCCAGGTGTACGTTTGCGGGTGGGGAGAGAGAGGCAGACACACAGAATTTCTCCTGGTGATTTCCACCTAAGGAGAAAACTCGGTGTGCAACAAAGCGCTCAGCATGGAAAAAGCTTTGGAGCACGCTGCCAGTTTTATTGACTGTCCCTTTCGTAGTGACATGCCGGCCCCCTTTGAATTGATAGTTAACAGAAGTGAGTGAATACACATGGCTTTTGTAATACAGTGATAAATTGGTGGGCAGTTGGATCATGATGGCTTCAGGAGTTACGTGTTCACCATCAGTGCCCCGAGGCCATTTATGTTCTGTGTCAGTGGGGTGCATCTGAATACCATATGTCACAAAGACTAATGTCCTTGCTCTTCCTTCTAATGGGCACGGCAGAAACCGCGCGCTTGGAAATTTCCGTGCCTGCCTCCGAGATAAACAGTAACAGGGCCAGCTAATTGTGTATGTTGTTAAACACCAGAGCTGCTTACTTGAAAGGTGGACCCTGGCAATTAATGAGAGCCATTAAGAGACTGAACAGCAAAAAAAAAATAAAATCAAATCCATTTTTTTCCTGACACGGGGCTTGGTGCTAGCAAATTAGATGGGCTCTTGTCCAAACCGATTGCTGTTTCGCTGTTAGGAGGGAGTTATAGGTTAGGGACATGGGTTGGAGTGTCATAATTTTTAAGAGTACCGGATGATGCTTTCGACACTTGTTTGCAGAGACCAGTGCAAGAAAACACTTAAGACAATGAATTTTCCCTCTGAACTGGGACTGAGAAACTGAATTGTTAAAAATGTATAATCAGGCAGTACGGTGTGCAAAATCCATTCTTGGCAAGAGGTCAGGTTGCAATGTGTATACTTTAAAGACAAGGGGTCCTGGTGCAATATGTGTATGAGTAAGCAAAATGTTCTGGAGCGAGGCTTTCGGGCGAGCACTGTGTCATCACACATGCAGGGTGGAGTTGATTACAGGGATACACTCCAGATTTAGTGAACTTTGGAACGAATTAATCTCTGAATTGACAATAAAGTTAAGTGCTGTTACCTGCGTTTCTATAGGCTTTCCCTTGCTTCCAGTCTTGTTTAGTGTCATGGATTTAATGGAGTTTAAGGTAAATGGAGCTGTTCCATACTTTACTTCAGAAGTTGGATGTTCTGGGAATGCCTGTGGCCAATGGTTGAATGACCAGCATTGTAAATCACAAGAAAATGGCAGCAATACAAAGAATAAAACATATAGATTACAGATGCATCTGTCTTTTTGTGAGAATCATGAAAAGGCTATCTATACAGTAACTGCTAAAACCATGGCTCTGTTCTTCAATGTTTTTATAAGCGCCGAAATAACACTGTGGCATAGATGAGATGTTTGTCCATTGATGCTTATCCTTCCATTCAAACGTATTGCTAAATAAAAGGGGGTGTGTGTAGGTTTCTGGAGCAGAGAATGACTGGTATTTGTTCCTTAACCAGAGAAGCTAAAAGCTGGAAGGGTATGACATTGTCCGCGTAAATGGAAAGAACAGAAACCAGCTGGAAAAAGACGTGTTCGTTTCCAAACCAGGTCAAATGTACAAAGGCTCATATTGCATAGTCTTACATATTTGCTTGTCTGCACTAAACTATCTATGATTTTCAGGGCATATTTGGCATGCAGGAGAGGGGTTCCCATGTTCAGTACCTGCATTTGCTGAATGCTTGAGCAAATAATCACAAAGAATTAGTAGGCATGGGCAAAAATGCGGATATAATAGAGAAGCTAGAAATAAAACCTTAATGAATCTGGAAGATTTGAACACTGTTATAAACATACAGTTGTTATAAAACTTTGCATTTTTGGAACAATGTTTTCCTTGGGATGTAAACTCACTGTTTAGTGAACTTCATTTTCAAAGCATCCCAGCAATGTAATATGATGTGTTGGAATCTGAGTCCACTCCTTTTGCTGCATCTTAGAAAACTGACTTTCAAATCTTATCTTTGTTTTGTTCTTAAAGAGAAGTTATTTATTATATAGCAGCTGATTCGCTACCATGCATTTATGCTTTGTATTGTTTCTGTTGCTTCCTTATTCTTCAAAGCATCTTCTAGTGTTCAAGAAGCTTCTTCAGACCTCAAGTGATGTAGATCTTCATCCTCTCATTACAGCTGATTAAAACAAAGGGAGAGGTTAAATGACCTGGTGAGGGTTATGCAGTGAATCAGTGCTGCAATTAGGAATGGGAGAGAGGGGCATTTCCCATACATTTGTTTTAACCATTAGACTGATGCGGGTGAGCTATGGAATGAGACGCTACAATCGAAAGAGTGTCCCTGGTATTTTTGTTTTCGTTTTGTTTTTCCTCTCTGCCTGTAATGATGGGTGCTTTTGCATTCTTAGTCTGCGGCTTCTTAGTCCCAAGATCAGTTTTAGGGAGCTAAAGTCAAGCTGTGCTGCCAGGCTGGACAGCAGAGGTGGATAATGAAAGGGAAGAACGTGGCAGAAGGTTAACCATCTCCACTATAGTGTGGGTCCAAAGTGGGGTCTTTAGAGCATGAGGTGAAAAGCTTTCCTATTTTAATACTAGGTGATAGTAATGTTTTCCCTTGTATGTGTGATCTTGTGTCTGAGCTAGTCATCTTGCGGGGTAAGTGATATGTGCTGGAAAGCTTTGTTGGTGGTTGCAGTCCAGCAAAGCTGGAGTGAAGAATTTATGGTCCATGGGCAGGATATTGTCCACAACTTACAGAGCCTGTGGCCACATTTCAGTCCTTTTCCCTGCTGCTGTTTGATCCTGCTCTGGGGTGTGTACATGAATGTGTGGCTCACCAAGCACATTTGAAGGGCCCAGGCAGTCCTCAGCCTGTGACCTTCCCCGGGGAGATGTGAGTAGCAGAAGCGGGTGTGATGTGCCAAAGCAGATTTCAGATCCGGAGAGTAAACCCTTCATCCTCCCTGGTTGCTGAGAAACCAAGTTTTTACAGTATGTAATAAATTTGTGTGTTTACGCAGGAGCCCTGAAGTGGGAGGCTGATACTGAAGGTGGCATAAAGCACACTCCTCGTCTCTTCTAGGGAGCGTGTCAGCTTACTCCCAGACCTGGCTTGAAATGGGGAAAAAATTGATGTAAAGTTCCCTGAAGTCTAGTCTTCCAATTAATCTCAACATTTCATACCTGATGATGCTTTAGGTTGAAAATACTAGTCTGAAATAATACATTGTCTCATTTTAATTTTTTTTTTTTTTTGAGGGAGAGTCAGTTTTGTTTCCTTGATTCAGTGTAATCCTGCTTCCTCTGATAAATGGCTTTTCATGTAATGTGTGCACTGATTACTCCATGGCACACATCTGCTAAAGGATGTTTTTGAAAGTCAGGCTAATTTGTTGGCTAAGTGGCAGATTTCTGATTGCACTCTCCTATCAATACAGAAGATGACTTAAACAGGACAATAATCCTCTCTATTTTATTTTTTTTCCCAGACCTTGGGTTTGGGTTTTTTTCCATCTCTGTTTTCATCCCCCTACTATAATTTTTCTTGCTCTCTAGGTACGCTTTGGTTTCTGTCTCTTCATAAACAGTTATGAAACATGATTACTAGCAACTTTCGTGTAGTGCAATTTGCACAGTGACACAATTATGAACTCAAAAGGTTCACTACACGCAATTACAGGATTATGTAGTCTACTCTGGCTTCAAACCACAAACCATCCATACTGGATTCTAAAATCCACATAGATTGTTAGAAATAGCAGCCAAAGAAATGCTTAGCTGAATTTTTTCATTAATGCTAGAAAGGTTCATGTGGAAAGGAGTGTCCTATTCCTCTGGGTGTTATGCCTCCATCTCTGTGTTGAATGTGTGCATAAGGGCAGAGACACTCAATGTGACACAAACTCAGTATGACATTATTGTATCCTCTAATAAGTGTCAAATGTGAAGCCCTCCCCCTTTTTCTTTTTTTTCCTTTTTCGTTTCCTTTTTTTTCTTTGCTTTTTTTAATAAGCAAGACAAAATGTTTTAATAGCTCTTAGGCTAAATCTGTGCTACAAACGTTCAGAATTTAGGGGTGGAACTTTATTTTCTCCTTTATTAATGCTTACAAGCCTCTGTGTATGTATAACTGTTACAGCTAAAGCTGCTTTTATTTCACGTAGCCTGTTCCACTGCAGAAACTGGTCATAAACTGCATGAACAAAACCACCTTCTGGTGCTTGGAAGCTGCACTAGAAGTCTTGGCTGGTACAGTTGGAGTGTCAGATCCCACCTGGTCTTTCTTAGCACTATGCAAGCCTTATTTTTGAAGCGGGTAGGTATGGGGAGTTCCAGTTTGGGGATGCATGAACTGAGAGAGGAGATAACTTATTCATGTTTCAGTGTATGTAAATGATGTTGCTCTAAATAGAAGCTGAGTCTTGTAGCTCTGTCTAATGCTGTGACCAGTATATCACACAGCCTTCATATATAAATTTATCTGTATTTTAGATATATACATAGATATGTAAAATGCTTCCTCTGAAGATTTGCTTAACCAGACAAAACTATTGCTGTTTATGGGTACAAAGAAATAGGATTGACAATAAAGTTAATTGAAGACAGGGCAAAGCTTTCCATCTTTACTTCTGCAAACCTATGGTAGCCACTGGGATGTCCTTTTTGGCCTGATATAGCATGTGCTCTGCCAGTGACGCAGTGTGGATTTCAGACACAACTGCATCCCAGAGGAGAGGCCTCTGAGGATACCTCTTCACTCTTACTGGTACACTAGTTTGTGCTGAGGTGAGGTGTCTGGCAGAGGGAAATAACTGTATGTATCAAATACGGATACAGTTAGGTTAAATTGATCTCTTTCTTGCTTATTAAAAGGGCTACAGATGGAGAAAACCTTGAGATTTTTGGTAAATTTTGCTTTTTCTTTTTGATGTCTAACAATCTGTTTTTTAAAGAAGAGGTAATTAGAATATATAGTTGATCCAGGTAATTGTATTTTCTCATTCCTGGTCACTTTATGAAGAACAAGTTGAAAGCTCTGTAGTGTTCTTTGTACTTTCTTATGGGTTTATTTTGAAGGTTTTTTCCATTGTACTTCTTTTTTTTTTTCCTTTTTCCCATAATAAAGTTTGAATTTGGAAGTGTGTGCGAATTTGAAGTAGCAGAGTTAATGATCGTCTCATCTGGCTTTCTAAAATAGTGCAAGGCACTGAGTCATTTCTTGCCACTAATAAGTTGCGTCATTTTGCCAGGATCAGAATGTTCCAGTCTCAAAGCAAATAGTTTTAACAGTGAAAAACCAGTTGTTACCATATATATGTGTGCGTATATATATATATATACACACACACACTCTCTCTCTCTCTTTCTAATGTGTCTTCTTATCCAAAAGTGATGATTGATCCTACTACGTGGGGGGCAGTGAATTAATAAACACCATTTCTTGCGGCTTTACCTCAGCCTTCAGTTTCAGCAAGGGAGGAGATAAAAAATACATTTAGACCATAGTGTTTTTAAAGGTAATGTTTATAAGCATGAATGAGGAAAAATGTGGGCAGATTCTATGGAAAAAAAAAAAGGTAGAGGGAATACTGAATTTGTCAGATTAACTTTTTATTGTGGTTTTATTTCCAACGTGTTGGATGTATCATCTTTCATATCCAGTCTTGAAGCGATTTCTGTCGTATTTGTGAGTTCTGTTGCAACGCTCGAAGGTAAATTCTGCAAAAAGCCACGTGTGTTCCTTCTTGTGGTTGTGTGCAGATGTTTGCTGTGCTAAGCATTTGATATGTTGATTTTGCAGACTTTATCAAATGGGGATGAAAAGCACCATTTTTACACTGATTATTTTATGTCTGTTTATCTTCTCATGCTTTGCCAGCAAACCTGGTCCGTTTTGCCATCAGGGTTTCACCAGGCTAAGTCAATGTTAATGTTTTAATGGCCCCACTGGTAGGAAATTCCCCCCAGATGGGAAAAGCAGACTGCAGGGGGAAGCCAGTGGAGTGGTACGTGTGCAGACAGTACAGATGTGCAGGGACCCTTGGCCAGAGAGACTCAGGTGCTGGGAGAGGCCAGGAGGGGCTGGGCAGCTGGGGCTCAGGCAGGGGCAAGCCTTGGCCATTGCCCAGAGATGGATCTGGTTTATTCCCAATAATCATGCTAAACCCCTGGCAGGGGACTGTAAGAGCCAGCACACTGAATGTCATCTGAGAGAAATCAGTTTGAAGGGCTTCGGGAGCCTGGATCTCATTGCACTGAAGCAGTCAGACCCCAGGACTTCTGTGGCTTTGTTCCCCACGTCTTTGGCAATGCTGACGTGAGCCGTATTCTGTTTCTACTTTTTGCCCCTGACTGAACAGAAAAGACAAATGGTCTGTGTGCAGGAGAAAATGCCAAACTATGATGCTGAGATAATTGCTAAAAATGAATGAATGAAGGAGATTTTTAAATTTGCTGTTTCAAATCATCTTAAAAGCTGATGGGTTATGATTATTAATGAATTAGCAGGAAAGTCTCCAATAGCTATTCTCATTCTGACAGTGTTGAGAAAGGTTGAATATTGAAAAATTAATGGAGCGACAGGTCGCAGAGAATGTCGATGGTGGCTTTGGAGAACAGGAGCTGAGCAAGAGGGCAGAGGCTGACACTGGTGAAGTTACTGAAAGCCCTGTACCATTGAGATAGTTTCAGTCTTCATGCTGACAAGTTTTATAGCTGCCATTAGTTGTACTTTCTACTTAGGGAGACTCTTTAAAAAAAACCAAAAAACAAACAAACAAACAAAAACCAAACAAAAAATAAACTACAACATAAAAAGGCATCTGAGTTGTATAGCAGGCTCATAGCAGGGTGGCTAGTGACCTGTTCCTTTAAGAAGATAGTCTAAATAATGGATTTCAAAGGAGGGTAAGGTGGTAATCAGTACAAACGTTTAGTATGAAGGGGAAGAAAATCTGTCTTTTTTTTCCCCCCTCGTAGTAATTTTCTAAGATAAAAATAGTGAGGTTTAAAATCCTCTCAATTTAGATAGAGACTTACTATGTGATAAAGTTCCGTGGCCATAGAGTGGATGACAGCAGGTGAGGATACATGCTTTTATTTCAATATCCTTGCTCTCTTACCTTAGCTCATATGGTGTTTGTCTGACACTCACACAAGCTGTCTGCACAAAGCTTATGAGGAACAACCCCCCCCCCCCCCCCATTTTTTCCAACCCAGCATGGACTACCTGCACCTATAATCCACGCATGGAAAAGTAATTTAATGGTACATTTCTTCACTGTGATGTCTTGAACAGCTGAGCTGCCTGGATCAGCAACAAATTGCCATGCTTTGTGGATCAAGGTAAGAAGTCCAAAGGGAATGTGGCCTCTGAGGTGCAGGGCTTGTACAGCTATTTTGGGTCATCAGAGGTCATCCATGCCTGATGTCTTCTAGCAGAGCATCGTCCTGCCATCCACAGGAGCTAGAAGATGTTTGGTCTGCCCCAGCGTGACTGGTCTTTTGCATTAATGCTCTATGCAAGTGTCTTATAAAAGGCTTCAATGGTAACAAAGGATTTTGAGGAGAGTAAGTCAGTCTGTCATAGGTACAGCTGTTGAAGCCCCGAAGACTTGACAGATAGATTCAGATTAGATAAGCAACATATATTTTTCATGGCTGTTTGATCAGGCACGTTTTTCAGCTGCCTCAACTGGAAAAATTGGACAGCAAATCTCAAAACAAAAACTTTTGACAGAAAAGAAATACTGCTCCACTTTTCCAACCAAATACGTTGTGAATTATTGTGATAGTCACCTGAATGAGCCATGTCATCCCAAAGTTATAAAAACACAGAAACAAACCTTTATGTTAGGGTGTATATACATGTTGATATTAAACAGTGTGTATATATTGGTTTTATTTGCCTTTTGGGGGTGTGTTTGTTTTGTTTTGTTTTGTTTTTCTGGTACATTTCTCAAGCTTTTCCTAGCCTGTTGTCACTGGAAACTTTCTTTTAAAATGGAAGCAGGTATTTCCCCATTGTTACCTTACAGTAGACATTGAAACTTCTAGGGGAAAATAGAAAATATCAAGAGATTTGGGGTAGGACTGTGACAGCTGGCCATACCTTGAGTGGTTCCATGCAGAAGTACAGAACCCAGGCCGTGCTTTGCATTGTCTAGTAAAATGGAAACGTGTAGTTTTTATTCCTAACTATTTAAGTGATCTGAAAATAGATGCAAATTCTGTATAATTTGTGTGCATTGTGATACCTTGCTATTTTGGTGAATTTTGGTGGTGGCAAAACACATTAATTTTATGATAAAGGATCATGAAGTATTTACTTCTAGCTCAGTTTCTTACAGTCACGCAAATCCCATTTTCTTGCTGGTTGTATGAATGTGTGTTTTGCCATGTCCTCTAAGAGCTTTTGAGCTCAATGGCTATTCGTAGCCAAATTTCTCAGAGGATATAGAGAGGTGAAAGGAACTTATTTCCTACAAGTTACGTGAAAAAGGTGGCTGGGTGAAGGAGAGAAAGGGACTTGATTCCATTCCTTCCCTTTCACAACTGAAGGGAAAAACCTGAGATGTCCTCAGCTTGAATTTCACATGAGAACATCCATGTGGGACAGGGATGTACGTGTACCATGGATCATAGAGTGAAACTTGGGCTTTACTGTTGGCACAGAACAGATATAAGAGGTTGCAGACAGGTTTCCCTAGGGAAGCGCGCTCTCTTAGCGTGGGGGGAAACTACTTGCCCAGCTGAAATGGTATGATGATAGGTAGAAAACCAGATCCCGGTTCTGAAGCAGAACAGTGTTTGGAAACAGTGAAGTTGTGCAGAATCCCATGTGGCTGTTGCTGAATGAGCAGGAAGTACTCACGGTGTTATCATTATAGTGGATATACACACTTGACCCAAAAATATTTGTTTTCAGAGAGTATCCTTTCAGTGTGTTAGTGGCAAAGTGCAGGAAGTTATTTATTGTACAGCTGGTTTAAATTGAAACTTTTGAGGGTAATGGGACAACTCTTCATCTCCTCCCATCCCCCTCCTTAAGTTTTCATGCAAGAGCACATTTTCCGTGACTCCATTATTGTTTGAACATCAGGATATTGCATAAGCCTCTCTTGGGGAAAATAGAATATGCAGAAGCAGAAAACGACCTATGCCCACCCACAAGGCTATTAAATGCCGCTTCATGTATAGTGTCAATAATAAAGAACATCAGAGGGGAAAAAACGTGTGGGCATTTGAATGTTTTAATTAGTGGGGGTGGCAGTATTCAGATCCAGGTTCTCACGCTGCTTTCTGCAACGACTATCTGCACAACCATGGGTATAACTTCTAACCTCTCTGTTCCTCTCTCTCCTGCTTTGACGTAGAGCTTTCCTTTCTCCTCATGGTCAAGTGCAGTGGGCAAGGGAGGAGAGGATAGGGAGTTGCAATTCAGGGATGGCTTTTTTTGGTTGTTGTTTGGGTTTTTTTATTCCTTTGCCTCTAGAATCTTAGATGAAGAAGTCATTAAAGAAAGATGTAAATAAGCAGGCTAAGCTGTTAGTTTGTGCAAATTATAGTTTACTTCGGAGAAGTAGCTTTGGTGGCAATATCATATGACACGCTTCATCCTAGACAAGAAAAGATTAACGCTTGGTAAATTTACCTAACTGCTACTGAGGGCAAGCATTCTTGGGTCACCCTGCATTCCTGTCAAAGTAATCTGGAGTTCTGAGTGTTGCACAAATTGAGGAAATGCAGTCCTGGGCTCTGTGATCTCCGGTTCAGTGTTGCGGTTGAAGTCAGTGGCCCAGTTCATTTGAATGTCAAGACAAATACCTTAGGGTTTTTCAGAATCAGGGATTAAATTTGCAAAGTATTTCACAGACTGCTTGTGCTTCATTTCTGCTTCTCTGCCTGAAAAGCCACCATCTCTGTGTTGAATTGAAACAATTCTTTAAGAGCCTGTAGCAGTACTGGAGGTACGCAGGGCAGGACGAGCAGGCTGTGGCCTCTGGTGTCAGTATGGCCAGACCGTTGCAGAAGGTGAAAAAACAAACATGTGCTTTTCATGTAGACAGGCACGTGCATTGAATCCCTAAGAGAGAAAATGGCACCTCTGCTACTTGCTCATAAATGCAGAATTAGCCTCTCGCATGTCTTACGTATTTTCAGATCAGTAGCGCATGAAGGTGGAGCTGCCACTGTATCCTGTTGGAAGCAGAAAGGTAGTGGTGGAGGGGAGCTGAAGTTCAGTTTGGTCTCTTCTGGCAGGAAACCAAATCCCATGGGCAGTGAGAGGTCTTTTAGTTTTGTCTCTTATCCCCTGTCTTTGTTACTCTTCTAGAGAGCAGTGAGAAGTCTGTTGGCCCATGGAGCAAAAGAGGAGCACATTGCATCCTCTATAAACCTCAGAATAGAAAAGAGAGGGGGGAGTGTCAAATAAACACGGAGATGATTACACTCCAAAGGCTCATTTCTTTTCAAGTGCAAATGAAGGGGACCTGTTACCAAATAAGCTCTGGCACCTGCATAGCACTGAAAAGCCATATTTACACCATCGTGCGAATCAGCACAGATAGTGAAGTATCAACAGGCACTTCAATTATTTTGTGTCTAGGTTCAGGAGGGAAAACAGACCTTTTAAAAGTCAATGTCTTTTTGCAACGTTATCTTATCATATCCTATTGAAGAATATCAATTGACAAATTGAGGGAAGATTGGCTCTTCCTCTTTTTGAAAGGTATCTCTCCTTAAGAGAAGGATAGTCTGACTATGTGGGGCAGAAAGCGGAGCAGCCCTGACAGAATCTGGTACTATGGATCATTTACTTGAGATAAAATTTTGATAAGCATTATGTAGAAATCACCTCGCTGGTTTTTTATTCCAGTTAATGTGAGCTGGCACTCTGTGTTTATTGCCCCTGCAGTTAAAATTTATGGAAATTCCTCAAAGGGATGGCCTTGAATCTGGGATTTAATGACTGCTCCATCTCCTGGTATTACAGCTTCTAACTAGAGCAGCTTAGATTAATTTCACTTTTATTGGATGAATAGTCATCTACAACCTACATGTATCAGACCTCAAATCTACTGCTACAAAACTCTACAGTGTTAAAAGTGAAAAAACTCTAAGCCAATGTCACATCTGAAAGCTTGGGAGACGAATTTGAAAATCATGTGATAATAAATGTTCTGAAGTTATTTATTTCATTTAAATAAATATGCTTATTAAAAGAAATAAAATCTTCGGGTTCTGTGTGTTTCAAGCTCTCTTCATACATGTCCCTCTCAGGGCTAGGGGCTAGTGATTTTGGTCTGGTTTGGTTTTTTTCTCCTCTAAGCGAAAGGAAAGATCTTGATGTAGTTCTGAGGTTGCTGCTGATCTTTCAGAGAGAACCTCAGCTATTGTAACGCTTATTGTAGACTTGCAAGCACTGAAAGTTGAACAAAGTAAGAAATTTTCAGCTTGATCTCAGGTTGCATTTTGGGACCAAGGAGTTGTAGACCTGAGTTTCATTGGAGTGGTGGTTGTTCAACGAGTGGAGCGGATCTTCATGAGACCTGTCTGCATCCAGACAAAATGGAAGGTGCCTCATTTCAAATGCTAGCAGATCAGGCTACTGAGGGTTTTAAAATGAATTGCAATCTGCTTCATGCAAACTGAACAAGGTTCATAGATGTGAGGGAAGCCTAAAAAATCTGAAGTAAATTAAAGGTCTTCCATTATGAAACAACCGCAAAAGAAGCGTGAACACTGGCATCTCTGTCTTTAGGCACTGGTTGAATTTTTGAAGGTGTGGAGCTTATGGCAGTCTCTGTGAAGGTCATACAAAAATGTGTGTATGCTGTGCTTCTGGAGATCATGGCGTGTTCAGCTGGCAGAGTTCCCTTCCAAATCTGCTCTAAGGCGGTTGGCTTGGAATACTGTGGTTCTGGTCTTGCTTGCTTTTATGCTGGATTTTGTTAATATTGCCAGTATAGAAGAACTATAACAGCTTCTTTTGCTTCTCCTTCTATTTCTGCTGAAGTCTTAAAGTCTTGTGTTAAGGCAGGGCTCAAAAATTTGATAATTTTACTTACCACATTTCCTTCTTTTTTTTTTGACTGCTTTGATGGTAAGCTTTTATGGGGCACACCAAGTCTTTATCTCTGCCAAGTACTTGGTGTACACCTTGTGCACTAGTGAGAATCATTAACTTGCAAACATTGTAAAAAAGGTTATCTTCAACAGAGATAGGTGAGCAGTCAGAAGGATGGAAACACTGCAAAAGAATGTTTTAAGTAGGACATTGATATCCTTTTTATGGGCATGATTGAGTAAAACACTGAATACTTTGGCCTTGAACCAACAGAACTCTTAACTGTGAGTGTCGAGCCCAAAAGTAAAAAGTGAAGACCTGCAGTGGTTTCTGTGAGGTTTGTTTCCTTGCTGACATTTGAACACCTGCTTGCATGGCTTTGTGGAATGCGTCCCCTCTTGGGTAGAGCCCGTGAAGGTGCTGGGAAATTGCAGGCCTCTCCTTGGCTCTTAGCTCTGTTTGCCTTTCGGACATTTGGCTGTGCTCTGTTTTGCATATCCTAAATGGACTTCTTGCTTTGTCCCCATGTCCTGACTTGAATGAATCAGTCCTAGAAGTGGTGAAACAGTTTGGTGTTTGCAGATGGGGTACTCATTCCTGGTCATGCTTCATTGGAGTTCCACAAAGGGTGAAGTTGTGCTAGATGTTTTCTAACAAGTCCTTCTGGTAGGTCAGGGGATCTTCCTGTGTGCTCAATCTGTACTGAAGTTACTCGTTCCCAGATGCTTTCTTAATAACATTCCTGTCATTTGTGACCTCATACCTAACTATATTTGCTTTCTCAGTTTAAAAATACGAGAGGTTGAACATGTAGATTTTGCCACTTATTCTTCCTTGAAAAATAAATTACTTTGCCATAATGTGTACTAGTTGGCTCATTGAAAAGAAGTAACTTACATTTCCATAGTGGATTTGTCTGTTGGTTTGTTATAATAGCATATGATTTGTATCACTGTGCATATAAATAAATAAAAATTAAGTATGGAGTTTGTTATTCTAGGAGTAAATGGACTCAGAAGTATCCAGAGGATTGGAAATTTAATGGGAGACAAAGAAACAAATACAGTAGGCTACAGTGAAAAACCTCCTTCCTGTTTTCATAATTTTATTATTTGTTCAGTAATGGAAACATGATGTGGGTAAGTTTCCCAGAAAATCTCCAATTTCCTCATAGACTTTCTGTGAGGTAACTCATAGACTTGTCAAAATCTGACCTATTTTCATGCTGCTGTTTACGTGTAGTCCTAAGTTTCGTCTCAGTAAAAGAAGTTATTTGGCTTTAAAACCTGATGAATTGAAAAAACTTCATTGCTTGAATAAAGTAAACCTATCGTGAATAGCATGCTGTCTGGTTTATTTTTGTATGTATATAAACCAGATATAAGAAGCAATTATAATTTAGTTACCTCTTTTTCAATGAAGTACTTTAGCCAACCAGAGAATTTGTTCACTGATAAAAAAGCAAAATTACTTAGTTTGGGGTAGTTCTTCATGGCTTAGTGACAGTAATTAGTAATATGATGGGAAAGCACAAAGTGTCCTAACTCTAAAGCTACAATTTTCTAAGAGAAGACAGAGGCACTCAATGAAAAAGAGGAAAGAAGACTGAATCACTTAATGAAAAACTGGTAATTTATCTAAGTTTTCTTCTCAGTAACCGTTTGATATTTTTCCATAACCATGAGTTGGCACTCTTAGGTCTGACTGTACCAAACATTTTTCAACTTGCTGAACACAACACATGGCTGGGTGCAGAGCTGGCAGCCTCTAGCTGGGATTCTGCCGGTGTGTGAGGCAAACAATAGTTTCCACTGAAAAATGTGGGCCAACCAAAGGTAAGAAAAATAGATGAACATATTTTGTTGCTGTTGGAAGTTTATGACATTGGGTGTTTGACTCCTTTGGTCAGGCTTGTGTTCCTTCCTTGGATTGTAGGGAGTTGATGTTGATTATATGAATGGATTTAGGATTCGAGTCAGCTGCAGTAGAATTGGTCCAGTGTTTATAATAACTACGTATTAGGAGGTTGGACAAGATGTCCTCCTGATGTCCCTTCCAACCTGAATTATTCTATGATCCTATGAGCTATTAACTGCTTGTATTTGAAGCTACAGAACCTTTGTAAGCATTAAGATGGTCTTTTGATGGTTGCTAAAAAAGGTAAATAGGATTATTTACTGGTATTTTATAGTGGAACACTTGAAAGTTGTGTGCCTTCTCTGTTAGTACCTCTAAGTTACTACCTTGTGACTGGTTAGTTACGTTTCAGTGGCCACTGGTGGCTCTCCAGAGCTTAGACCTACTTGCTAGTTAGTGTCAGCTTTAGCCTGCCAAGAGCACATGCTCCTCTTGGTTAGAAGAATAATACAGGGGGAATGTGTTGTAGGCGTCTGTGTCAGAAAACTTGCTTGTGAAAACCACTGCAGCTTCTCATTTTATTGCAAATCGGAAATTCTCTGGAAAAGGTGCTGCAAGTCCGTGGAGAATACAAAGAAGGAAATGTAGAATGAAAGCAGACAAGGTTCTAGTTGTTTTGATAACAACCGAAAGGGCAATCAACGGTTTTGTTTTTTCCATAACTAAAATACGTACTCTTAGAGCTGTCGTATAAACATGTGATATGAGGGAGTCTGTAAGCTACATCTGTTAGATCCAGAGGCTCAAAGAGACAGAACTGGTAATTGATTTTGCATGTGTTTTTATTTTTTTTGGAAGGCAGGGCTGAAATAGCTCCCTTGGCTCTTTGTACATAGGTTAAATGTGTTTGAGTGGGTCCCTGAGCTCTTTTGTGCTTGCCAGTGATTTTGCAGAACATTATGAAAGTGGGAGAGGCAGTTGTGTGAATTAGGGCTTAAATGAAGAGCAGGGATAAGAGAGAGATTCTTGTTGTCATGACATTACTTCTTACAAATGGACTCCAGTGATGTCAAGTAATAAGTTCTGGGGGCTTTTCCTCGACTCAGTGTTGATGCTGTTTGATGAGTAGACAATATAAGGTGAACGTAACAGAAAAAGTACGTAGCAGATTAAAGTAGGATTTGTGGACACTAAAGCTGTCCTTTGTCATGATTTCCCAGGAGCGATGGGTTCTCCTGTCCTTCCTCCTTGCACTTTATCTTATCTGAATTGAAATAAAATTGGAGTTGTGAATGAAATCTGCATTGTTTTCTGTAAACTCCAAAAGCCATTCCATAAACTGTCCAAGTGGTGTTTTGGTCTGACACCTCTCAGCCGTACTGGTGTCTCTGGCTCACATGCCTATTTCAGTATGCAGCTATAGGAGAGGAAAGAAAATATATGTTCCTTGAAGAAAAGCTGAAAAAAAGCTGTATTTCAAAGTATCTGGTGAGATTACTAGAAACAGTTCAACACAATTTTTAAGTGGGCTTGATAGTATACTTGTAAACCACAGATTGGAAGTATTGTTTCATGTTGGACAACTGGAGATCTGGCAAACTACATGCCCAAGAGAACAAATGAGCCAAGACTATGAGATTTGATCAACATTTGGTAATTTATTATTTGTACTGCAAGGATGCTTGTCTTCATGATTTTTTTTTAAAATTTGTTCATATAAATAAAAAATCTTGCAGTACATGTAGTATGTCGTCTTTATACTGGACTCATTTTTCCTCTCCTTATAAATAGAATAATGACGTCTTACTCTCTGGGCTCTGTGCATCCTTCATACAGTACATCTCTTTTCTAGGTCACAAAGCTTCCCCCCCCCCCACTTTTTTGTTAAACGCTGTGACAGTGCTCAAGAACACAGAATTTCTTGCAGCTGAAAGCAGTGCCTCATTGCAGGATGGCAGTGGCGTACAAAATAATGAAAATACAGAATTGTAGTATATCCTAATTTCAGTAAAAATATGCTTAGTCTTAGGAGTGACTCATCAATAGATGATGGTGAGTTTGAGTGGGCTGTTTAATTTTATTTTTCCAGTGCTTGTTCTTGGGACGTTTTACTGAAGGGTGTGGTAGATACTACACAAGAGCAATGAGTATATGGTAGAGTTGTCTTCAAAGTGAATTTTCATGAGGAAGCTGTGATATTAACTTTCATTTGATACAATCAGAACACAAATATTCTCATGTGATTCCAGTGCTGGTGATGGGATTTTGGTAGCTGAGAACTGGGTTTGCTGATGGGTTGCATCCTTGTGGGTCTCCCCATTGACCAAAGAAATAAGTCTGCGATGTCCTGGCCCTTCCTGTGCATTGGGCTGTTCTGTATCTAGCAGAAATAGTTGGGGTTCTAGTATTCTGTTGGGATTTCTCCAAGTGAGGGATTAAATTACTCCGAGACCTCTTTTTGTGAGTACTTCGTAATAAGGTTTCAATATTAATGCTTTCTCCTGTATTTCACATTGTCATCTGATTCTTCTTAGAGCAGGGGGTTGGACTGGATGAGCTCTGGAGGTCCCTTCTGATCACAATTATACTGTGGTGCTTTTGTACAGGCAAACTAGTGATTCCCAAGTAGGATGGGAGCACTATGTGTACCTTAAGCACTTACATACAAAGCACAATGATGCAGAAGTCTATACTCCAAGACTAAAAGATGAAAATCTTCTTCAGTCATGTGGTCTGCATCTTTAAGGAAGGTAAAAAGGAGTTGGTTTTAACCAGTGAGTTAGAGCCAGCTAGGGGCCAGGCTATACTGCTGCATCTGCTGAAAGGAGATTGAAGTGGTGGGATTTCAAAGGCATCAGTTTTACATGACAAGTGTTGCTTTGAGTGGTGTGGTGCCACTTTGGTACATGATCTAGACACTGCTTTTCAGCACAGAATATTTTCCTGTGCCACAGTATACTTGAAAAGTGATTTATAACTTGGTAAGTACTTGTAGCCTTGTAATTTTTTTTTTTTTAAATTGACTCTCACTTTCCCAAAGAAGCCATTTTTAGCTATCAGCATTTTTAGTAGTTGATTATTATTTTTTTTTATCCTTCCCCCATGCTGTCTGCATTAAATTGTGGTTTCTAAACACATATACTTGGAAAAAAAATTTGGCCAGAAATAACACATCAAAAGGTAGTTGCCGTTTTGTTATGTGTTTATTAGGTAGCATCATCTTCTGTTTCCCACCCCTCATTTGTCATCTGACAACTTCTTCAGGTCTCCTTTTAGAGGTGTGCCATTTTGAGCAACCAGTGGAGAAAAGAAAGAAAAGTTGTGCGTGTCTCATTTCCTTTTTTAGCAGGAAATCAATGTGAATATACATTAGCCTAGGTAAATAAGCAGCTGTTCTAAAGCAAGGTCTTGACACACAAACATTGTAATGACGTATGAAGACTAATATATGTACACACAGAGAAATGATCATGTATTTTCTTTTTTCCCCAGGGTCTAGAGGAAAAAAAATCCTACTCGTTACCATGGTCACTGTTTATAATGATAGCATTTGCCAAAAGTTACCACACTGCACTTCCTTTAGCTTGATGCTGCTAAGCTCTCTCTACCTTTTAACTTCTGTTAAGGTTTTGCTCCAAAAGAGATCAGATACTAAAGGATTTGGTTTGTATTTTTTCTCACAACCATCAAAATCAGTAACAGAACTTCTGTGTTTTAGTGATGTAGGATCATAACCTAAGCACATGCTTTATCCTTAAGAGGAAACCATTGTGGTAATTTGCTGGCAAATACTTACTCTAAGGCAATCGGCAAAGTACTCTTACGATTTCTGCTAACCCAAAGGAAACCACAATCCAGTCTGTCTTGGGTAGTTCCTGTGATTTTTCTCATACCAACAGCTGATGCCTTTTTTTTTCCTGTGATGCTACAGCTACTTTACTTGGACAGCTTCGTGCCTGCAAACCAAGCATTCATGTTGGCTTATGTGATAAGCCAATTTCTGCAGAAACTTCTTGGTGTATTGGAAAGTTATCTGATCCTTGGCTTTCCATCTTCCTCAGTAAATCTACAGGTCAAATTTGTTCCTTTTTTTTTTTTTTTTACTGTATTTGCATAGACTTGAAGACTGGTGGCATTTTCAGAGATTCTGAAGCTCTAGCTTCTGTTATTTTTTTAATCTTATGTCTGCACTTTGTAATATTATTTCTTTTAGCAACACAAGCTATTTAATATGAAGCTTCTCAGGCTTTGTATTACAGTGGTATGATACTGTCTTATTTAATACAGACATCCAAATATATGACCAATGTAGATGGCTGGACCTTGTTGACGAATATGAGATGTTCTCCAGATGGCTTTGATGGACTGGGAAATTTGCGCATTAAGGGATCATTTGAACTGCGTTTTGGAGAGTTTGCATGTGCAGGCAATTCTAGCTGTGGTAAAGGATGAGCCATGCATTTTGTCGATGGAGCTGCTCCCTGCCAGCCAGAGTTGGAACACCTGGGAGATTCAGCCACTCCTGTGAAACTAAAAAAAGCGGCTCTTGACTTGTAGAAATGATTGCTGATGTTTTGTGCTTCCTCTTGAGTGCCAACATCAAGGGTAACAGTGTTCATTTTCAGGACTTAGGCTAATTCTCAATCTTTCCTTGGACCTCTTTCCATCTAGAAGAACCCTTGTTGTCAGGAGTACACAAGTGTCTTGGCTTTCACTGAGTGACAGTCCTGGTTCTGGGGTTTTACTGTTTTTCTTGTGAAATACACTGGAAGGATGGATTATTTAACTGTTTTTAGTCACCCATGCTGAGTTTGAAGGCAGGCAAAAATCCCATCCTCTCCCTCCTTTGAAAGTGCTTTGGCTGTCCATTTTCTTTTCTCTCCCAGAAGAGGGATTTTTCTGCTTTCAAACTGGATTTCACAATCACGGAATCCATTTTCCAGATGTTTGAGTATACTGTTTCCTAATGCTTCGAGTGCATTAACAAAAAAGCGGTGTAGTTTGGAGAGCATGTTATAAAGAGATTCACCTCAACTCATCTATAAATTATTATGTCTGCATTGTAACAGAAGCAAGCCAGTTTTGCTTGTAAAAAGGAATTTATTTGTTACTTAATCAAGTTCTAATTTTTCCAGCCAATGGAGAGGCTGCGTGACTTCCTTTTATTTTGGAGAGTGAAAATAATTTTGAAAGCTGCATGGATTATTAGATAAAACACTGCAGTGAAGGGAAGTGGAATTGCCTTTGCAGGTAATACTGTGTTTATACAGAAATGTGAGGCTTTGTTTGTAACAAAATAGAGACAAATATCTTTCTTTCCCAAATGAAGATAACTTGCTGCCTCATTCCCTTACTAGTTTGTGGTAGTGTTTGGTGGTTTTCTGTTTTGGGCTTTTTTTTCCCTCTCCAATCACAGTACAACTCTCTTGGATGGATACCTAGAAACTGGGTTTCTGAAACCATGATTTTCAAAGTGGTTAACTGGCTGTGGTTTCATAGTTACTTTAAGTTAATCTTGTTAAGTTCAGGTGGCTGTTGATGGAGGAATACTGCTTCCTCACCATTTTCTCCATTTTGTATCAGCACTGCTATTGAATCAGTTGCACAGTAAGCTGTCAGGAGCTGATCCTGCTGAAAACGTAGATTTTTTTTTATTATTATTATTGTTATTTTAATTTGTTTTCCCTTATATGGTTTAATCTTTGTCACCAGCCTGAAATTGAATTGGATTTATATACTCACAAGACAGCACATGTATTCATTCGGGCACATTTTATCATTATAGTATGTCAGCAGGCTTTGCCTGTTGATACACGGACAACATCAAAGCATTTAGTGATAGACCACCGACTTTCCCCCATGGCCCTTATATTTAACTCTTGCTTCTGCCTTGATTTTTATGTAATCCCGTGAAGTTGAGATGAATCTGATGTTCTTCCAAGGATGTATTTTTCGTCTCGATCATTTTAACAGTTCAGTTTTCATCATGGCTCTACAAAGAGTTGTATGTTGGCAGAGTGGAAAGGAGAGCTGATAAACTGCAGTGAGAGGAGTGGACTGAGGGTTAGGAGTCCCCTAAATGAGTTTTTTTTCATGAAATAAAATACACATCATGCTGTTGGTGCACGTTGTGCTAATGGGGAGCTAGTGGCTGTGTTCACTTCTTCACGCTCCCCAGTCTGTTTGCCACTAGCTTTTAGGGAGCCTAATGGGTACTTTTGGGTGCTCAGCATTCATGAGAACTGGCTTGCTTATACTCTAGTGATACCGAAATTTAACATGCTGCAGGTCAAATTTTGGATGTCATGAGGTGCACTGTTTCTCTCATCAGAGACCATAGGCATTCAGAAAAACTGTATAAATAGTGGGTTTAGTGCCAGTAGCTTTCATGTTTGGACCTCAAGGGGTCTCATTTTTATTTCTGCCCATTATTTTTAATTTTTTTTTCCTTTGGCTGAAGTCCCTTATTTATGACTGAAATGGAAAAAACAACAAATGTAAAATCCTATATCCTGCTGGTACTGATTTCCTGTTGAAGTAGTGTCACATAAAGGCTTATGTTTAGATTTTCATGCTTGCTGCTTCCTCACCATCAACTTGGCATGATTCTATTAATCTTTCATGAACCTGGAATTCAGGCTATCAAGGGTAAAAATGCTGCTCTGTGAAGTGTTTAAGATCAAAATAGCAACATGGGGACAGCACTATGAACTGTGTGGAAAAGCATGGTTAAAATCACTGGTCTAGCTTGTTGTGGAATGAAGCCCGATACTCTTTTCCATTTGGCTGTTGTATACACTGCTTGTAATCGTGGTGTCTTACAGGGGATTTGAAAAGACTTAGTCCTGGAAACTCCCAAAGACATCTAGACAGTCAAGAGATATCCTAAGAAAGCGCATGAGAAAGTGTGACTCAAGCAATGCGAGATGAGATGGTTTTTTGTCCCCCTACTTACTGTCCTAAAGAGAGCACTTGAGTGTTGATGTATTCAAGCCTGATTTGCCATGTCATGACTCAGTTACTGCACTGGAACTTGGCTCGGTGGTTGCAGGAAACTGTTGTGTTTGTTTCTATTTTAGCAAGACCCAGCGAGTCGTCTAGATGTCACTACTGTATTTAAAAGTGGGTGGCCAATGGAAGATGAACTTTTGTTGGTCCAGTTCACTAATAGTACGGAGTATTTATGATCGGGTGCAAAAGGTGGGAACCCGTACTCCTGCTGCAGCCAGCGTGACCCTTCCCAGGGAGCGTCAGCTTCGGCTGGGCTCCCGGGGAGAGCCGTGTGGTCCCAGGCAGCAGTCTGGTGAGACAGAGAGACCTCTGCCAAGCCAAAACAGTAAGTGGAAGCAGCTGTGAAGCCGTGTCTTGTCAGCCACTTCTGCCAGTCACTCAGATCTTACTGGGCTCCCACCACAGCGTCTGCATACAGAGAACCATACAGTACAAGGAAAGCAAACCAGTTTCTTTTTCTGCAAGAAAACAAGCCCATTTTTGTTTCTCCAGGCACTTCTTGAACCAGCTATCTTACCGGAAGAAAATGATTTTTATTTCTCCCTGAAAATATAAAGAGAGGGTTCATAACTAAACAAAGGGTAGGGCTTGAATGGCTGTCCCTCAACTTGTGCTGTGTGGTCTTCCCTTTTCGGGAAGAATCTTTCTGACTTCTGGGATACTGAAATGTAACCTGGTTACATTTGAATCCTAAAGAAAAAGGCAGATACAAAACAAGGTGTAGACTTGAGTCTCCCCTTCTCAGCTCCTGAGTAGAGCAGCTTTGTTTTCTGCATTCAGAAAAAGCCACAACTGCCATGTGTCACCTCACTCTGACTCTAGTTGCTTTGGTTACTTAATGGCACTGAAACGAGAGATATTTTTGTTGTAGGTGAAGGAAGAAAAAGGCTTCCTGTTACTATTACCCATATTACCCATGTTCTTTTCCATACCTTGCTCCAAGGGATGACGTGGATTACATCAAAGTACAGAAGAGATCCATTAATTAGGTATTTGTAGCATTTTAGTATTTCATGCCTTCTCAAGATAGGACAGTTTCAAATGTGTAATCTTTAATGGCTTGTTGTTGTAACAGAAATTTGATCATATAACACAGTATTAAGGAAAAAATAAAAATGTATCACTAAGTCTTTACAGAATTAATTGATGTCAATTACTGAATATTTTGCTCAAAACAATGAAACCTGATAGTTTGCCTTCAGCAACTAGGGCCAAATATGGAGGAACTTCCTGATTCTTAATTTCAATATTTTTGTTCTTTGAAACTAGGTAAACACATCCAGATTCATTACTAAATTTTCTAAGTCGTAGTCTTAGAGTCTATTCTGCTCTGGAAGATACAGATTAAAGGAAAAAAAAAATGTCCCCTTTTTATGGTAGCTAAATAGCAAATATTCTTCTGAGTGCGAACATAGTCTCCTGTTCATAGCTACTGCTTGCATGATGGCTTGAGTGTTCCAGGTGAAGACATCCAGGAGACCCAACTAGTTTGGTTAGAAACTACTATAGGTATTTACATTAGGCTATTGTGAGACAGTGTCAATTCCATCAGCAGCTGTTAAATAGACCCTGTCTGTTAGTTTATGCATGTCTAAAATTGATTCTGTTATCTTTCTTTATGTACAGAAATAGAAATAGGATTTTATTTGGTCAAGAGAAACAAACTTGAAAGTTTGAGGTGAGTTCTGGTTTGCCTGGAAGAACCTTGATAACGGGGAGCTAGCATAATCTGACTCAGTGCCTGTGTTTGTATGTTATTCAGGTGTATTTTTATTTGGTGTAGTAGCAACAATAAAAGCAACAAAAGCACACACTAAAACAAAACTGAGCTTATTTTGGCTTGGGGTTCACTAGACATTTACTGCAGCTGAATTTTTTTATCTGACTCTGCCAGCTTTAAGTTTACCAATGAACAGGGGTCTGTAATTGTTTTAAGCTGTGACTTGATGGATGTGTTTGTTTAAAAGAAATACTCAAAATTCTGCTACATAGTGTATCCTAAATCAACTAAAATGTTGTTCTTTGTGATTGTTATAACAACAAAAAGGCCAAGAAATGCAGGTTTCTGCTAGAACTTGCTCTGGCTTTTTGGTAGGCCGTGAGCTACTAGATTCCCATGTTCTACCCCTGCTTTGTGTTGTTTTCTTTTTTTTTTCCTCCTGTCCTGAGGAATGAAAAATAATCCCAATGCCTCAAAAGCATATCCAAAAAATAGTTTATGCTCTTAAACTTTATTGTGCAGAAATCAGATCAGGAAAACCTTTGGGTAAGTGAGTGGGTCGAGTTTTCGGGAGGATCCAGACCTGTAGCCATTAAGTGGGACGCTCATGTTCTTAGGTCACAGCCAGTGTTATATGAGAAAATAATATCACATTACACTTTTATGTTCTTTTGGGTGTGTGAAGATATTTTTAAGAATTCTGTATTAAAACAGATTCCAAAAAAGCGCTTTTTATGGACGTAGACATCAACACACCATTGTTTTATCTTTTGACTTACTAGCCTGCTTAAAATACAACTTCCTAATAGTCAAAAGTACTGTACTTCGTTTTATGTCTTCACTATAAAAAATGGACTTCTAAATCAATACCTGATAACTAAGCAAGCATGTGAGTAATATTTCACCTTGGGGAAAATTGTACATAAGAATTTTCCATTATATAGCTAGAAGGTACTTTGGAGAGGTTAATTCAACTAGATTTTTTGAAGTATATTTTAAAGTTGTTCCTGCTTGTATTTTGGCAGTAATTTTTGTCTTAGGGCAGGTATTTAAAGAAATCGATTTTCATGCCAGTAAGCAGTAAATGAGTTAGTTCATGTAAACTTTACCACAGTTTACTTCATTAAAGTGAATAGGATGGCTCTTTCAATGCTGATTCTTGAGTACTCTGTTAATATGCACATATATTACAATACAGAAAGAATATTGACATCACATCTGTAAAGTATAAGCCTACGTAACTATCAGCATACTGTATTTCTGGTAGTTAAAGCTCCTTCAGAAACATAAACAATTGAATGGTATAGATAAAGACAAAGCTAAACATTGAATTGCAAGAAGGTTAAACATGTTTAGATTATCTATTTAAAACGTGCTTTCTTGTATAGTGACAGTAAGGGTTTGGTAATAGCACTGTGTTACATGTCTCTTACACTGCCTTTTGACATTGTCATCCTGGTTACGCTGTTACTAACTTTTTAATTAGTTTGTTTAAATGTGCTTTTGTTGTATGTGGTTGTTTAGAACAATACATAAACCTTGGTGACCTCCAAGGGAATGACTTGCTGAACAAGGCAACATAGGTGGTGCTTGGTGATACCTCTCACCATTTTGTGCTCTTTCCCAGTGGGATTGCAGTAGGGCTGCAGAAACCCTTTCATTGCCCTAATATTGCTGTTTGTGCACTCTTTTTCCTACAAGAAAATAGTTGAAGAAGCAATGTGTCATCTTGCATTGTTAAATGCTACTCTTTTTTGACAGTTTGCCTTCTCGGGCCGTAGGCACTGATGAGAAGTGCAAGCGTGGTTTGGTGAATGCTTTCCTAGCTTGAATGAAGAGATCCAAATGGATCCCCAACAACATGTGTAAGCAAGACCGTTTTTGTGAGGTCTGTGCTTTGCAAGTTAAGCTAAGAGGTGAGTTGACCAGCTCCAGGTTTCTTTGTACATGATCTAAAGTCTTAGGTGAGTCTTAGTGCTCAGCAGCACCAGTTTACCCATTGGTTTTCTTGATCTAGCAGAATTAAGATTCGCAGTCTGAAAGCCCACTAGTGTTGGGCTCTACTTGGCTGCATCTGTAGGGCCAGAAGAGGTGCATCATGTTGCTACTTCAAAGAGTTAAATTAATTTCTAAACTTAACTTTTAGCGCGCATCCAACTTGTTAACTGTTTTGTATTCTGCAGCCATGAGATGTGGAGGGGAGGGCAACTTCTCAGTGCCACTCCTTTATGTTCTTCCTGCCAGGGCTTTTTCTTGCAGTGTTTCTTTGGCATCGGAGTTTTTGTTCTGACCTTAAAGGCAGAAGCTGGTGCTGCTGTGCAGGGCCGCGGTGAGGAGCTGAGGCTGTTTGCGTGGGGCTGGGAAGCTCTGGGAGGGCAGTTCTGTGCTTCCACAGCTCAGTGGCTGTGAAACGTGCTCCTCTCTGACAACCACGTCAGAACTTTTCCTTTTTCATCTTCGCTAAATAAAAAGCTTTAGCCTCCTCCTGGTTTCAGGCAGTCTTTGGCACACTGGACTGCTTTTTATTTGTGGTTTCATGCTGGTTCTGACTGGGACGCTCTTTATTGCTGTGTGGTTCTAGCAATCAAATGTCAATTTGTTTTGTTGGCAAATGCTTCAGGCAGAACAGAAATTTTCTATATCTGTGACTAGAAATATGTTGTTTTCCTTAATTTCTTAAACCTTTGGGATGATTTTCCGTATCGCCAAACTTGAATGGTTCAAATACGTGCTCTATGTGTATGTGTTGATTCACTTTATCTTTCTAGTTGCCATAGGTAATATTTCTGTGTGTCTAGCACCACTTAGCAATGATAAACATGGCTTTGTTTTGGTTTAAGCTCCCTTTGTTCCTAAAGGAGAAGTTATAAAACGCACTTTCAAACCCTGAGGTAGAGAGAGATGATTATCAAAGAAAATGTGAAATTGTAAAGAAGTCAATGAGGTAAAGGCTATATGTGTATTAGGAAGGTATTGCAGCAGCTAATACTTTTTTCTTGTGAAGTCCCCACTCTAAATCAGAAAAGATGTTATCTTTCATGATGTCCTTTGATCTTAAGTAAAAAAAAATGCGGATCCTCACTGCATGTCTTTTGATATAGAAAGGAATTAATGTTTTCTGGCTTACTGACTGAGACCCCTTTAGGTCCCCAATCTGCAAAAACTGTTATGCTCACATGTAGCAGGTTGCTCCATTAAGTCAGGATAAGGTGTTTGCAGTGAGGAGAGGCGTGCATGTGCAGTGGTTGCTGCAGGAGCAGCGCTTGGGAAGGAAATTGCTGTATGCATCTCTGCAAGTTCACCAGAGCAGTGTTCAGGACAGGGGATCACAAAAGTATTTTCTGTCTGCAAAATGCTGTAACTCTATGTACTTTTGTCCTGTTGGATAATCCTACCTTTAACAGGAATGGCTGGAGTAAGCAGTGGCATTTTTAAAGACTTGTAGGATGTGGATCTTATTTGAGGATCAATAAGGGTTGAATTTTTTATAGCTATTTACAGATTTTGCAAACCATATTTTGCAGGATTGGGGGAAGATTGTGAAATTGCTTAGAAAGGGTACGCTCAAAGTAAACAGCGCAACACACTTGGGTTACACACATTAATAGAAATACTTAACTGATTGAATAGACCTCAGCATTGTGTAATAGCAATGATATTTTACATTCCAAGATCCCAAGGCGTGTTACAGTCATTAATTAACTGGGAACAATAACTTCCTTTGATGACAAGTAGTGTTTCCTCCTGATGAGGCACATAGGATTAGATGCCTATCTAAAAGCAAAAACAAACTGTTCTTAAAAGATACTTTTAAAAAGATACTTTTTAAGTATCTTTTAAGCCTAGTTTTTTCCTCTTTTATTCATTTTAATTTATGGGTGTATATCACATCACCTTTCTCTGTTTAATTGCATCCTACTCTTCTTCTGCTTTGGAGATAGTAGAGGAGTAAAGAGCTTTGCTCAGAGCGCAGAAGAATATTCTGCTGGTGTGAATAAAAATTCAGTACAATGTTGTTTTAGTGAAAAATTAAAAGCAGACAATGTTGTAAAGAGTGACTTTTCATGGAAAACAAAATTTTTCTCTTACAAGAATAGTTCCAAGGTTTTTTGGTTTTTTTTGAAGATATATTCAGTAGCATGTAGTGGCTTTTAGCCTAAAGGAAGGATGCCAACTAAAGTGGTAGAAGATGGTGTAACATTTAAAAAAAAGCCAAAACCAACCGATGAAGGTTTTGTTAGGAAAGGAAGAGACAGATGATGTCCCTTCTCCCACCATACCATTATGCTGTATTTGTCTCATGTTGCATCAAATTTATGCCTTCTTCCTATGCAACTTAAAGTTTAGCTAAACAGACAAAGTGTTGTGTAGTGCATGTAGGTGTTCAGTTCTCAGAATAACGTGGGCTGATCCCACAAATAGGAAGGGGTCAACACCATCCAGCAAGAAGGAAACCCACTGTAGTTCCCTTTTCCCTCCTCTCTGCAAGAGGACAGATGGTTCTCATGATTTACGTATTTTTAATAGCCCTTCATGGGATGCTGAAGGAATGTTCCAGCTGAGGAAAGCCAGTGTAGTAACAGCACAAATCAGTGTGCCAGACTGATTCCTCCGCTTCCCAGGAAAAAGAAAAAAAAAATGCAATCAGTAAGTTGTTCTGGTTTAGACTGGATAAAACAACGGCTGCTCCTGGGGCTGATAAAGTTTGGAGGCCTCTTTAATAAGGCCTGTTTGATAATCTGTTTTCTCAAACTATGTCCAAATACTCCCTGTGAGCTCCCAGTCCCACCCTTTTGTCCGGTGCTGAGCCCTACGCAGTTATGCAATGGGGCTTTTGAAAACTGCCTGCCCGCTGTTCCTAGCAGACATCAACCTGGACATCAGAGGGCCAGGGCAATGTTGATTTTCCTGTCCTTGTAGCTGTTTGTGAACAAATCCCTCTGAAAATTGCCTGTTCTATGGGGGATTGATATGAAGGATTTTTTTGTTGTTGTTGTTGCTTCTGGCTTGGGTTTTTTTTTTCCTGCCCTTTTTTTTTTTCTTGCCTCTAATCAGAACCAATGAGGAAACTCTCTTTTTTTGATTTGGGATTTCGTGAGAACTGGTAATTGTAATGTGTTGGTCTTAATAAGGGATGCCTTTGCTGTATAGGCTGATGCCAACTGACCTGTTCATCAGAGGAAAAATGAGTGAAGTACTAGATATATTGAGTGACCCATCTCACATCATATTGATGTTAACACATGCTAACAGAGGAATTAAATTTGGAAAGCCTAGTTACTAGCTACTGATGTACCCAGCTTAGTAAAAACAAAGACCAAAACACTCATACTCCATAAAAACAAATCAATTTCAGTGCTCTATCCTCCTTGCAATCAGGAATTAATTTAGTTGACTGGAACTTTAGGAGGAAGTCCAAAGTCAGGTCCAAAGCTAAGGTGGTGATCTGAAAAGCTCTCACAGAAGTTATATTGCATTTTCAGCTCTTTCCAAAGCTGTTTGTAGTAAGCAGGCAGTTTATTTAGGTCCTGTATGCCTCTCTTCTCTGGAGAGTTGAGTTGGTTAGTGACCCCCTCCTCACACAAAGAAAACTGTTTCCACTCCTTTGTGGCACTTCCCATATTTGACAAACCAAATTCCAGAAGAGATGGAAGAGATGTCCACTCCGAACCTCTCTGTTGTCTGTTCGTGTCTGTTGTCTCTCAACATCTGGCCATGCTTCACGGTGACGAGCTTGGCTACATTTTCTTGACACCCTCCCTGTAGGTCCAGGCAGGCTGCTGTTAGGGCCCCCAAAGCTATCTCCTCTTCAGGCTGAACCAGCCTCTCCTCTCAGGGCAGGTGCTCCAGCTGCTGACCATCCTGGTGGCCCTCTGCCAAACTTGTGACAGTTTATCAATCTCTTTCTTCTATTGGGGAGCAATAAAACTGGACACAGTCTTCCAGATATGGTCTAACAAGTGCTGAGCAGAAGGGATGATCCCTCTGTTCCCATGAGCTACTGGCCATGTCCCCGTTGGTGCAGTCCAGGAGGCCTCTGGCTGTCTCTGCTGCCGGGGCATGGCTGGCTCGTGCCCAGCTCGCTGCCCACCAGGCCCCAGGGCCTTTCGGCAGAGCTGCTCCCCAGGCAGGCAGGCCCCAGCCTGTGTGGCCGCCGGGGCTCGTCCTCCCTGGGGCAGGGCTCTGCCTTCAGCCCTGCTGAATGTCACTGGGCTCCGGGTGGCCCCTTCCCTCAGCCTGTCTGGGTCCCTCTGGATGGCAGGCCCTGTCCCCAAGTGTATTCAACCATTTCCTCTCCCCCCTGCCTTCCACCAGTTGGTGTCATCTGCAAACATGATCATGCCTTACATAATTTCCTTCAGGTAATAGGTAAAGAGGTATCAGTCCTACAAGTTCTCCCAAATTACGAGTAAATTGGCCCTGCCTTTAGAGAATCTGAAGGAAACTGAACCCCAAGCTTTGATGAGCAGAATAGAGAAATAGGTAGAGTGGATTGGAAAAATATGCCTTTCAGGTTAGTAAATTGGCTTTTTTTTGTATTCTCTAATACACTAGTTACTTCCCTACACACACATACTAAAATGTACAATGAATATTCATGTCCTAAAAACTAGGGTAGGGTGGGAAGGACTGTGTACCAAGACTTACTTGCTTTTGAGTTCTGCCCTGGATTTGCTATAGACATATAGAAAAGCATGCGATGTAATGATTAGAACAGTGAAACTGAAATGGTAGAGCAAGTCTCTAGAAACAAGTTTGAAATTAGTGTTATCAAAACATAAAACTATCAACCCTTCCCAGTCATTAATTCTTATTCCTGAGTGTTATTGTTTTCAGCCTTTGGGTTAAATATTGCAGGTATCGTAATTGACTTGATGCTGGGGTAGCCAGATATGTTGCATTTCTGACTCCTTGGAAAAAAAATTGTGAGTGTAGGGGGTCCGAATGGAGTTGGTGGACCATAGCTGTGTGCTGCTGCAGTGCACTTATTTCAATACTCTGTAGATTTAAGACTGATTTAACACAATGATAAAGGGAGTTACCGGCTAGTGGAATTTGAATCGATGATGGCCTTTAGATACTGTGAGCAAAATCTGTAGCAGCAGGAGACACTTCTGTTTAGGATTGTTCTGGGGGGGGTGTTTGGAAAAGAAAATTTGTAGAAGCAATTAGAAATACGTGTGTGTTGGAGGTGGCAGAGGAAATACACTGTTATCTCCTCTTTGTGACTCTCAAATGAAGTGTTTCAGTGTCAGCTCTGTCCCTGGGAGTTCACATTATAAAATCTTTACATATAATTTAGCACATGAATTAGGAGCTTCTGGCTCATGAAAGTTTGATTTGGCTGGAACTGGATCATTCTGTCCCTTGGAGAGACCATGCTTCCTCCATATTAAGACTGAGGTAACTGGGGAATGTTCTGTCAGGTTTGCAAGCTGGCAGTGCAGTTTAACATTTGTATTTGTTTGCATGCAATGCATTACCTTTATAAAAGCAGCAAAGCCTTTACTTCCTTTTTTCCTCACATTCTCTGTCTCATACAAGTGGTAGTTCTTTTATTTTCATGGAAAAAATATTTTAAAAGCCTCCTAGGCACAGAATGGAGAGGGAGAAGGAGTAGAGAGAGGCATGAATACTACTTCAGAACCTTAACAACCTGTTCTTTTCCTTGGAGGTTTTTAAGGAGAACATACAGGTGTCTTGACTTCTAGTTCCTAGAGAACACAACTGGGACTGGGAAAATCTGGTTTGTTTTCAGCCCTGGCAAGACTTTGGTGTGACAGTGGGCAGTATGTTCAGGATGATATTCACAGGTATGCTGAAGTGCGTTGTAGATGGCTCGGTAGCCATTACTGGGCTCTCCACAAAGGGCTTGTTCCTAGCATGCCTTGAGTGTTTCTGTTGTCTGAAGGTGTTGCTACATTTCTGTCTGAAGGACCTGTTACCCTTAAAGTGATTTCTTTTTGTTGTGCTCCAAGTGGCTTCCCAGGAGCTTTCTAGCTCCCTTTCTGTTGAGTGATCTCTGTATCTTCAGCACTGAAATTTGAGCACCATCGAAATTTTTGTGGCTTTCTCTTTAGTCTCCACAGTTAAATCTGCTCCCCATAAATGCCTGCTTCGCATGTGAGAGACTAGAACCTGCTGAACTCCCTAAAGTCGTTTTATGACTTACGCTTTAGCACCTATCTTGCTCTTTTGGGTGGTTAGACAGAAGGAGCTGCCTCGTTACCTACTACTATTTTCTCATGTAGCTATTTCCTGGCTTTCTGTATGCTGCTTTTAAGCTGCCTATTTTAACCCTTAATCTTCAAAATCCTCATTTTCCACCTCTTCTCTTTTCCTTACCCAATAAAAGCTGTGCTTCCTTTCTCTTTTTCTACCAAGAGATGTTTCTAGCCTTTTCCTACCATCTCTTGCTGACTCTCTGAAAATTTTCCCACATCAGATTATCTCCATGCCTACTTACATGCTTATCTTACGTGGTTGCTGAATTGTCCTTTCCACTGCAGGGATCCTATTGAGGTATATAATTTATTAACCTCTTTTCCCAATAGCAACCTGTCTTGTAATGATGATGACTGAGAGATGAAGGATTAGAATTGCAGAGAAATGAGGTGAGTTATCTAGGCAAAAGCCATCATGAAGATGATGTATGTAAAGTTTCTACATGTGAGAATTTAAAATAGTCTTTTCCTCCCCTTTAATTTGCACAACATCTTTTGAGTTAAACATTATTTAAAAAATAATGCTAATTTTAGACTTCTAAATACTTACTAGGAATGGGAGTGACACAGCCTTTTGCATTCAAACTTTAAAAGATGATCACTTGGGTCTCTTGCTTGAAAAGAAGTTTTATGTGTAACTTTGGGGGATTTTAATAATTATATTCATGCTTTCTTTTTTTCTTGAGAATGGGCAATATGTGAACACATGAATTTAGGAACTTAAAAAGAGGGTAGGTGAACTGAAATGAGGGGCCAGTACAAAAAGAGAGTCAACACCTAAGAGACTGAGCATTCAGTAGCTCTTGCTGATGTTCACCTGAGTTCACAGACTCAGGGAAAACTGTTTGGCATCAATGTGTGTTTTCTTTACTGCTGGGATTCTGTCCCCCTCTTCTGAATCCTTTACCTAAGCCTAGACTTAAATGCAAGACTTTGGGTCCTTATTCTTGACTCGTGAATTTTAAACATAAACATGAAGTATCTTCATGAGTCACCAGCCTCCATTTTCCAGATGCATTCTGTAATTTGTTGGGCTTGTTTTTATCCTCTTCTTTGGATGTATACAGGCAACCAATTCTGCAGCATTTTGATGCTTTCTAAGTAATCACAGTGAAATTTGTCCGAGCTGTGGGTTTTAAATTGGTCTATATATAGTGAGTATTTTCCGACAGATTTTTGATTGACTAGTTGAAGTATTCAAAATCTCTTTTGAAATAAAGGCGGGCCCCAGATATTTATCCAATTGGTGATAAGGTAAAGACAGCTGTAAGACATAAATTCGCTGGTTATGGGTTGTCTGCACTGGTTTAAACTGAAATTATTATGTTGATATGGGAGAGCAGACATATATCTAAGAAGTGGAGTTTTCCACAACAGTTTTGTGATGTAATGGAGAAGTTTTGCAAGACTATCTTTGCTGCTCTGAAGGGAAAGAACTGTTCTGGCAAATAGTGGAAGAAATACACAATTCTTTATCATATCCTGGTTTCTTGCTGAAGTCAATTTCTGAAGTATATTCTTAGATTCTTTTGAGGTGGAAAATTCTTCCATTCCTCTACATTATGAGGGACAGATCACTTGGAAGGCTGCTTCAAAAAATATTTCTATACCTAGACTTGTTCTGTCATTTCCTTATTCTGTCATTTAAGGGCATTGCTCCATTCTCTTGTGACTATGATCTTATTGCAACCTCTTTGCACCTTCAACTCTTTGCTCATGTTTCAGAACTCTTGTTAATTTGTTTTTCCGTAACATGGAGAAATAGTGACTGTAAGAGGCACCCACCCACATTTATCTTCTGTAATGCATTGCTTGTTGACTCACTTCAACTTGAGACTCAAGGTGTCATGAGAGGTTACGACCAATGAGGTGTTACTCCACTTGTGCTTTCTGAAGAGAAATCTTTTCTCTTAAAAAAAATAAATAGAAATAATGTTTTCAAAGACAGCAAATTCATGTAGGAGATCAAAAGTAGGAATACTCAAGCAATCAAGGGCTACTGCCATTTACTTGTGGATTACCTTTAGTAGAGTTTAAGTGTCTTGCACATAAGGCAGAAGTATAGTTGGGAATGGAGTCCAAGAAACCCAGTTCATGTTCTTGTTCCTCCGATGTCAGAAACAGATATTCCTCCCCTCTCTGTCCTATTGTAATCAAGTGACCCATTGTCCAGCAACTGCATTGGCAAGCCTGTCAGTCTTCCTTGTTCTTAAGCCAGCATTATCCTCATATCCAAATTGCTTTGTCTTTAGTTAAGCACAAAAGCACAGTAAGGAAGAAGAGCTGAATTTTGACGTGGTCTCCTTGCTTTCTTGCCTTCTGTATAGGCAGACTGGTAGAGCCATTTGATGGCCTATCTGAGCCTTGTATTTTACACCCATACGTAGTTCTAGTGTTGGATGTGTAGCAGTGACAGCTGCTGAGGAAACAAATCAGCGCGACTTCTTCCTGCAAAGGCCTGATGATGCATGTTCAAAGGCATTGTGAAATTTCTGGTTGCGCAGATCCGTGTCAGGAAGGCCACTGCGGCTGAGTCTGGTCTCCAGCTTCTTGCACTAATGGACAGAAGCAATGTAAGTAGACGTCGATTCCCGTGGTGTTAACCTTTCTTTTTGATCAGTTGTTGGTAATTCTGGCTAGATCTTTGAAATGTCTACTACTGAATGCTCTAACATCCTCCCTAGCAGCAGAATTATTTTAAAATAATAGTTTGTAGTGCTTTATCTACTGAACTAAGTGCTGAAAACAGTTAATTTTAGATTAAGTAACAAAGTAGCTTAAAGAGCCTCCATGCAACATGTTTTCTAGAATGTTTTTCCCTATGTGCTCTGACTTAAAGGGGGGAGAAAGACTCAAAGGCTCAGCTTGGCCTCAGGAACAAAAGTGCGTCTTACACTGCTGTGAGTTACTCCTCAATTGCTATATATGTGCTCATTTGATCTCTGTCTGCTTGACTTAATTAAAACACTGGAATGTTTGTTCAGTAGATAAGAACATTTCTGGGAGTTATTTAAATTAGTAAGTACTCTGCTTACTGTCATTAAATGTCTTTCCCCCAGCCCTCCTCCCCTACTCACAGTATGTAGCAATAAGTGATATACGACTATAAAATAATAACAGTTAGGTCACAGATGATTGAAGATAAAACTTTTAAATGAACGCTGAATCTCTTCACTGTTCATGGTGAAGGTTTTGATGTGGAGATGTTTCTTTTGTTTTTTTTGTTAAAAACACTTTCTAATTAAAAGTACTGTTGGCTTTACTTTTTTGTTCCATTTTACACACAGTTTGCATTCTGCTCACATTTTTAATAGCAGTCATGACTATATGTCCTGCTGACTGCTTTTCCTCTTGTCGCAGTATTTGCAGCAAGAGCTGATGGTGATCATGTAGAGGTGCCTTAGCAAATACTAGGCACACAGTAGCAGTGCCATGGGCTGTTATAGTCATCCCCTTTGGCAGAAGCCATTCTGCTTCTGTGAGGTGCTACAAGTTTTGGGGTTAACATTCATGTCTCTAATATGAATGCTGAGAGAGATTTAAAATCCTTTTTATTTGAGAACACAATCTCCTTGCATGCCACTCCTTTCTACAATTTTCTAATGATTTAAATAGTTTTTAAACCTGACTGATGCATATTCAATCCTGTTCGTGTTCCCATTCCCCATTGAACTGGTATTTTTGCCTTGCCTTCTGAATTACTTTTGCCTTTTTAACAGCATCAAGACTTTGGCTTTAGGAAGATTACGACTTCTCTCTCTTTTGTCAGAAACTTTGGATCTTGACATGAGCAAGACAGTTGGGTTTTTTTTGGAGGGGAAATTCACGTGAATTGGAATGACACAGCAGTTCACCACTACCCAACTAGCAAGAAGAGCATATTTGCCTTATTGAGTTAGCTCCAGTTCTCCAGGCTGTCATGAGAACATTTGCTTAAGCTTATGGCTTCAGGATGTTTATAGGTTCTTGCAAGATCAAGGTCTTGGTGGCACATTTGTGTTGCGGGGCGGATGAGAGTCTGGTGAGGTGTCTGTTGTAGTGCTGACTGAGGGAATTAATTTCACTTCATTTTATCTGTGGTGAAGTTGTAGATTGTCTAATAAATATATTTCAATATAGTGATAGCAATTGGAATAGGCTGAATAATGTTAAAATATTTAATCAAGTATTTTGATTGTTGTACGTTACCATGCGCTTTCCAGAGTATATTTTCATTTGATGTTTTTTCCATCCCTTTTGTTTGAAATATTCAGCAAGTGTTCATGCTTTTTCCATTTCTCAGATTTTACTGTTGCAACTGTGGAATTTGCTTTGGTCTTTTAGATATGAATGGCTTGATGTTTACCTGTCCTTGTAAGGCATCCAGTTGCTCAATCGCTGTGAAGCAAAACATTTTTTATTGTGTCCGGATCACCACATGGATATCAAGTGTAAAGGGAAAAGACTGCTGTATCGCTTTCTTTCATTTTGTTAGTTGTTATTTTTTAATTTAATTTGAAAGAAAAAAAACATGGGTTGGAAAGGCTTCCTGCATGCCATAAGTGATCCTTTGTGTCAAGAGGTTAATAGGCTTATGGAAATGCCTGCTGCTTACAAAATATGCAGAGCCCGGTGACCAAATGTTTAAGGTTTCTACCATTCTTTTCATACTTGGTGGCTTGGAACAAACCAGAGGCTACAATTTAGTTCATTGACATGAGTTTTGTGAATTCAAAGCTAACTTGTGAAAATCCACTGTTCTTACCAAGGTTGGTTGTCTAAAATTTTTCATAATCTAGATATTTTCTGGAAGGCACGGTTTTGTTAATCTATATTGCTGTTTAGTGAAAAACATCTGAACAGCAGGTAAATACAAATTTGTTCCAAGTAGGCAGAACTGGGGGGATGTTTGTCAACATTTTCTATTACTTTTCTCTTTCCCATGTTCAAGATCAGCATGTGTATGTGATCTGGTACCTCAGCTGGATTCCTCAGGTCTTTGAGTTGGCTGTGTGCCCCTCACTTCTGCACTTTGTCCCCCACTGTCAGATCATCATTATTTGGTGCATTATTTCATGTTCTCCAGTGATAGTGGCTCCTATAGGAAGGACTTACAAAGAACTAGATTTATTTTTTTTCCACTTACAGAGTTTTGATGAGCAGGCAAGATGTTTGAAGTGGCTCATTAGGTGTCTATGTAAGAGAATTATCTCCCCAGAATTTCACTGTTGCTTTGTAGTGTATATGGAAGACTAAGTGTAAGTAGTGGTTGTCATGTGCTTCCCTATGGATAATTTCTGTGGGATCTCTTCATTTAACAAATGCACAGGGCTACAAGATGCTGTAGGAAAAATGAACAATACTGTATTATTTGAGGAATGGTATGTGATGTTTACACAAACCTGGTTCTGAGGAGTATAATTTAGGCTGTCACTTTCTGATTTGCTTAATTGTGCAATTTTAGCATTCTCTGTATATATTTAACTAATAAGTAACTGCCTGTTTTAATTACCCTCCTTCCCCCTCTCTGCCAAAAAAAAAAAAAAAAAAAAAAAAAAAGAGATTATCATTATTTTTCTGAAACGACAAAGAATTATCATTGCTCTTTAGAAAGTACATGGTCTGGGAGTTGCTTTGCTAGGCAGTGCTAAAATATGTTGTCCTACCTCACAAGAAATTGTTAGCAGGGAAAATTATTACCACAGAGGGGTAATCTCGCATATGGCTGAGGGGAATTGCAAAGCTTTCTCCTTGTGCTTTAAGCTTGACCTAAGCATAGTGTGACTGTTGCTCAAAAGGTAGGTTGCTCTCCATTACCCATGTAGCCTTCAACAATTTATCTGCATTTGAGTGGGCAACCAGATTTGGTCAGTGAGCAGTAAATATGGGTGGCACATGTGTAGGTTGACAGCCGTATCATTTGCAAATCTGAGCAAGAAGCAGGATGGCCTTGTACCAGGCTGTTCAGGCAGCCAGTCACCATCAAAAAAATCTCCTGTGTTAAATATACAGAGTAGTTTGCTGATATTTAAATGGTGTGTTTAACTAGCGAAAGTTTCTAAGGGTCTTTTCTGGAAATGATATGCAGGGCCCAGCAGGATAACAGGCATTGAGTAGTGCAGATCAATGCAGCAGTCTCTGTGTCTGGTAAGGACTTTCAGCTGGCTCATTTCTCAGCTTTTCCTCATTCTGAAAGTTGTATGAACTCATGCTTTCATCTTTGTGTTTTGCCTGTTCAGTCATTTCTACATACAGCTGCATACACTGGATAATACCGCATTGTTTCCAATGGCTTTATTTTCACTGAGGGTTTTCTTTTTTCTTGGTTTGAATTGTGTTTCAAAACTGCAAGGCTGTGTAATAATATTCATGAAGTTGAATAATTGCAGAGAGGGAGGACAGGGGAGGAGAAGAGCTCTACAGGTGTAGATATAGAGGAAGATTACTCCAGATAGCAAGAACTGTAGAGGAGTTGGCTTGTGTAGCAGAAGTGCTGAGGTTATGTGGAGAGCAGAGAAGGCAGCCAGCATGAGATGAGTGCAAGTTTGTAGCAGGGGAATAGAAAGAGAGCAGATCTACGAAGTATGTTGGATGAAGTCCATAGGGAGCTTTACAAACCAAGAAAGATATTGCTTATGCTGGGTCAGGTTTCTTTCCACACAGATGTTGTGTTAGCTCTTGCATTATCATTGTGTTGGACCTCTTCAGTGTGACTAATACTGCACAAATTTCAGATCTTCTTTTTGTCTTCATGCGTGTTTAAATGCAAGGAATAAACCTTGAAAAGCTTTCTCTATTGCGTGTCTTTCCACTGCCCTGAAGTAAAACTTTGAAATAACTTCCCCTTCTGGATTTTAAGAGATTAAATGGGGAGTGAGTATACTTTTTTACAAAGTTTTTTTACTTTTTTACTTTGATTTTACAAATCAAAACTAACTTATGTGCTTTGTAGTTCCAAGTGCAGAACTGTAAAAAATCAAGGTGTTTTTTATGCTCTGTTGTATGATAAAAATAAGGAATGTGATTTATGAGCTTCCTTGCTGTTTGTGGTAGCTGCTTTAACTATGCTATGAGTTAAAGGGACTGTCACTGGGAAGAGGCTGTGGACATGACTATATAAACTCGATGGTAATGGCTCATAAATGCCAGCTCTGTGAAGAAACACCAATATTTCTGTTTCGTTTGAAAAACTTAGTCTGGTTCATTTTGGTTCATGTTCTGTTCCTGTGTTTCTCTGTCATTCCTTTCTCTCCTAGCAACAGCTAATTTGGGAAGTGGCTTTTGATGCTGTGTGGTATTTAGACAATGTGTATCCAATGCCATCATCAAACCTGGCTTAGCATAAGTAGCCAGGGTTGCAAGCATATGGTAATGTCCGTAAGGAATTAAACTAAAGCCTTGAGGACTGGGCAAAGAGTCTTTCCAGAAGAGCAAGGATCTGTCAACAGAATTGTAGCCCATATGTAATTTCTACAAATCTGTGAGCGGGAAATGCCAATGCTTATTAGACCATGCATTAAATATCATTGAACAGATGTTCTGAGAGCCTTTCATTCATAGTGCTGTTAGCAATGAATGAGGTATTATGCTCCCATTCTACATTTTTAAGTGAAGTGTAAAGATATGTTTGAAAAGGAGAAATAGTGGAAAATGCACCCTGCTGTCATTCATGTTCCAAGGCAGTTTTTTGTTTTCAGGTATCTAACATTAATTACTCTGAAAACAAGCATTTAACAATACAGTCTCGAGCAGTACAGAATATGAAATAACATAGTGACTATTATTTGTTTGTTTTCAATAAAATATATGCATCTCATATGGCAGAGAGAATTTTTCAGGAACAACAGCTCTTGACATCTAGCCTTAACATTTCCTTAGGGGCATATTATCTTTGCTGTCAGGTTCCTTCAATATACGTGTTTTACTCATGTTGCTTCTGAAGAGTTTAGAAGGCTGCAGAGAAAATTAGGTGTGATATTTTCCTAAATCCTATTCTGAAAACTTCTATTAGTCTCCTCCACTTTCTTTTCCTCTCAGTTCTCCTTGTTTTACACTAATGTGAATTACTTTCTGGAGTTTCCTGTCTCTCTACTGACTATAGAAGTGTCTTGGCTGTCTGACTTAATCTAATCCTGATGCTTAGTCAATTCAATTTATACAAAAGGATCACACCTGCGATTCCTGTTAAAGGTCACACAGGAGGACTGTGATTTTCCGGTGGGTCACTCACAGACGCAGCGCACTTACAAAAGCCTAGGTGCATGCATCTCAGACTTCAGCCTATTTGTACCTTTGTTGACCTTATGATGTACAGATAAATTTATCATGTTATGTGTGAGCTTCTTGGTCTCTTTCAACTACGGTGGTCTGATTTTAACAAGAAAAAATAATGTTTAGTTAAAAAAAAAAAAAAGAAAAAAAGCAAAAGTGTCTTGGAAAGGAGTACAAAACAGCATTCTTGAGAACTACATCCAAATTCCCAGGGCTTAGGAAAAGACCTTCCCAGAGGCTAGAGAGTACCATATCCGCCTGTCAGGGAGCTCTTGCACCATCCTCTTAGATGTCTAATAGCAACTGAGTGAGGGACATTGAACTGAAACACTAACAAACTGTTCACTGTCTTGACCATGCCAGAAGTGTGGCTTCCAGAGGCTCCCAGCATGGAGTGACTTAGCGTTTAAAGATATTCCCCTTTTTGGTTTATTTTAGCAGTTGCCAAAGAATGGTGTGAAATGTCTGCATTTGTACCTCGGTAGAGTGGAAGAAACTACGTTAAGAGAAAATAGTAAGTTTGAGGCATTTTCTGCCACCATTTTAAATCCTGTCTAGGTTCTATATCATGCCTCCTCTTGGACTTTAAAGGTGTTTTGTAAAGGGAGAGTGTTAAGTCAACAGCAGGTAGCCTAGAAGGCACTTCAGAGGGTTTGCATTTTATTCCTTTTTTTTTTAATTTGGTTGACTTGTGTGCTATGTTTTTATGTAAGTCACAAAACCTTTTGGTATCCCTCTGTAAATTATTATGGTTATGCTTATTCTTGTTTTCTCTTTCAAAGAAAAGTGTGAGAAAAACATGAAATTATTGAGTTGGCTGTGCTTTGGGTGGAGTTGTACCAGATGACCTCCCGAGGTCCCTTCCAACCTAAGTTATTCTACGATTATAAAATATTTTAATTAAAGATTCATGTTTTCTTTTGAGCTTCCCTCTCTGTAGTTTCCCTGTGCAGCACTTTTGCGTGAAGCCATTTTGGAACACAAGATGAGCTGTCTTTTCATGTTCCCCTGTTTTTTGTACGTTGGCATCATCAGCTGCATGTGCATAGTTCTCGGAGTGAAGTCTTTAAGACTCCTGTGTCGTCTTAGTAATGTGTGCTGACTTGTGCAGAGAAAAGTATGGTCAGTGGAGTAGCACATCCCTTCTGTCACCCTGACAAACAACCCCATTTCTCTGATCTGTAAAACAGATCTGTAGCTCACAGTAGCAAATTTTAGGAAGCAAAGAAGCTTCCTAAATTCTGCTTCTGTACTTCTAATTTCAGTATTTCATATTATATTCGGTGACACAGAAATGTTCCTTACCACCCAGTGGCACATTCATTATGAAAGCACTCCCTTAATGGGTGCAAAGATTCAAGAAAAGTAAGAGGACTAACATGTTTCAAATAGTTTCAGCCAAAGAATTAAAGATGACAATAGGAGGAATTCTAAGAAATATCAAACTAAGCTAGTTAAAGAATTTGTCGGACCTTATTTCAGAACAGCATTTATCTTTTGTGCTTAGACTATGTTTCACTTTTTAAAGATTAATGAAATAATATACTAACCAAAAATGACATAAAGAACTTCATTTTGAGATGAACCTACTCTCGGGGTTAATTTGAAATGTTGCTGTTTCTTGGCCTAAGGTGATTTCTACTCCCTCTCTTCCCTTCTTTATTTTAACTGAGCCACCAAGCCAGAGAATTTCGTTGCTCATTTAGCTCTGCTTTCAAGCTCTTAACGTGCTCATGTTAACCATATAATTGGGCATTTCAGAATGCTAAGCAGATTAATTGATCGCTAGAAATATTATCTTGTTTCACCAACAAATTACATCAAATTTAGAGCTCTGAAATAATGTACTGTTTCCTGAAACCACGTTTCATTTGAGAGTGAAAGAACAATAGAAGCTGGGAGAAAATACACTAAATTGGGAAGGAAAGGCGGAATCATGAGGGCACAATAGCAGGCTGACAAATAACCATCTGGATCATCTTGCTTTCAGTATCCAGTCGTCTTAAAATCTTCGGTCTGGCAAGGACATATGGTGTGATCTGTTCCAATTCTTCCCTATCATGGTCAAGCATGTTATGCATTCCTCTTCATAAACCAAACAAGTTTCTAATTCCCGACTTACTGAAAAAGCGTGGAATTCTGCAAGCATTGCAACGCTTTTAGTATTTGCTTGAAAGTTCCCTTGAAACTTGATTTCTTTTAGCTTCAATAAGAATTTTTATCGGGCAATGGTTAGTCCTTATCTTTTCATCTGTGTATGGTTAATTCTTTGGTGGGAGGTACTGATCAGGCTATGTGTTAAATTCCACTAATTTGTCTTATGCCAACAGAAATTACTATGGCTTTGTCTGTTTGTTATTATTTCAGAGTAATTGCTTTTTTTTTTTTAAGGTCTGTTTTATGTTCATTCTGTTGCAAATTCAACAGAAAGAATGTCTCAGGGCAAAAGGAAAACGTGTCAAATAGCAGGAATAATGGAGTACGTGGTCGCAGATTGTGACACTGGTGGTCTCAAACGTGACTAACAACTTTTTGCTTTTAGTTTAGTAAAACCATTAAAAAGTCAATTCTATTCTAAAATGACACCAAAAAATGGCAGCTGACTGGGTTGTCCTTGAAATGCATGAATGGGCTGGTGCAGGTTTCAGCTGTTTGCCTCTCTCCGGATGGTGAGAGTGCTCTCCCTGCCGGCTCTCCAGCCGAGCCTCTGGCAAGCCACTTGCAGCAGGAGTGACCCTGTGCCAGACTCTGCCAAGTCCCTGGAGTGCCAAAGCCTTAAAGACTGAATTTAAACAACAACCCAAGTAAATGTAACAAAGAGAGCTTCCCTAAGAGTTTTTCAAATGGCTCACGTACTGGTTCAAACGTGCTGTTGATGCAGTTTTATTGGAACTGGGAATTTTAAACCAGAGGATTGCTACCACTGCTTGTAAAGCATGCGTGTTGGATAAGGTGGGCTGATGATAAAGGTCCACAGCCTTTTCATGCTGCTAGGGATGACTGAACCCAGTTCTACCTATGTGGAGCTGTGGTATAGAAAAATCTATGTTTAAATGTGGAATGTCCTTAAGAGAGAATTTTATCCTAGAGTTGACAGACAAAGATGACAAAAAAATTCATATATAATGTGCCAGTGACAGTAATGGTTTGTGTCTGTTCGCTGACTCAGAGTTAGATGAGGTTGAATGTAATATACATTTTACTATTTACTTCTTAACTGCCTTGTTCTGCCTGGTTTTAGATTCGTCCTAGATCCCTCTTCAAGGAAAAGACTATTCCTTAGTACTTGCCTTCATAAAAAGAATTTCATCTTTGTTCAAGAACTCTAGACTCTAGCTTATTCCTTGCAATCCCGTTGAAGCATACAGTTTTTTTGCAGTGTGTATAAAATTACTGTTGAACTGACATGCTGATTTTTGTCCTAGGACAAACAGCATTCCCTTTTGAAGAATAAAGTTATTGATTAGGTAAGCAGTTGTTTGTGAGTATACGTGCTATCCATCTGTCCAGTCTCACTTCTCAGCATTTCAGTTGTAAGTTGTTGGGTTGTTATTTGGCAAATGGAGTTCATTTAATTGGCAAAGATAGCAAATGCATTTAGAGTGGATCTGTGTGTTTGAAAGAGATCCCAAAGTGGCCGGAGAAGTAGCTATGGTGATCTAAGGACGTAAAAGGACTTGTATGTCCTAGAGAGCTCAGTTTGTAGGCTTGCTTGTTTCTTTATTCAACACCTGCACTGCATCAGATCATCCAATTAAAAAAGTGTGTATCATCTCCTATTTCTGTATCTGGAGCACTGTGGAAATGGTATGCTTCTGAAAGTTGATAATGATGTGTGTTGGAAAAGCAGTTTCGAAACCTTTTATGGTACCTTGTGGTATGAAGAACACTTTAAAAAGTTAACCAGTTCTTACATTTTCATGTCTGACTTTTACTGCCTTGTGTTTTCAAAAAGGAGGAAGATAAAAGTGAGGAGACCCATTCTGAGGTCTGTGGGCTGAACTCAGGGAATATTTGAACTGAGCCCAATAAAGTGGGCTGTAAATTTGTAGCCAACACCGCCTTCCATCAGTTAATAGGAAAATATGGATCCATTATCCTGTGTGCTGTCCATGCAGTTCTGATACAGCTGTTTTAGTGGAAAGCAAGTTGTTCACTTCACCCTCAAGTCCAGAAAGAGCTCTGTATAACATTGAAATTGCATGCATCTTCTGGCATATTTATTGGTGAATCTTCTGAAGCTAGCTACTGCTGCTCTGGTGTGTAAGTGCAGTAGTCCGTTTTACAAAGTAATGACGTGTGCCTACATACAAGAGAACGGGATTGAGCTCACACTTGGCATTGAGCCCTGATTTTAGTCACTTGTACTACCTGCCACCCCACCTTATCTTCTCTATGCTAGGACTTCACCCAATGGTGCTTTTGGGTTCCCTCGTTCTGGGACTACTTGATCACCTGGTTTTGGCAGGCTTATACTCAAATTTTTGTATGGCTCTGAGTAAACACTGAGGCAATTTTTGCTCTAGCCTTTGTTCCTGAGAGGTGTTTGGGGGAGGATGGTTAAATAAATAAATAAATAAATAGTTTTTACTGATATTCACTATAACCCATAATAATTTCTCGGCTTTAATTTAGGGCCAAGTGTGAGCACATCTTGTATTTATTTTTTGGCTAGCAAGGCAACGTGTGTGTTTGGAAAAGGCTTCAGGTTACACAGAGGCTGCTTGGACCACTGGCTTCAGCAGATGGAACTGCTTAACAGATACTCACCCCTGTTCTGTGTTCCTCCTTAAAAGGTTTTTGCATATTAATGGACAGCATTTAGATAGCGCTATTTTAAATCTCTTGTGTAAAGTGGAGAAATAATACAGCAGATACCATAATCTGCATCGCCCTCCTCCACCCTTCTGCAATAATGTTGATTGTAAAACCAGAAAGCTATTCATTGATAAAATCTTTCCCGAGCAGGGGTCAGTTGTCCATTTCCTGAGCCATGCATAGCTCTGTTGAGAATACTATTTTTCTCAGGAACAATCATTACTTTTTGTAATCTCTGTTCTATTTTCCATATGCTGTCCCTGGATTATTTCCAGGGAAGAAACGAAACCACCAAAAAATCTCCGACCAAACCAAAACCACCAAATCTCACCCCAGCTTCAGTACTGTTGCAGCATCTGTTCTCAGACTGGTATATAAGCACCTCTATATGGGGTGATTGCCATACAGTTTCCATGCACCGTCATGTCAAAGCTACAGTTTCTTCCTCTCCTACATCGTCTTAGACTTGCAGTAGCTTTAGGGTCAGCTTGCTTGACTAAGGACAGCAGAGTTTGGTCTTGGCTTGTGCTTGTGTATCTGTAACTTTTAATCTGTTAGTCATTTTAGAGTGTAGTCTTGCATTTTTTAACTTCCATCGCTTACAAGGTTTATTTGAACTAAATTCTATTACAACAAATAAATATAAACAGTACTTCTGCATAATACTTTTTATCTTACGATAGCAAAACACTTTACAAATGTCAAATTCTCAAGTTTTTATTCCTTAGAATTACCGTACATAAAAGCCAGGAAATGGTGGAGCATGGTTTGAAATCTTTATCTAATTATATGCAAAGCTGGCATTAACGCTGCTCCACCGTCAGCAGGATAGTCAGCCTGGAGTCTGAGAAAGAGAAGTGCTGGAGAGATAAGTCATGTTTAGGGGAATGGGAGGACTCTGAGAAACAGGATATGACACAGAGGCCATGGGAAAAAGTAAAATCTTCTCCTTTGCCGCAAACCCAGATGCTCGTGCTAAAGCTGAACTTTCAGTCTATAGCATCATAGGCCTCGGTAACGTGGGCTCCGTTTGGGCATAAGAACAGCTATAAAGAGCAGCTGGCCTTTGGGGGTCGTATACAGCGCGCTCACGTGTATGGTCAATGTTTAGTATATGATGGATTTGAATACAAATAATTATTATTAATGTTTGGCAAAAGCAGCTGCTCGTAGAAGCCAGAACAGTCACAAAAATGAGAAATTTTACGCTGAGAGAAGATTTGGGCCTAGAACAAAATGCTGGGGATCTAAGGAGGAGGCCTTTAGTGTTGCTAATGAATATCCACTTAGGCAGATTTGTCACTCATGTTTCTGAAAGTTTTGTGGCTGGATGAAAGAATGTGCTTTTATTTCTTGAGCAGCTGTGCTTTTAAATGGGTGCAGCTGTACCACAGTGTCCATTGACACCAATCGCTTCATGATTTAGTGTATTGGTTGTAGTGGGTAAGTGTAGTCAATCAAGTAGGGCTTTTTTTTTCTTTTTTATTCCTTTTTTTTTCTTTTTTTCTGGGAAATGAAGAAAATCTTGTGAAATAGCTGAAGTTTGTTAGACTGGAACAGGCAGTGTATCTGTGACGTTACTGTGAAAGCTTTTGAGGGATATGGAAGTCGATTATCGTTTGCTGGAGCTGTCTCTGTTTGTTCCAGCAAGGGCACGACCTGCCACATGCAACATGGAAGTCATTTGAAAGATTTCCTATGGCAAGAACAACACTGCAGTTACGTAATGAAGTTTTTTTTTTGTTAAAAGTATGTGAAAACAGGAGCTGTGAACTTGCAGAGAATTCAGAGCTGAAATTTTTCCTTATTCTCACTCCAGAAGGTTTTTTTGGAAAGTTTAATGGAATGCTGTTTGGCATTTTTTGATGGGAGTGAATGTGCATGTCTGTTTTGAAGGAGGTTTTTTTTTTTTTTTAACTATCCCATTCTAACAGTGAATTTCCTAAATTCACAGCATTAGGAGAGGAAACGTTTTAATCCTGGCTCTGCTGACGATTTGCTGAGTAGGCTCAGAAAAGGCCTTCTGTTTTAGGGATAAATTTTTAAATGTCTACAAAAAAGTTTCGTAAGCATATGCTAAGGTATTTCAGCATAATCTTTTGTAGGTAATACTGGAGCTTTAAATCCTCATCTTAAGGACTTTTTGTAAAAGTAAAATTCAGGAAGACATTGCTGCTACTCAACCTCTGTCAAAACTGAGGTGAAATATCAGGAGGTGGAGTTTGTGGAGGGAAGTTGCTTTTTTATATAGATGCCTATGATTTCTAAAAGATAAGTAACTCCTCTAATTCTGCATGTCAATTATTTTGTGTAATATTTTTAAATATCTAATTTTCTGTGTAAATAATACAGATAATGTCACTCCAAATAAAGCCATGCCATTGCACTGTTTTTCTTGAATGAAGATGACCAATTATTTTCCCTTTCCTCATCCAAAAAGTAAGCGAAAGCCTGTCTTTTAATCTGTTAAGCAGTTTTAGTTGTCCTTGGGAGAATGGTAAAGGTCTTAAATTTCTATCAGTTTCTTAAATCCAGATGGCCAGGTAGAGGAGGGAAATACACATAATGTTTGGAGTTTGGAGACAGTGGAGGAGAAGGAGCATTGGGAGTCCACTACTTATCAGACAGCAGAGAATCTACAGGCGAATGGTATTTTAAATGGCCCCAGGGCGCAAACTTCCGTAAGCGCTTGGATTACCCTCTGCAGCAAAAACAACAGGCTCTGGTGAGCCAAACACAAGGGAAACCCATCTTCCTCATTCGGTGGGACCCTGCCAAGTTTGACCTGTGATTGCATTTGGTGATCCACCAGGCTTTCTAGCTGCAGTGCTTCTTTAAAAAAATGGTTAAGCTCATAATCTTCTAATGGAAGTAACTTGCTGCAGTGCTCAGGTGCTTTGAGATGCTGCTTTATTCATTTGAGGTCAGGAAGTGCTACAGCTGCTTGACGGTTTTGTGATGCCTCTTTTTTGTTGGTTTTGGTTTGGGGGTTTTTTGGTTGTGTGGTTTTTTGTTTGTTTGTTTTGTTTTGTTTTTTCCTCATCTTTTTATCACACTTGTGTCCAACTAAAGTTTAAGTTAGATTAGATTTAGATTTCTGACTGCTTTAAAGTCATGTTAAATGAAAGAATGAACTGAATACTAGACTTCTTTACGTTGTCCATTAACACAGGGATTTTGGTTGATAGATGTATTTTTAAAGGAGAAAATTGAACTACGCTCTGATTTGTTGTCTGGGCTATCGCTTGCTCATGGATGCTGGAACTGACAAACCTTGCAGTTTATTGTGGCCCTGAGAGAGGCTTTTGAGATGTCACTGCATAACAACTGCCAGCGGCATAACCTTGCCAGTGCTTTCAGTAGCTGAGAAATCATCTTGTGTCCAGTAAAGTTTACTGTCACAGCCACACAGATTTTGGTACTGAAAAAACCCTGATCAGACACTTGGGGTATATTGTTTATTTCCAACTGTGAGGACTCTTGCTGTTGTTTTTTTGTTTGGTTGGTTGGTTTGTTTTTTTGTTTTGGTGTTTGTGGGGTTTTTTTGGTATTGAGTTCTTTTTTTAATATTTGAAGTTGCTTTTTGTACTACCTGAGACCTCGCTTGTGGGAAGTTGTGAGGGGTTTTTGGTTGTTTTTGTCTGGTTTTGTTTAAATTTTCTCATTTTTATTTAGTTTCTATTTGGAAAAAACATGTATGAAATTTCTTTTACTGTACTAGGACTTGGCAAGCTGCTTACTGATTGATTAATATAGATATGTTGATTAAAAATTCTTTGTAAACCACTGAAGCCAACTGGAGTTACTTTTACTTGTTACAGGGCAGTGTCTGCACTACTGTGGTTCAATGAGCAGAAAACACGGCAATCCTCTCTGGACAAATCTATTTTCCCGTTAGCAGTTAATGCTTAACCTGTCTAAAATTTCCAGGAATTACTTGTGTGGTGATTTAAATTCTACTAAGGTTTATAAAAGCTGGAAATTTTGAGTTCGGCTTGCTATGTGTTTGCATTTAGAATAAGGGGGAAACTTTCCCTTACACAAATATCAATTCTTCCTTTTGCCTGAAGAGAACCCTCACCGAGGACAGGTGAATGTCTTTGGAAATTCAAAATAGCAACACTTTTTTAATAACTTCAAAAAACATTTGATGTTTTTGTGACCAACAGTGTATTCATGAGCGTGCCTTACAAGTGACGCTATTTTAGGCTACCTCATACTTTAAAGAGCACCACATCTGAAAGGCAGAGGCTTTAAATTAGTTTGATATGCCTATCAAGAGAGTGTACTGTTTTAACATGCTCATGAGCATCCCAGTATGACTTGGGTTGTTCGGTTCCTTTTTTCTAACATTAAGTAAACTAGGATGATACCTACCTTTGAATACAGTATATTGAGTGCATACTGAGAACGTATGAAGGCAAAGGCAGGGACTGGGAGAATGAACTGCCCACTGTAGGAGAAGACCAGGTTCGAGACCATCTAAGGAACCTGAAGGTGCCCAAGTCCATGGGACCTGATGAGATTCGTCCACGGGTCCTGAGGGAACTGGTGGATGGAGTTGCCAAGCCACTATCCCTCATATTTGAGAAGTCGTGGCAGTCTGGTGAAGTTCCCACTGACTGGAAATGGGGAAACATAACCTCCATTTTTAATAAGGGAAAAAAATGAAGACCCAGGGAACTACAGAATAGTCAGTCTCGCCTTTGTGTCCTGCAAGATCATGGAGCAGATCCTCCTGGAAACTATGTTAAGGCACATGGAAAATAAGGAGGTGATCCGTGGCAGTGAATGTGGCTGCACTAAGGTCAAATCGTGTCTGACAAATTTGGTGGCCTTCTACAACAGCATTGGCGGATAAAGGAAGAGGAACTGAGATAATCTACCTGGACTTGTGCAAAACATTTGACACTGTCCCACATGACGTCCTTGTCTCCAAATTGGAGAGACATGGATTTGATGGATGGACCAGTCAGTGGATAAGGAATTCGCTAGATAGTCGCACTGAAAGAGTTGTGATCAATGGCTCGATGTCCAAATGGAACCCAGTGACAAGTGGCGTTCCTCAGAGGTCGGTATTGGGATCGGTATTATTTACCATCTTTGTCAACTACACGGACAGTGGGATTGAGTGCACCCTCAGCAAGTTTGCTGACAACACCAAGCTGTGTGGTGCAGTCGACATGCTGGAGGGAAGAGTTGCCATCCAGAAGGGACCTTGACAAACTGGAGAGGTGGGCCCGTGGGAACCTCATGAAGATCAACAAGGCCAAGTGCAAGGTCCTGCACGTGGCTCAGGGCAATCTCAAACACAAATACAGGCTGGGTGGAGAGTGGATTAAGAGCAGCCCTGAGGACAAAGACTTGGGGGTCTTAGTTGATAAGAAGCTCAACATGAGCTGGCACTGCACTCGCAGCCCAGAAAGCCAACCGTATCCTGGGCTGCATCAACAGAAGCATGGCCAGCAGGTCGAGAGAGGTGATTCTGCTCTCAAAGACCCCACCTGGAATACTGCATCCAGCTCTGGAGCCCCCAACATAAGAAGGACCTCTTGGAGCAAGTCCAGAGGAGGGCCACAAAGATGATCAGAGGGCTGCAGCACCTCTCCTATGAGGACAGGCTAAGAGAGTTGGGGTTGTTCAGCCTGGAGAAGAGAAGGCTCCAGGGAGACCTTACAGCGGCCTTCCAGTACCTCAAGGGGGCCCTACAGGAAAGATGGGGAGGGACTCTATGTCAGGGAGTGCAGCGATAGGATGAGGGCTAACAGTTTTAAACTGAAAGAGGGTAGAGTTAGAATTGATATTAGGAGGAAATTTTTTACTGTGAGGGTGGTGAGACCCTGGAACAGGTTGCCCAGAGAAGTTGTGGCTGCCCCATCCCTGGAAGTGTTCAAGGCCAGGCTGGATGGGGCTTTGAGCAACCTGGTGTAGTGGAAGGTGTCCTGGCCCATGGCCGGAGTATTGGAACTAGATGATCTTTAAGGTCCCTTCCAACCCAAACCATTCTGTGATTCTATGAATGTGAGCAATACACAGTGAGGTTGGTAAATATGTGTGAATTCAATGTATACTTCCTCCATAAGCTGCTGCACTTGTGAGATCCATAGTTGAGCCTATAGACTGGGGACACAGATATTTCAGTAGTGTAAAGGGAGATTGTGCAGGCTGCTGTTGGAGGCTTATTGTAGAAAATACAAAGCTGTATCACTTATTATTTTCTAGTTGTCTGGCTATTAGGGACCATTTAAAATCAGTATGTATCTCATTACTTTAGGCAGGGAGGGAGTTTGATAGACCTGAAACTTTTCCCGAAGCCAGTGATGTGGTATGTAACATAATTAAAATTGACCATTTTCAGAGCGCTGCTTTGGTTTTATCATTGCAGTATTAATAGATTATTCCAGGTTAAATCTGATCATGTGATACTTATTAGGCATCTAGTTCATCTCAGTTTTACTCTGGCCATAACTAACAGGGTCTTGGGTCCCACCATATGCAAAAGCTTCTGGCTTCCAAACCAGCATTTAGATAATTTCTCTTTCTGCTGTCCTATGAAATATTTAAACAGATGTCCTCCTTCAGCTGCTTTCCCTATTCCCTTATGCCTTTTTTTCTTTCCCTTATTACAAAGCAGCCATGGTATTTACTCCTTTTCTGTTTAGTCCTGTATTCTTCTGAATATTTATCTTTTTGCTGCAGTCTCACCGAAAACTGAATAATTTTTTCAAGTCCCTATAGATGCTCTTTGGAGGTGACTCTATGTGAAGCTCACGTTCTGTGTGAGCAATCAGGCATTTTTTAAAATGTTTTTTTGTTCCTGCTTTGCGTTGAGCAGTTGAGCATGGTACCTTGTCTGTTCTTAAAATGAATTTTTTTGATCCACTGACATCACTGGTAGATTATAGCGGCCCCTATTCAGCTGGACAGCAGCTTTTGCACAGTATTGTCATGTGTTTGTGTTAAACAGGTAAAGGCAGAAAAAATTGAGTTCACTGTATTATTCTCTCTTCGTATATGCACACCAGTGTCTGGCTGTCAGATGTTGGCTTAGTTTCTGCTCTTTCTTGTGGGGATGGATGCCACTTGGTTGCTTCTGTTCCTGGCCCTGTTTCAATGCAGTCTGTTTTGCTGTGTATGGGAGGGCACATGTTTTGTTGTCGCACAAGGAAACAAGGAAGATTCCAAGGTTTTGGGGTAGGGTGCCTTAAAACATGCTTGTTGTCTAGTCTCCAGCGGGAATAAAGTAGTAAATGTCAAATACATTACATAGGCAAAAAACCCAAAATTGCAAAGAAAAGAAAACAACTTGTAATTAAATTCTGTAAACCAATAATAATTCCAGGCATCACAAATATTTTAATTCACTGGTCTGGCTATAAATCATTTCAGCCACAGCTTGAAGTCTGTGGAAGCTACCTGAATTGTGGCCTAGGGAATATTTGTGACTTGGGGAGAATGTTTTCAGCCTGTTTCTCCTGGGAATATAGAATGTTCTCTACTTTTAGTTGTTGGATCACCGAGTGGACCCATATCGTAAACAACATATGCTGCTATCATTAATGGTATTTTAGGCAGAAAGCTGTATTGGAAAGTTTTCATGTTAGAGAGGGGACAAGATTGGGAGCCTGGAGGAAACACTGCTGTGCCAGTTGTATGTAGGTTTAAAAACAAAACAATCCCACCACCACCCCCTCCCGCTGTCCCGACCTCTTCAATAGGTTATATCACCACGTATCTGTTTATTTCTAATGGCTCTTTTAAATGACGGCTTCATAAACTGAAGTATCCAAAACAAAGGCCATGAAGTTTACTTTGGCCATCTCAAGTAAATTTTTCTAATCTAAACATCAGCAGTGCTTTTCATAAATCAGTCCAATGACGTCGTCTTTTCAATTAGTGAAGTTGGTATTTGTGCTCTGGCCTCAAAAGCTATTTGACCAATTAACGTTTTCAGGTTTTGTAGTAGTCCAGACTTCTCACCAGCCACAGTTCTCAGTAATGTGCTTGAAGTGGGAACACATTTATCAATAATTGCCACTTTTTACGTGCAGATAGCAGACAGTGATTAATTGCTAACCTTCTCTATTGTCTACTAGGAATAACAAGCATCATCCCTAGACTTAGAAATTGTTCATAATACATTTTGCACTTTTTGTGTTGAAGGATACAGGCGTCTACAATTGAATAAGTATTAGCTAGGCTTCTGGGAGGAGGGAAAGAAGAAAAAAATATTGGGTGGGTTCTGTTTCCAGGAAAGGTAAAATGAGGTAGCGGAAGAACTGGGAGTGAATCATCTGTCGGCCTGAGTGTGCTGGTTTGTTTTGTTTCCCAGTAAGTATTTGAACTCGAGGTAAAGAGCTACTTCAAAGAGATTCAACATTGGTCTTCCTTTCCTTTCTTGTGTGCAGGTTAGAGAGGGATCAAGCCTGTGCTGACAGGGAGGTTGCCTGTAATGTTGGGGTGGGGAATGGTTCAGTTACAGCATATCTTTTTCTGTAGATGAAAATGCTTTCACTGCATGCCACAGAAGCGAGAGAGGTTTATGCTGATAAGGTTTTTAGCAAAATCCACCAACTGCCAAGAAACAGTCAAGCAGAGCAACAGTATTCTTTCTCTTAATCGCACCTTCCTCTCTCTATGTGGAAATAACAATAAGGCCTGACATGAGCTGAAAAAAGCCAGGAAATTTAGAGCCGAGGCTTAACTCCTATCCTTAGCTCACCCTAGCAACACATTTAGGCATTGCAACACAGATGCTATGTAAGGTCACCTACTAGCAGCTCTGAAGTGTCAACTATGATTGAATTCTCTTAAAGAGAAACCAAAAATTATCTTAAACACACAAACTATTCCATATGCGTATGTATGATGTATGGTTTTGTTTATGTTAATAAAGAGACTTGCACCAGTAAGTGGTTACGTGCTTGGCTTGAAATGTGCAAATGCTTGAAACCTTGCTCTATGAATTACTTTCTTTCACTGTCCTTTGAAAAAAAACTGAACTTGGGTTCCCATGATACTATTTCTGTTCTTCAGCTTTCTACACACAGAAATCCTGTCTTTCACCAGACCTCCTGCTACTTGTCATTGCTATGGCTTCACTTGTTGATAGCAGGAATGGGAGCGTTGTGAGCTAGACAGTCTTTTTTCCATTTCTTTTTCCCCACCTTATTTCTGAGACAAGTTAGAAGCCATGATATTAACAGTGCCATTGGCCTGCAGCAGAGGCTGAAGATGCAGCATCAGGAGACACTGAAGCCTGAGTGTAATTTTAAGGGAATGATATTGTAAGATAGCTGGAACAAGTTCAGGAAATGCAGGAAAATACCAGCACCTTTACTGGTGAGATACTTGTAGGTCTCAGCCTATTTCAGTGGTATGCTTTTTGTTTCCTGCTTGCTTGTTAACATGTGGTCCTTGCTGTAAAGGCGTAGTTGTGAATTTACCACAGATTTGCTGGAGAATATGGAAACTTTCCCTTAATGTTCTGTAGGAAATCTTCAAAGTCCTAGGACTCATGCTAAACAAATTGCTGAACTGATCATCTTCCCTATTGGTTTGCCTTCAAGCAAGGGAATTGTGAATGGGGAGGTGTGGAGTTGGACATCACATCCATTACTGAAACTCATGAGTAGACTGTGGAGGCTCCTTCTTCAGTGTAAATTAAAGCAATTTCCTGTAATCTTGAGAAAGAAAGAAAAACACGCTTGAGATGGAGATGTCTGTTAGTCTTGCTGTTGAGACAGTCGTGCAGTGTCTCTCTGCGCTAAGCTTTTTCGCTTACCTCGTTGATAGGGTTGTGCATTAAGTCACAATTTAGCCCTGAGCAGATGGGCTTAGTAGTTATTTTTCTATGGATTGAGAGTTTTTTGTTTATGATTTTTGCAGTCTACTGGGTGAGTTCCTTTTTGAGGGTGTGAGAGGAGTTGATTTGTGAGGGAATTAGTTTGAGGAGACAAAGGATCACTTTAAAGGGCCTGTCTGTGCTGGTTACTTTTTCAAGAACATCCTTTGTAGGGATATTGTAGAAGGCAAAATGAAACTTATTTAAAAACAGTTTCTTCACCTACCAGTATTAATGGCTATCCAGACAATGATGAAATAAAATTTATTTTCCTGAACTACCTCAAAAGCTTGATACGGTATCTTAATTCAGTGAAGACAATTTCCCATCACAGGATTATACCACAAGTCTTTCTTGTGAACAGTATTTTCATTAGACGTTGCATGGGACAATTTCCAGTTTGGTAAAATAAAAGATTATATTGCTTAGCAATGGTTCGCTCCAAGGAGTTCTTCCATCTGCTGAATTCTATAGAATCATAGAATCGTTTAGGTTGGAAAAGACCTTTAAGATCATCAGGTCCAACCATAAACCTAACACTGCCAAGTCCACCAGTAAACCATGTCCCTAAGTGCCACATCTATACGTCTTTTAAATACCTCCAGGGATGGTGACTCAGCCACTCCCCTGGGCAGCCTGTTCCAATGCTTGATAACCCTTTCGGTGAAGAAGTATTTCGTAATATCCTATCTAAACCTCCCCTGGCGCAACTTGAGGCCATTTCCTCTTGTCCTATGACTTGTTACTTGGGAAAAGAGACTAACCCCCACCTGTCTACAACCTCCTTTCAGGTGGTTGTCGAGTGATAAGGTCTCCCCTCAGCCTCCTCTTCTCCAGACTAAACAACCCCAGTTCCCTCAGCTGCTCCTCATAAGACTCGTTCTCTAGACCCCTCACCAGCCTTTTTGCCCTCCTCTGGACACGCTCCAGAATCTCAATGTCTTTCTTGTAGTGAGGGGCCCAAAACTGAACACAGTATTCAAGGTGCGGCAATGATGATGTCAGTCAAGGGATACCATTGTGGAAATATTAATTTGGTGGTTCTGGTCCTTGAAGAGAATCTCCATTTCTCATATAACTTGTTCAAGATTATTGGGCTGCAGAGATGTTAAAGTCATCTTGAGAGAAGGCCAGGGGTGGAGTGCTTGCTGATAACCTAATGGGTAGAAATCATTGTCCAAAGCTCGGTTAGTATTCAAGAATCTGTAAAGAAACAGAAGACTGAATGATTTCTGGAGTGTGTTAAATTCAACAAGCAGAGCCTGTGTATTTTTCTGAGAGGCTGAAAGACCGGATTCATGTATTATCTGGTAACTATAGTAGATAGCTGGTTTATCGGTTGCACTATTATGGATTCTGTCCGACCGTACTCTTATCTCTCTAGTGCTACCAGTTGCAGAACAAGTACCTTTTTCCATCCTTTATGCGGCGGCTTCTCACATGTCAGAAGGGAAAGCTTTCTTCTTTTACTTGCATCACTTGAGCATGCCAAGGTCAGCACATGGGAGGAGCAGAGTCTGAGTGTTGAGGTTTGCTTCATGCAAATAGAAAGAGACAGCAAAGGGGAAGCTGTGTCTCTAGAGACCAGTATTAAAAACATTCCGAGAGGTAATTTTACAAGTTAAATCAAATAATTAAAAAGAACACAAAAAGCAACTTAAGCTTTGGAAGCTGATTAGATGGAATTTGTTTGGGGTTTGCTACCTGAGTCCGGGATGAAAGTGGATAAATTGGCCCGCATACAGGTGAGGCAAGGTAGTCTGGAATAACTGCATTCCAGCAAAACAGAACAAAGATGGCTTTTCAGCATGGAAGAGCAAAACTAGTGACAAATTCATGAGCTGTGTGATTTTACTTGGGCTCTTTTGTTGAGAGGAAATGACTGACATGGCCAGCGCTAATTTCCCAGCCCTACTGAGAATGCTGTGGTGGTAGATACATCTGCCTTTCCTATGTTCTGCTGGGATTACTTGAGTTACAAACCCTAACTTGAGTTATAAACCCTAAATGGAATAACCTCTGCCACCTCTAGCTGTTGTGCGTATGAGGTGAAACCATGCAGAAGGGGAGTTTCCTGGAGAGTCTGGGACTGATCCTAAAACCAGAACACATAAGAACATGGCACAGAAAGATGCTCTGACATGTAAAAATGAAGGCGGGAACAGTCTGGATGATTTTTATGTATATGGGAATCTGCATCTGCATATGTCCTGGAAAGAGTGAAGGAGTTGACTGAGAGAGATAGAGGAAGTCATGATATGTAGTGCGTATGTTTTGATAATTCAGCAGCAACCACAGACTGAGAAAGCTGAATTGAAGTAAAATGAAATAGCATATGACTAACTCCTGGCTAAAAGTTGGTGGCATAGGCTGTATCTCCAGTTGTGATTTATACGCTTAATTAAATATGGATATTTTTTCAAGAAAGTAATCTGAGCCAGTCTACAGGTTTTGATAAAACTGTGATTTCTGAGTGGTGCTCTGGGGTGAATTTTTTTGAAAATCCATCTTACCTAAATAAGCTAGGGACTTTTTAAAAAATCCTTTTAAGAAGCTGAAGGACACCTAAATCTTATCTTCAATTGCATGCATAGTAATCGGCCTTGAGCTACACATAATAGGTTGAACAGTTTCTAGGGACTGTAATTTTGATTATGAGAATAATTGCTTATACCTAGCTTCAAGAATGCAACTTTTTAACAGTTTCAAAGAAACTGCATTTCTGAGACTTCCATGGTACCATGAGCATATTTGCTGCATATCAGGTGCAGAACTACAGGTAGCAGTACCACGTGTCTGCATGTGTAAGAGTAGCCAGTAGGTCCAGTGGAATTTAATATGTCTAGACACAGCCTTCTAGGTAGTCTGTGACCAGTGATAAATATGGCAACTAGACTCGCTTCTAGTAGCAAAGTGTCTTTATTTAAGTTTAACATATGGGAAAAAAAAGTCTGAAAGCAGAAGATCTTATTTAGATATATATCCTACTTGAAGCTTATTCTCCTTATGTAAGCTTATGCGAGAACTTTCCCCAGTAGAAATGAGAGTTCATGTGCACAGGAGATAAAAGGCAGCTTATCAGCAATGACTTTCTTTTCCTTCTAGATTTTTTAGCTTTGTACTTGGTCAAGAATCCTTTTGAGTTGCAGTTTCCCTGACTTGTGTTGTGCAAAGCCATTTTATGCATACCTGGGTTTTTTTTAAGCACTTTCCAGGAGTACACTGCTGCCTCAGTGACTCATGACAGCTCCTCGCGACAGGGCAGGAGAGAACAGGGATGTCTTATCTAGAGTTCTATCATCATCTTTTTAATTTTATTTTTGCAACTGCCCGATGCAGTTTCATGCAGTAGACATCCCAGTACCCAATGTTGGTTGAAGGGGATGGCCAACTCTCCACACTGAGCGTCATGTGGGGTGCTGTAGCGTGAGGAGAGGAAGGCTGGGCAACTGGGGCTGGCAGCAAGAGCCTGACCCGGATGTGCCTGTTGGGTTGCCCAGGGAGGTGGTGAAGGGGTGAGGGCCAGGAGGACACAGTGTAGGAGGTGTGGGTGAAATGGTGCCTGCAGTTGCCTCCTGAGCACCCATTGGCTGAGCTCCCATGCTTTGATGGCTCCAGAGGTACTGGTGCCCCATGCTGGGCACGGGAGCAGCTCCAGGTGGACTCGGCTCAAATCTGTTGTGTTTAGTAACTCAGACTTTACCTTACGGAGGGCTGTGCTGCCTGTTCCTCAAATGTGGACCCCGAAAAGTAGCTCTGGGTCTGCCTGGTAAATAATTCTGTTGTATTATTCAGGGGACAACTTTGTGAAGAACCATTTCTAGTGTCCCTCCATCTGAAGCACTACTGACCTGCAGCCCAGACAAAGCTTCCAAAGGATGTCTGAAACTGGACTGTATTCTTCACCCGTCAGTGAATGAATGGTATGGTCCCCTTTGATGCCAATTCCATTTGGTTTAGGCATGAGTTACCTTAATCAAACCTTGCAAGAGAATTATGTTCCATGAAGTTAAATATTTTTCGAACACTTTTCTGTCTTACTTTTCAAGTATTATGTAGACCAAAAAAATCTCTGTAAGGTTGCTTGACCAAGTGTTCGTTGTGCCTTTTTAAACCATATTCGCCAAATCCATGTAGCTCTTCACAAAAGAAACTTTAGATATCCTTACCCCAGTGCACGTGAACATGAAAGGTTCGTAGTACAGGGGAAGTCTTAAGCAAATGGTTAGTTCCTGAACTGCCAATGTTAAAATAACTGTGTGTTACTGGTGATTTTTCTGTGGTTTTTTTTTTCTTTTGTTCACATCGGCAGTTATGTTGTTTAGCATATATTATCCAACTCTGTTAGAACATATAGCATTCAAGTTTCGAATTGAAAGCTGGGGACTTAAGAGGGTAGGATTGTTCTAAAAATTAAGATATGTTGTAGTTACGGAGTATACTTTGGGTAGACGTTAGCAAAGTTCATATTAGAAAATGTCTAAGTCCACAATAGTACAGGAAAAAAGCTTCACCTCGTCATGTTGTGAAAGCAAATGTAGTAGTCTGTTATTTCAGAGTATGTTGTGTTTTGAAGGAGAAGTACTGAATGTCTGAATAGCTAATAATGTCAAACTGCTATATAATAAGTATCTAAAATGTTAGCAGTCTTATTGATAAAGTAGCTATGTCCTTTATAATACTCAGTTTCTTGTACCATGTAGTTAATTTTTCCATTCTTGGATTAAGTTGTTCAACTTTATTGATTTGCCTTTGCCTTTTGCTGACAACTGGGCAATACTGTTCTGGTTTTCATTGGTGTTAGAGTCATCAGTGCTACAAGCAGGGCAGCTAGGGAGCCCCCAGAGCTCGGAGGATGCTCCTTGCTCGGCTCTTCAAAAGTACGGCTTGTAGTGGTTGTGCCTTTCAGACCCAAGAGTTCTGAAATGTGTTTCCCTGGCATGCAAAATTGTTTTTGAAATACTGAGGAAGGAGAAACTACATCTGAACAGGTGCAAGAGAGAAATGTGAAAAAGAAGATGGAAAAGAAATACAAGTACTTCTGTGATAAAACTCAGGAAATGTGACATGCTGTGCATTTCTGTTGAGAAGATAGTAAGTTTTCCACTGAATTTAGAGGTGAAATACAGCAATGTTGCTTTGGCCGTGCTTTTGTCACATAGCCACATAAGAGAAAGGAGAGGTGTTTAAGGCTCTTAGGAACACAAAATTGATCTGAAACTCACTTTTTGCATCTTGTGGACATTTGACTGCATGAGTACAAAGACTTGTTACATCTTCAGGTTGAATTCTGGAGTGATTTTAATCTTTCCATTAAATTTGTTAAGATCACAATGTGTGGTAGTGTAATTGTTAACTGAAATAAGACAGTTTCTGCTAGACCAGGAAATTTGCAGGTGATGTATTTACTCTGAATGATTGTCTAGATAATGCCCTCCCATTTTCACTTCTTAAAATAATATTAAGTAAGAGAATCTGCCTCTCCTTTCCCCCCCCCAGTCTCATTGTTCTGTGAAACAGGCTTTAACCTGCCCTCTAGGAAAACAGGCTTTAACACTGCAAGACCGGGGAGGGGGCATATATTGGTCACCAAAAAACAGGCACTGTTGGCACCTTTATTTCTTTTAAGCAATAGTACTAATGAACTTCAAGTGCAATCAGTCTAGCTTGTTGGATATTTATTATGTTAGCTGGCCATCAGCTTTTGGGGACAAAACCTAAAGATTCTTTATCTCGTCCCTCCCATGATGATAAAGGTCTATATTTTTAAAAGATGCTGATGCGGAATTACCATTTTCTTGTCTGAGATGTTAAGACCTTCATTTAATTTCATACTTTCTCTTTTTTTTTTTTTTTTTTTTTTTGGTGAGTGACCCTTTTCCAGTCAGGAAAGTTGGATTTGTGTCTTGATAGCTAATGACTTATTTGGGCCAGAAGCTATAGGGAACTGCTGGCCTTATTAAACTCCTTGACGGGGATCTCCGAAATTGCTGTGATAAGGGACTCGTGCATACTTGGTCATCTTCTTGCTCTGTAGGAGGCTTATAAATGTATAATCTAATTTCTCAAGCATTCATAACAATCTATTTACACATAATTTAGAGGTCTGTCAGATCTCTAAAATTACCCTATTAAATTATTGGAGCTAACTTTTAATGCAAGTCATAATTAGTTCCTTGTTCCAGTGGGGGATTAAAAGCAAGCTGTTAGCCTGTACATCTTCATCGAAGAACAAAAAGCTGCAGCTAATTATTCTGATGGTGTGGGACTGCTGACTGACTCGTGATGCAGGAAGGGAACTATTTGAAATATAATCTCCCAGGAGCAGAGCTGTGTTGTGGACTTAACAGCAAATGACGATGCCTTCCTGGTCTGGTTAGTTGTCTTTCAGGTCATAGACACAGCACTGATATCTATGTGGTAATTTAAAATTGCACACCGTTTTACCTACTGTTTCTTGAAGTTATGATGTAGTACAATGTAATATAAACTAGGTACTATAGGAAGACCAGCCATTAATGATATATTGAGAACAATGGGAACATGGATAATTCAGAAGCTTCAGTCTTTCCCAACTTAGATTCGCTTTATGACAAGCAGAATGTTACAGTGAAATCTCAAAGGCATTTATGTCAGCCCATTCCAAACTGCTGCAGTTAACAATTATACATTTGGCTTGTAATCCTATTGACGATATAGACAGTGCTCGACATTGCTATAGGGAATAGAACAAGAGCATCACTGTTATGATGAGCATTAGTCTGCATGTCTGACTTCTCTCCTGGCACGTTCTTCCCTTCTCTTGTTGTCTTCCTTCTCTGTAGCTTCTTGATTTAATTTCTTTGCTGCATAGTCTGTAGCACTTGCTTATCAATTAGTTTCTAGCTTGGAAATAGTTAGGATAACTGTCTAAGTGGCACGTACTGATCTTGATAAAGCATCATTTTTCTTATGAAGGTAAAGAAAGGGAATTAGTTTAACCAAAATTCCCAGATGAGGTCTGACCTGTTGGACAAAAATTTCAATATTAAAGAAAAAAAAAAGAGAAAACAAGGAGGGGGGGGGAATGGGAGAGAAGAAAAACTGGAAGAGCTGCTTTGCACATGAGCGTATTAATATAATGAGAGGGGGTACTGTAAACAAAACTATGGATTAATATAAGCAGTATTGCCTGGGACAGGCACCTGACCTAGTAAATAATTTTAACAGAAGATTAACATTAAAGTGCTCATTTGGCTCAAGAACAGCAAGCGGAGAGTAGGGCTACATCCTTGTATAACTGTTATCATAGAATTATAGAATGGTTAGAGTTGAAAGGGACCTTAAAGATCATCTGGTTCCAACACCCCTGCCATGGGCAGGGACACCTTCCACTAGACCAGGTTACTCAAAGCCCCATCCAACCTGGCCTTGAACAACCTGGGCAACCTGTTCCAGGGTCTCACCACCCTCACAGTAAAGAATTTCCCCCTAATATCTAATCTAACTCTACCCTCTTTCAGTTTAAAACTGTTAGCCCTCATCCTATTGCTACACTCCCTGAAAAAGAGTCCCTCCTCATCTTTCCTGTAGGCCCCCTTGAGGTACTGGAAGGCCGCTGTAAGGTCTCCCTGGAGCCTTCTCTTCACCAGGCTGAACAACCCCAACTCTCTCAGCCTGTCTTCATAGCAGAGGTGCTCTAGCCCTCTGATCATCTTCGTGGCCCTCCTTGGGACCCAATCCAATAAGTCCATGTCCTTCTTATGTTGCAGGCTCCAGAGCTGGACACAGTACTCCAGGTGAGGTCTCACGAGAGCAGAGTAGAGGGGCAGAATCACCTCCCTCAACCTGCTGGCCAAATGTCATGTACTTGTTCTGACATCCTGTGCGTAGGGGGAGGGTCTTTACCCAATGTCTTTATGTGACGGCTGAAGAAGAAAAGAACGTAGAATATATTATGATGAATGCCAGCTCTGTTTTACCTAGGTGCATAAGGAGACACACAAGCAGTTAAAGTGGCTTTTATTTCAGGAGATGGAGAATACAACTAGAAGAGAAACTTATCAAATTTGACTCCAACCAATAGGAAGAAATGGGTTGAGTATGTCCAGGTGGGAAAGCAACCTGAATGAAGAGGAATGATAGCAAAGTAAAAATGTTGTATTTTGTATGTGTGTGTATGTATGTATATATGCATATATACAGGACATGGAAACTGAGTCAAGGAGCTAAGGGAAACATACTAGAAGTACCCATGGACAAAACCAGAAAAGCTAAGCCAAAAAGTAAGAGGAAACTAGCAAGATACACCCAAAATAGCAAGGAATCATCATATATAAGCGTTCAGAGGAAGACTAAAGATTCCGTCCACACTTCATGGAATGGGAAGAGTGTATGATAGACACCAATATTTTTGAAACTTACTCTTGACTGTCTAGCATCTCTCTTTATGGAAAAAGTCAGTTGTGTGGAAGATGGCTGACACAATTAATGTGATGAGACCACAGATGACAGCATTATATGAGGAAGGTTAGAGAACATTCAGATATTTTGGGGTAATCTTGATTTGATGAATTTCATGTTAGGACATGTAAAGAGTTGGTGGCTAACATCTTGGAGCTGTTAGTAGCCGTATTTGAGAGCACATGTGAGACAGACCTGTAGATTGTTAGAATCTATTTTTGAAGAGGGGGAAAGTAGATGAGGCAGGAAATTTTAAGACATTCAGTTCTCAAAAAAACACTGAAGCAAAATAGTCAAATTATGTTTAAGCACATAAAAGAACAAAAGGAAGAAAATAACAGTTGATGTTCGTGTTTAGTATTTTCACTAGCAAGTTGAATGATGGACTTCGAGGAACTTTCATTAAATATGAAGACCCCGTGGAGCTAAGAGAGATTGTTACTACCTTGCAGAACAGGTTTAAATTTCGAAGTTTAACTGGGCAAGTTGCAGTGTGGGAAATGAACTGCAGCTCAGTTTGATAAGTGCAGATTACTGTAGCTAAACAATTCTAAAGAGAACAGGGAACAACTTGCTTGGAGCAGCTATTTGGAAAAAGGTCTGAGTTTGTTGTGGATCAGAGCCGGCACTTGGAAGAATAACGTTATGTGGTTGTGAAAAAGGTTAGTGCCATAATGAATACCTAAACTAAACTATTGTGTCAGCAAGACGAATCACATAACCTTTCTACTTTGCTCTGAAATTCTTTGGCTTCAGATTGGGCTATTTCTAATTTTGGGCCACACGCTCCAGGAAAGATAGGAACTCAAGTCCAGAAGAGAGTACTTAAAATGACTGGAGATAAAGAAAACATGACCTCTGAAGAAAGATTGACAGAATTTAAGCTCAGTCAAAAAACTCTGGAGGAGTAACATGAGTCTTTAAAAGGCTCTCACAAAGAGGAAAAATTCATCTATTGCGTAAATTGGTAGAGAATAGGATTACTTGCGCTGGCACTGGAATCAGTGCTGTCAAACTACGGTAACTGGGTGTCTGTCAGGAATGTCACCACTGTAAGTGATTCTGACTCAAGGCAGGGGTATGACCTTAGATAACTTGGAGATTCCTTCCAGTCTTCATTTGATTCAGCAGTGACCATACTCTGACCCCCAGCATAATAGCATAACTTTTGGCAATTGTGACCACTGAATCTGATTCCAGATGATATTTCTTAGCTTGCTTTTTCTCTTTTCAGTTCATAAATGGATCTTAAGTTTTGCTAGAGAAATATACGGGCCAGGGAAGGGTGGTTGAGAGAAGAATGATGAGAGCTTCGCACTTGAAATGAATCTACTGCTTTCCATTTCTACCTTTACTGGCAATTTGTAACTTACTTTGGTCTCTTGAAGTAATTATGCTCATGGATGTTTTGATGAGCAAATTCTTTATTTTGGGTTTTCGCTCTCCAGATCAAAGCTTATTTGGGAAGAATGCACTTGTACATACACATGTAACTTAATAAATTCGTAAGTGTACTCTATTTTGTCTTTCTTTTTGATCGCATCAATGCAAATTATTTGTGGTTTGACCCTTTTGAAGTTTGCTTAGAGTGAAGTTTGCCATAACAGTTGCATTAAGAAGTGCAGAGATGAATGTTTTCATTTTAATTAGAACTTGGTGGAGGAAGTAGGATCCACTCTCTGGAGTGGAGCTAAAAATTGGCAAGAGGGATGCCAGCCATTAAAAAACGAAATCCAAAACAACCAGGTGAAGTTTTCGAAGTAGCTGTTCAACTTCAAGAAGCAAAAGGAGAAAAATACTGTAGAAGTAGTTGGAGATGAGAATATAACTAGCATTTCTGATTAAAACTTCTGAAACACTAGTCGCTCCCAAGCTTCCATCGAATCCTTACTTCTCTCTCTCTCATTCTGCACCTTATTTGCTGCTTTATTTCTGTCATGTTGGCCATTGGCTACATATGCATTTTTATTTCGCTAGAATTCTGAAACCGTGAATGCAAAGGTGAGTATTTTCATTGAGACTAGGAGCCATAAGTATGTGTTTAAAATGTTAGCTGAATACCTTACAAAAATTTAAAGGTGTGCTATGATTTTAAATTCCTTATAGAAAGCAGTTGTTAAAATATGACTACAATATGTATTGATTTTTAGGCTTTAATTTAGAAATGCCCCTCTGTTATTTGGGCAGGAGACATCATTACTGTCTGACTTGCTCTACTCATCATTTGGAATTATGTTGGGTTTTCTACTGTTTTTAGAGAGCATCAGATGTGAGATTATTTAATGACATAAATATGTGCTTTTTCCTTGAGTGTCTTCTTGATCCTTGTTATTAAGAAAAGTGCCACAAGACACTGAGGCATAAGATTGTCATCTGTTGCTTTACTTCACAGTAGAGCAAGCAAATGTTCTGCACTTCTGCAGTTTTTAGGGCTCGTTAGTTGAAATGGTCAGCACTATATTTATTAGCACATTTTCTTTACTAACAGAAAGTAGAAAGAAAATTGCTCTTTGCTTTGAAATCTCACATATAATAAATTGGCCAGAGCAGAGGATGACCAGGGCTCTGCTACCAGTTATGTACCACAACATTTGGTTTCTTACTAATTTAGTTGACTAAACAGTTGACAGAGTTGTTATTTTTCTCATGTGGGTATCACAATACATAGGTTAATTGAAAGTGCCTGAGGCACTCCTGTATACCCACAGTGTCACCAACTATTTTGTGTCTTTTACAATGTAAAGTGGAACTGTAACATTCTTCAAAATTTTCAGCATGGAAGTTAGCAGGCCTCCTAAGTGTTACCTAGGAGCTCTGCCCATCACGAGAGAGCTGGATGGATAGCGGCACAGAGCTGCTTGCAACAACACTGGGAAAGTCGGAGCAAGTTTGTACCACTGCGGTTCCATCAATTTCTCCTGTGCCTGTTGGGCAAAGGGCATTTTCGGGAAGTACGGCAGGTTGGGTTCCTGTCTGCTTTGTCCTCGGCACCTCTGTGCAGATCAGGGCTCCCGATGAGAGACAGCGTGAGTGCAGCGATCGCTTTTACTGATCTGGAGACCTTTCTGTTCTGAGCTGCGCAGGGCTGGCAAGGAGCGCTGGCTTTGAATGGGCTGGTGCGTCTAGACGGTGAAGTGCCGTGCAGGAGTACAGCTGTGGTCTTGGAAGCGGTGTAGCTGTGCCCCAAGCAGCCGCTAATTAGCCTGGATGCTGTACCACACTGACGTGGCAAGTCAACTTCCCGTACCTGAGCTGGCTCCCGTAGCCTTGCACAGGGTTATGATTACGTGGTGTAGACTTACCTAACTTGCTTTGCAGAAGCTGCCAAATGGTTAACAGGCAGGTAACAATTTTGCTCTTGACCTGGGGTAGGTTTGGCCTGATATGTGTGAGCTGACAAGTTCCATATCCCATTTCCAGAGGTTTTGCATTCTCTGATGTACAGTGAAATAGTTACTATGAATTGATTTGATTACTAATACAGTGTCGGAGCCTTTTATTAAAAGTGACAAACCTTTTGGGAGTTGTAGGATTTAATGTTCTTGACTGGCTCAGTCTTTCAGGGTAGCTGTTTCTTCTGTATTTGTAATAACTGGCAGATCTCCTTATTAAATTCAATAAGAAAAAAAGCATATTTCCATTGAAATGAATACCTCAGGAATGAATTCTGGTTTAGTAGGAAATGTTCCAGTCTGTCTGTGCTTTTATTTTGCTCACTGTATGAGTCCTTCCATATATTTTACTGTATTTGTTTTTGCACTTATTTGCAGTGCCATATAACAGAGCCGTATGTAGGTATGAGTGCTTTTCTGTTCCTAAGCCTCTGCTAGTCCATGTATGCTTATCCATGAATGTGCACACACAGTCTGAGCCCTCTGATCGTCTAGCTGTGTGCAGTAAGATCAGTAAAACCCTGATGGACTTTTCTATTAAAGCACTTCTTAATTTTCTTTGTGATGTAATACAACTTATTCATCCAACAAATCTTTGATACTCCAGTTTGTTGGTGCCATAGGCCAGTATTAAAATGTCACCCAGTCAGATTAAAAAAATCACTCATTTTCTAGCTTCTCTTTTTCCCTTATAGGCTAGACTTCTAGAAAAGTTGGTTTCTCTTGGCCTTATTTCAATTAGAAGAATTGCTGTACTTGTGGACATGTCAGTACTGGAAATCAAGGATGCTGAGTCCTTATTGCTGCCTGTCAGGTCTGTCACTGCATATTAAGTGTCAGCAACAGCTCCGTCAGTTATGGGGCAGCCCTTACCTGGCCTCTTACAAGCCGTATGCCATTCCGAACAATAGATTGAATAATTTAGTAACTGTAGAGCAACTACACATTTACTTCAGTGTTAAGTGTATCAACATGATGTTCTCAGATGCTGTTGGAAAGGGAAGATACCAGTGAGCCATATAACGCATTAAACAGATTTGAGCCTTCTTCAGAGGAGTGACTGGCTCCCTGCTTCCCACCTGCCTCCACCCCACTGCATCTCCCACCCCAAAATTAAGAAGGAGTTGTTGAACAGCTCTGTCTCTACTAGTAGTCTCACCACTATCAGTTTCCTTTCCGGTAGTCCTCGGCATCTGTCTTAAGCTGGTTGGTGAGTTAGCTTGGCAAAATGGAGTCTAACTTCATCTGTATGTACAGAAGTAGACATGTATCTACTTAGCGAGCTCTGCTTATCATTTGTAGCAAGCAAATAGTAGGGAGTTGGCCCAGTCCTGGGATGACATCTGCTAAGGGAAAAAGAGTAACTGGTTGGTGTTAAAGGTGAATGTGGCATAGGTCGTGATGTAGACAGAGAAAGACTCTTGAAAAGGGTTTTATAGACAAGGCATATCCCCGTTTGGTTGCAAGCACATGTCCATATTCGTTCAGTTCCAACTGTGGTCCTGGATACCTCATTGTCATTGTAAAGATGGGATTTGTCTGGCAAAACGAACTGCATTTGAGCTGTCCACCAGGGTGTATGTACTTCATGGTCAATGGAGAGAAAAGGCATTTCTATCAAGAAAGTCTTATGATATGTGACATGCTTCATCTCACTGTTAGAGATGACATGGAAACATGCCTGATGCTCTCTATTTGACTTACGAAGGCAACATCTCAGGAAGTAGCTTGCATCTGAATGTACACCATACATGTCTACATGTAGGAACGATTAACTCCTCCCCGAGTTACTGATCAATAAGCAAGTGTAAATACCATATCATCTGCTAATGACTCTAAGTTCCTCTGGTCCCATCTGGTCACATCATAATCTAGTTTCAGTTATTCACTCCTCTCAGCTGCACTGCAATGCTGCAGTTAGTCTTGGAAACAAAATGTCTTACGTTTTGGAAGGTTTAAATGGTTCAAATGATAACAGTCCCATCTCATCAGCAACATGCAGTGCCATAAAGGTGTTAGACCTGGCTGGTTTTCAATGGAGCATTGAATCGGAGTATTGCTCTTAAATTCCAAGATGATAATTGATTTGTGTTTGGCTTACCTAAGATGCCTCAAAATCTGAGCTGGGGATTACTGCTGACCTGTTGAATCTTTCTGCAAGAAAGATAATGTGGATCTGTGCTGAGAGCAAATTGGTTTTGGTATTTAGACTGACAGTAGAATAAATTTCCAAATGACCATATTAGTGATGATCTCTCTGCTTTACTTGAAGTAGGAAGTATATTACATCACTCATGTTGTTTCCAGGATGTTGGGATGCATGTGATATATTTAAAAAAGGGAAAAGAAAAAAAAGGAGGGGGGGAGAAAAAGAAAAAGTCTGTACCAAAACAGTGTGTGTACCATTGTGGTGTCATGCATTGTATTTAAAAAATACAGTGACATCAAAAAAAGCTTTAAGAATTATTTGAAGTTCTTGATGTATACATTTCAATGAATGATTTCAGAAGCTCTGTTTATTTTGTTCAGTATGGAGAAATAAATTATTTATCAGGTCCTATTGCTACATCATGTGTAAGAAAGCACTGTTTTATGCAGAAGACTCAGGGCTAAAAAAATACCTGGTAAGTGGAATTTGAGTTTAGGGATAAAGGGTAAAGGAAATAAACACCCATGCGACACAGTCCAAGGGCATGGTAAGCTCGGGAGATAGCCATGTTGCCATTGCTTACTTTAAGTAGATCATCAGTTCTTTCTTTTAAGATTACTGGTTGTTTTGCTATATAAGACGAAGAATGTTGATATGTTTGCAGGTGCCCACCTTCCTCTGTCTTCTACAGAAGGAATCCAGCTTACCATCAGGCTGTGCCTGACTAAAAGTTAAATGAGTTGACCTTCCCCGTGTGGATTCCACCATTTTGAGGAGTTGCTTTACGTGGCAGTCATGAAGCTCAGTGATATCCATTGTACAATTTTATTTACTAGCCAGTCTGGACGACCAAATGCTAATCAGGTACCCAAGGCGTTCAGGAGTTTTTTGAGGTTGGGACACAGTGTGGTGTTTGCTCACTGTTCAGTGATACCAGTTCAGAAAGTTACCACCACTCAGCTGTTGCTCATTTCTTCCTCAACTGAGACACAAAGTGTCAGAGAGTTCCCATTTCATTTTCATATGAAAAAACCCAGATTAATTTAAGTTGCCTTTTTACCTGGGTTTGACATTACACTAAAAGAAACTGCATTTGTCTTTCCTTTGCCTTGAGCCATGAGCAGAGTGGCTTGTATCTGTCTGCAAAATATCATTTTAACTTCTTATAGTCTTCTATTTGATGACTGGCCAATGATTTTATTTGCTGTTAAATGGTCTGTATCTCATTGAGGTTTGGAAAGTAGTCCATACCAAGAAAGCCACAGATTGTCACTTGGCTTGGACTTTGCAAGAGAGACATCCAGACAGATAGGGGTTTTTTTTCTGTTGGTAGGTAGGATTTGAAACATGTATCGCTCCTAGTTGGTCTCGAGTAAGGTGGAAGTATAAAACTGGATGAAATGGAGCTGGAGTAGACTTTGTCAGTGGAAAATGCCTAGAATAATAACTTGACATACACAAAGAAAACTTCACCTGTATTGTATCAATATGGAAACAGTGGGCCATTTTCATCCTATAAGTCTCTCTGTGTGTAACACTGTATGGAAAAAGACAACAGCAATAGGCTGTAGCTCAAGCCTTTGCCATGAAAAAAAAACCCCAAAGGCACTTCTCTTCTTATATAGTGACGTTTTTTCCTGTGTCAGGCTGAGATATTTTCTGTATAATTATCAGAAAGGAAAACGGAAAGACCTTGTTCTTAACCTCATTAGATTTTTTTTTTTCCCTTTACCGCCTTTCTAAGGGAGCACTTAGTTAAATATTTTTGGCAGAACCTCAAAAGATTTTTAGCATGCTGGAGGGGAAGGGCTTAAACAATTAGGATAGTGTTATACTGTACCTGCTGTAAGAGAGGCATTCTTTGGGGGGATACAGAAGCCTTGGATGCACGTCCTCTACATAGCACAAACAGATACTTGCTTGGGTGCTACTAAAACAGTATGGCTCTATTATTGGAATAAACATCTGGGAGCATAAATGTATTATAGTTTGCTCTGCAAGCTGAGTGTGCTCTGGAAGCTGGGAAGATAGATGGAGCTATGATGCCAGCAGATTGAACACTTGCCTTCTTTCTTTACTGTAATTGCATTTGCTTTTCAAATTAAAGTATTTCCTCCTGATTCGCAGTATGACAAGTCCAAAACTGTGATTGAGTGCAGAGTTGAGGGCTGTATGCCAGAAACCAGGTGTTTTGTTTGATGAATAGTTGCTGTGGTTTTCTTGTGTTGTTGCATATTGGGAGTAGGAGGGAAAAAGATATATTTTGGGGTGCTGGTTGACTTTTTCTTTGTAACACTAAGAAACTCTTTAATTTAAAAGGATAGATATTCATAGGACTACGGCCTTAGTCTAATATCCGTTAAACATCTGTCAGCTTTACAGCTACCTGTTCTTCCATGTAAAGTCTTTTTTGTTGTATAGGTGACACTGTTAATTCAGATACTGACACTTTTTTGTTGTTGTTTTTTCTAAAAAAATAATTCTTTGACAGTTGTCACAAATATGGTATCAGTCAGTTCTGGTGCACTCAAAGCACTCTGGTGCTAGCAGTAGGCAGAATACTGTGAATCATGATACATTAATGAGGACAAAAGTAGCAACTTACCCTTTTCAGCAGTCCATTAGCACTCTTGACTGATTAGCTCAAAAGGCAACCATAGTTCCAGCGAAATGAGTCAGCAACGAGTCAGGCCAGACCCTGAGTCATCACTGCACCCGCCCAGCCATGGGGGCTCACCAGGAGCCCGCTGCCCTTGCAAGAGTGTAGCTGGCCAGCTGATGGAAGTGATCCTTCCCTTCCCTCCAGGGATCCTAAGGCATCCTGTGACATGCAGTGTGTGCTTTACTCCTGTGCCAAGCAAGGAGTAAAGTGGAGGGGCCACCAAGGCTGGGAGGAGAGGCTGAGGAGCTGGCTGTGATCTCTTTCCTCTATTCAGACTACCTAAAAGGGGATTATAGGGAAGGTGGAGAGGGAGTCAGGTTTTTCTCAAAGATGCATATTGTAAGGTCCAAAGGCAATCAGTAGAGCAAGAGAAAGTCAGATTACATCGAAGAGCTTTTCACAGAGTAGTTAAACAGCAGAACGGTGCCCAGAGAGGCTGTGGCACATCTGTTCTGGGGATGGAAAGCTCACCTCAACCAACACCCTGAGTTAATCTAACATTGATGTGCGCCCTGCTTTGAGCAGGCACTTGGACTAGATGACCTCGAGAAGTCCTTTTCAACCTAAATTATCCATGATTCAAAAAATTGTATGTTTAAGTCGGTTCCCAGTCAGAGTTTAATAACCTCATCATTAATCCAAACTGAGATTTACCCATAATATTTTAATTGTACTGGTTTCTTAAAGAACTCTGGGCATTCTAAGCTTGATGGCTTCTTCCCTAGATTTGGAGATCAAGATTTTTCTTCGCATTCATGGAAAATAAAAACTAAATTTGCAGGAAGTGAGACTGCAGAAGTGTGAATGGTCTAGGTTTGGGCTTTGGCTTCAGGCTGTGACCAAATGCTGCCGCGTTTGCTCCTTTGGGAGTGCACGTCCTCAGTGTTGATCTGTGGCAGTGATGTACCAGCTTCTCTTCTAAGCCTTTGTCATCATGCCTGGTAACCCCAAATTTGTAGCTAGCACTATGGGCCTTTATGGCTGCGTGTTTTTTTGCAGTGGTGGAGATGTACTCTCTGAAAGGCCAACATGGCAAGGGAATAGCTCTGTATCTCTCCAGGATGTTTGTTATTGCAGTAACATAGATGATAAAATGCATTAGACAAATGTATTGAGTTTCTCAGGCTCTGTGAAACTAGGAAGAATAACTTTTCTTTTTTTCTAGTTCCTTGTATCTCAGGTGCCATTATGTACTCCCAGGCTTTTTTCTCATGGATCCCTGATGTTGTTCATTCTGACAAAAATGACAAGCTACATTTAATAATAATTTTAAAAAGTGTACTACTTCTGGTGGGTTTTTTTTCTTTTTGTTACTTGTTTCTCTAGCAAGTAGTATTTAAAAGCACTGCTTGAGTAATCTAGAAATTCACTGATGTATTTACTTGCTTGCAAGAAAGGCAGCGTTGTCATGGGTTTGTCCTCTTTCAGGGGATTGGTAGTGTCACCACTTCCAAGTTTCCCCTTCACTTTTCTCTCAGGGGCTTCATTCTTTTACCCTTGACATTTCTTGAAGTGAATATTGAGTTTTGTTTTTCCTGTCATTAGGCTTGCCTACCTCAAGGAAAAGTTCAGACCCTTCCAGGGAGAGGATCAAAGAGGTCAATTATAAATGAAAGGTAGGGGAAGGAGGGATATTTTCCTGTCTTGCTTCATCATTTTCACTGATGGAGTCTGCAGAAGCAGAACAGTCTGGTGCTTGTAATATTTGGGGATGGCTCTGTGTTTTCTGAGCTCATTATGGAAAGGAGCCAGCGAGAGAACTGGAGGAGTGAACAGGCTGCCCACATGTTTAGAACTGGCTGGGAAGCTGCTTCAGGTTCGTATTTCCCAATCCCTTCCCACAAAAAGGAGGGAAGGGAGGACGTTCCTCCTGTTCTTTTGTGGAGGAGGAAAAAAAAGAGAAAGGAATGAAAAACAGAAAATGAGAGAGGGATGGGAAGAATCTGCCTTTTTCCTGCTCCTTGGGGGACTGGTGCTAGATAGAGCATTTGAGGAAGAAAACGCCATGTTTGGATTTTCAAATACTTGAATTTCAACTCTGCTGTTGGCCTCAGAAACTTAAGGAAGTCCAAAAGAAACAGTCTTCCTCTCCAAAGAGGTTTAGCTTGCATCATGTAGGCTCCTTTGCTTGTAGAGTCATATTTAGTGATGTAATGAAAAAAAATGTGGAAGTGGTGTCTTTCAAATCTTGCTCTCAACCAACTTCAGGCCTGGACAAAAGAAATGAAGGACTTTTTGTAGCCCGTATTTGTCACTGTGTAGATGAAAGTAAAAAACATTCAGCTTTATCTTGGTTTGGTTTGTAAACTCTTGATAAATTCTCTTTTGCCCCCCCAAACCAGAGAGGGAAGAAAAATGTTGACTTTGGAAAGTATGACCTCTCCTCACAGGAGAGGTACTGATGTGCGGTTGGCTGCTTTGGATTCTTTTCTAGGTTTTAGGTTTGGTTCTCCCCCCACCCCCACCCCCCTGCACAAGGCAATTCATTGGGAAAACCTTAAAACAGTCTTTAGAAGATCACTGCAGTGGCAGCCTTGCAGTACTTGCCTACCTCCTGCAGCCTCCTCTGTGGGTCTGATGCAGGAAAGTAAGATGCTTCAGCATGGAGAGATTTCCCTGTCTTACACAGTCTTGTCATTACCCCACATAGGGGAATAATTCTGGGTGGCCTCTCCTGAGCAAGTTCACAGGTTTTTCCCATTGTAGAATTTACTTCAACTTACATTAAAATGTGCAAGCTGACTGTGGCAACACAGGTGTGACTTTTGTGGCATCACCCTGGCCCAGGGCACTAGTCAAAAGATACTGCTTAATTTATTTTTACTACTTCAAGCTGTTCAAAGCAGAGCAGAAAGAAAGCTGGTGCTTTAAATAACATTGTGGCAAAAGGTGAGATACTCATTTACTGTTCCCCTTCTCTGCTTCTTGCTAGAATTTGGCCCACGTTGAGAGGGAGGAGGGACAAGCAGGACGGGTTTCTGCCCGGTCTCTCCACCCCCTTTCCTTACCTTTCAAGAAGAGGCACGGGGGTTTCTGCCCTGGCTTCAGCCAGGAGAGGGGAGTTGGAGGCAGCAGTGAGGACTGAGCAAGTGGCTTGGCCAGCCGTTCCTCCCCTCCTTGGCTCAAAAGCAGACCTTCCTCCCTCTCCTCGTGGTCATTTTTCTCTGTCCCCCATGAAGAGCCGAAGCTCAGATGAGATGAGTGTCCTTCCTCCTCATGGTTGTCGGCTCATCGGAGGATGCATCAAAGAGCCACCAAAGCACCTCCTGAAATCAGGAAAAGGTGCTGTCTGTTTGCCAGGCTCCTTGTGTGGAGCTCTCTGTCCTTTGTTCAGCTCTAGTGTTTCTCCTTGTTTCCTTATTCCTTTGGGAGAAAGAGGTGGGAACACAACTGGAATTTGAACGTGGGGCCCCGTTATGCATAGAAAAGGACAAAGCAGTCGTGTTTTGGACTTTGTAAGTCTTCCTTAGTCAGATGTTTCTGATTACAAGGTCATCATATGTGTGGTTGTTACTGCTGTAACGATGTTTGGTATGTCCCCTTCTGGTCCAAAAAATAATTACTGCTCTCATTGTGACACTTCTCTTTCTCGTATGTGTTTTCGGATTTTTAAATCCGATGTCTTTATTTATTGGTACTACTTGAAGTTTTGTCAGCTCCTGAGTTTTTGAGACCTGCCAACTTCAGTAGACCTGAATGCAATGGCTCTAGCATCCTCTGCATCTGAGGAACTGTGACGATGCAGTAGAGTGTCATACCTATGATATCTGTGTGTGCTGAGCAGCTCAGGAGGTATGCTGGCATGCGACCAGAGGGAGTGGTAGGCTATAGCTAGCACCCGTGGCGTAACTGAGTCCCTTTTGCTGAGGAAGAGATTGATTCAGTACAGAGCACTGATGTTTCTGTATTTACAGCCTTGAGTGAGCCAGCAAAACGATATGGAGTTTAATTTGACTATTTTGTTTTAGAAAGAGCAAATGAGGTTTGTTTGGTTTTGGTTGTGGGGTTTTTTGTTGGTTTGTTGGGGTTTTTTTAAGCTTAATTTTTTTAATAGAATTTAAATTTTTAGGCATAGGTAATTTTGGGCACTGGAGCATGTGTAGCCAAAGATCTGTGTGTTTCTGGAGAAGCCTAGGGTTTTTTGAAACTTGCTTATACTAAGCATATGTTTTATGCTAAATGTATGCATAGGTATATACAATTAGTCTTTGAAACCGTATACAAAGTAAAACCTGATTTAAACTCAAGTCCAGTATTTTAATAAAGCAGATTTCTTCATGTTGACCAGGTCACTAGAGCTACTGTAAGCAGTAGGGCTGTTGTAGATTCCTGTTTTATGTTTCAATATAAAGATCCTCTTTGTAATTAGTTATTTTGATATTTTGCAGCTTTCCTTCTTGGAACTTGGAATATGTAAATATTCAGCCTTACAGACTTGTTTGCTGGAGGAAAAAAAAAAAATTAACTCTGTGAATGAGGGGGAAGTCATTTGTCTGAGGGCTTAAAAAGCAAATTGACTTTGAGACCGCTCTTGTTTTTACAGCCCCTAATTACAGTCAGCTAATTGCTGCTCTACCAATTGTACTTCAAATGTTAATTCCCTCTGTCTTTCCCCTGACCTGATCACAAACATCAACATCCTCCATTAAATTAGACATCTGATAAAGCAGCAGCCTAAAATGCAAGTGCCCATTCATCCTTAGCCAGGCTTCATTGTGACGTCGTTTCTCACTTTTTCTTTCCTCCAAAATGAAGTAAATTACATAGAGGTACTGATAACTAAATAACAGTGAATGTCAAAAAACCCATCTCGAAGAACACTATTGAAAGCTCAAGTTTACAAATTATTAGGTTAAAGAACAAGGTCCCAGGAAAATAGATTTTATTGTTAGCAAAGCAATATTGGTCTTAAATGAATAGTACATTTAGAAGCTAGAAGTGTTTAAACCTTTTTTTTTTCTTCTTAAAGACAGCATGCAGTTACCCAAGCTTATGATTGAAGGGTTGGTTTCTTCTTTCAGATAGAGACTAATGTTTCTACTGAATCAGGTAAATGGAAGTTGTCTTGTGTAACTGAAAAAAATAAATAAATCTGAGCCTAAAATGATTTTTGATTATACTTTAACGAGACACAGTTTCTGAGCCCATTCACACTGGATGATTTCACTTGCTGCATCTTTTAAATATTCATGAAACCTGGAGCACAGATGAAAACAGGTCTCACTATTCCAACTGTATACCTCTTAAAACTCCACTGAAAACCATTGTAAAGGGATTTATTGAGCTTTCAGAAATAAGGAGAAGGCTAAAATTACTGCATGAGCTTAACTAGTCTACGTCCCATTATCCCCTTCATGTTTGCCTCGTGTCCTAAGCCTTTAAAATAGTATACATCTCCTATGCATCTCTGCATATTTCCATCCCTATAGGTTCCTTGATCCAGTCATTTCACAGAACAAACCTGTACTGGGTGTAAATCTATACTCTCTACTAAGGGAAGCAGTATTTTCTTACATCACATTTTTGAGGATGCCAGAATGTGTTTAGAGGATGAGTCAGGAGATTGCAGAAGGAAAAATTTCAGGGTTAAGATAGGTGAATGATGCCCTAGAGCACTGACATTTTGTACACTACTAGGCAGTTTGTTTAAAATCCAGATTCTTGTAAGTGAGTTCCTGTTTTTATGACTGCTTGACTCCTTATCTTATTTACTGAATGCTTCCAGAGATCAATGGAACTGTTTTAAATATGGAAAGTATTATATAATATGAATAATTCTCAGAAATAGGCCTTGGTTTTCTCATACTGTACCTTTCAAATTAGTAGATGTATTTGACCTGACACTTTTGTCTTAGCTCTCTCTTCCTTAAGGAAGTCTTATTCAAATAAGTATTTCTGAAGCTTTCTGATAACTGTGATGATGAATGATAAAAGCTTCCAGAAAAAAAGAACAGATAGGAGAATTTCCATAGCTTGGAGTTAAGAAATTTTATTGCTATATATACTGAAGAAAATGCAGCTGCTCATTCAAAAGTATTTGTAGGCAGCACCCATTCTGTGTGCCAAATGAGATAGGACCCTGCAGTGAAATACTTTGTGACCACTGCATTAAGCTCTTTGCTGTGCAGGAGAAGAAAGAGCAGAGTAAAATTGGACTTTCGAGTTAAAGATCTCCCTGTGGATTTTTGTTTGTTTGCAGTCTTTTATTTTTTTTTCATTCCTAAGGTTTTCATTATTCAGGTGAACCAGTAATTCAGAGCGATTGGGTTTCTGACTACCTTCTTGGCCGTAAGAGTGTCATGTGTCCTAGCCCGAGTTTGAAATGCGCACGTGCTCAGTTGGGCGGATGCTTTGGCACATTTCTCCCAGGTCTCGCTGCTCTTGACACATCTTACAAGTCTTTTCCTTGGCTCAGATTTCTAATCTTTGTTCATGGGCCCTGGCCTGTTCTCACCATTAGGGAGTTCACCGGTGGCATATTTTGTTGAAGATCCCAGTCTACACATCCTTACTCTATCCTGTTGTCTCCCTCCATACCACACTGGCTCCCAGTCTCTTTCACTCCATTGGTTCCCACTGTGACCTGGCTAATCCCAGCTCCTTGCCGGGCCCCACCATGGATCTCTAATTCCCCCATGCCCCTATTCATTGATACTGCAGATTTCTTTCCAGGATTGTTCCCCCTCCCCTCCAATTCCCCATGACCTTAGCACCTTGCAGTCACTTCTGGTGGATGTATTGTGAACACTCAGGTTTTTTTCCTGGTGGTGACTCTCAGGTTTCACAACAGAAGACAATGGGAATTTTTACCCCTCTGTTTCCTTATTTTACCAAAGAGATAAGGCTGTTTAGTCTCCTTCTCAGAAGTATTTAAAAATCTATGAAGAAGCAGTTCAGCAGTCTGTAAGCACAAAGCACCACTGTTAATGGATGAAATGAGATTAAAACTGAAGGTGGAGTTGGTGGCGGTGGGCTGAGGCACTCAGGCAATTTTCCACCAAGGTGCAGGGAGTCTTTCAAGCCATTTTAGTGCTGAGCATCACTGCAGAAATCTAGCAGTTCTTTTCTTTGAAAGAAAATAAACATCATAGGCTTTGAGGAAGTCAATTCAGCTTCAGTTTGGAGCCTCCCAACATTTGTTTTCCTCACTGGAAGATGCAGTACTGTGCGTTCCCAGCCCCGCAGAACCTGCGCGCGCTGCCATCTGCCTCTGCTGCCATCTGCTCCCCTGAGCTTCCTGCAGCCAGAGACTGTACATGCCCTTTCCTATGGCTGAGGCATAGCAACAGGAAGATTATCTGTCCTAACACCAGGGTAGCATTTCTCTGGAGGAGCAGGGGGCAAGGTGGAGGTTTGTTGGTTTTAGCACACTCCTATGGCCGTTTGGCACTTGCAGCGTTTGCGAGGAGTCTTCCTGCAATTTGCCTGCCTTGCATACTGCGTGGAAAAGGCCTTGGAACAGAGACAGCAGGTGCTGCGTATGCAAGGTGATTTTTGTTTTTTCTTGCTGGCATACTTTTTATTTTAAATGTAACACCTCTTCCTTTTGCCAGTGTATCAGCAAGATTCTTTGACAGCCGGCTATGTAAACTTGCTTGATTGTATAGCAGCCATTTGCTTTTTGGTTTTCCTCCCCTGTGCATCTGAGTAGGACTTCAGAGCAGCATGAGGTCATGCCCCTGTTTTCTCCAGGTCTTATTTTTATCTTGATAAATAATATATAAATGAACTTTGGAGGTATATGTTAGTAGGCAATAGTGTGCACCCACAATTTCTTAGGGTTATCATTAGCTTAGTGTGTGTGTGTGTATGCATACGTGTGTGTGTATATATATAAAAATGTATCCTTCATCTATATAATGCAAACTCCTTGAAGAATCTCTTCAAAAACAGTGCTAGGCAGTTTTTACTGCAAGAGTTAAACATTTGAAGAGTAGAGTCCCCTGCATGGTTCTCATGGGCCTATTTTTAGTTTCTCTTATGGGAAGAATGGCAAAAAATAGACTAGGACCGTGACTTTGGATTTAGTGCACATAATGTTTATAGGTTACTTGACAGGAGCGTGTACATGTATATGTGCCACAGGACTTTAGTACTACACTTCCTGTACATTCATTAACAGGACTCCCGGCAGAGCTACTGTAGTTTCAGTGCTTATAATACTAATTTTAACATGCCGCTATAAAATGTGTCATAGCTCTGAAGTGCTATTTTCAGTCTTGATGAGGGATTACTGACCTGAAAGATCTGTTATTTCTCCAGTGAGAGGCTTTCTTGAATTCATGAATGTCTCTCTGGATTTGCCCAGAGTACTTTGCTCCTCCACATATCTCCCCTCCTACAGAAGCTGCGGATCGGGGGTAGGGGTGGGGGGGATGCACAGGTTTTTGTTGCACTTGCACAGGCGGTGCATTTCTACCCTGCAAGTACCAGTGCTGCATCTTTTAGATGTACAAGATGTTGAAAAAAGAAAATTATTTGAAAGAGTCTTTCAGAATCTTTTGTTTCTTTGGTTATTGCTTTCACCTTCTGCTGTCCTTGCTGATTTTCTAAGTTTTGTTTGGTGTGATGGGCTCAGTCTGGAAGGCTAGTATTTCAAAAGTGTGAATTGCAGTTCTCGTATGGCTATGTGACTTGGTGCTCTTAAAGCACACTATATTCTGATGCGCATTTTCAAATCATGGCTGTATAGGGATCAGGTGAGAGACATGGACATAGAAACCTGCTGTCTTTTGTCTGAAAAAAACTCAACCCAAAAACATTTAAAGGTTGAAAATTTTAGCAAGCTAACTCTTGTAGCTATCAAACTTTCCATGGAAATAACTGCCTTGTATTTTCCAAGCCACTTTCCATTGCAGCTGTTTCCTTGCTAAATGAAATATCCTGCCTTGTTAGTGACTTGCTAGCGTTGAAAAAGAAAAGGCGAGCATCTGAGCAAGGCTTGCCTTTCTGTGGACTTTACACTTGTACAGAGTTTGAAACCTTTAAAAGGATGGGGTAATACTGAAGTAAAAAGCTTCCTATCCCCTAAGTCAGAGAGAAAGGAAAGCAAAAGCCTTGCCCTTAATGAAGTGGAGCAAGAATTGAAAATGTTTCAAGAGTGCCCCCTCCACTTTCAGTCTTACACCTACAGAATACCTGCGCTTAAAACCAAAAATCCTTGAAATGTTGACTTGACTGGAAATGAACAATTACAAGATCCAGCCTTTGTTGTTCATCACTTACTGGGCAATTACATGACAGCTTTGCTTCCTGCAGTGCACAAATTTGTTAGCATGGCTCTGAATCGGGTATGCAGGACCGGATTGTTCAATGCTAGGTTCAGTGGCCATTAAATGAGCAAATTATTCCAGCAGCAAAGAGAGCAAATTTCTACCTTGCCCTCATTTTTCCACGCATCTCTGTCATTCTCTGTTTATGGGAAAGGGAGTGAGGAGGAAAGGCAAATATTTCCCTGCCTCCAGGATTGCAGGCAGATGGAAGAGACACACTGGTCACTCCAGTCACAGCTCCAGATTTGGTCCTTTGCCTTTTTAGGTTTCACTGTAGCGAATGCTTCTCTCTTCTCTGTGGTTCCAGTACCATAATGACACGCAGATTTGAAAAGCCATTTTCTCTACAATTATTGGATACTGATTCAAAAACAAATCCAAACCAAACCAAACACTACAGAGAGCTAGATTGAGGTGATAAATTGTGAGGGTGGGGTAGCAGTTTTTCTTTTAAAAAACTGACTTCATCAGGCAGCTAGCTCCATTTCTGCTCAGATAAATGCTTACACCCACTGCATTGCATGTGTGGTGTGTCTTTCATTTGTATTTTATAAATGCACGAAATATTTGAAATAGGTTGCAAAAACTGATGGTTGGCCTGTTAGAACTGCAGAGTTACTGCAAATAATGAGGTGCAGAACAAGAGTAGGGGGAATAAAATCTTTCGGCAGGCTTCATCTAAATACGTGTATTTAATTTCCCCTCTTCTCCTAAGTGTAAAAACAGCAGGAAGGCCCCAGAGCCCCTCGGAGCAGAAGAGCAAGTTAGAAAGCCTGGCTTTCAGCGCACCGGTGAGGAGACAAAATCACAGAGCTCCGACCCTGACGTGCCGTTTCCTCTCGCCCCCCTACTCTCCCCTCCGCCAACCTACATTTCTTGGCTCCCGTCAGCTCCGAGGCTGTTGGGGTTGTGACGTAAATGACTCACAGTGAGTGACCCCCGTGGCAAACCTGTAAAACATTATACGGCATGAATAAGAAGTCTCTTATTAGGTCTGCAGCTGGCGAGATGCAGACATATGGCAGCAAGGATGTTTTGGAAGAAAGGCACGGCTTGACAAAGAACCCAGTCTCCCGATAAAGGTTTATACTGGCACTTTCCTGTGTTTATAATACCATATGCCAGGGGCATGGCCTCTTTTTTCATCATATTGTTGTTTAACTTTTTTTTTTTAAACCTAATCAGCCCTTAGGTTGAGGAGTCTGAGAAGCAGAAACTTGATATTATTTTTTCCTTAGATTTCTCCGACTGGAGTTACCCTGTTGTAACTGCGTAGACTCAAATCTGTTTCGTATATAAAGTGAAGTAAGTTTGTCGGGACCAATTGTTTGTGTTATGAAAAGGAAGTTTTATTTCTGAGAACATTCTCGGAATAGACTCAATATTGCCTGTTTTTTTTTTTTCTCATGTAGATAGTCAAGCCTGTTTGCTTACTTGCTTTTCCATGTTAGTTTATTATTACAGGATAGTATAAGCATGGTTATTTTCAAGGAGGGTTGCTATTTGAGTGTGTTCTTAAAACCTCTTTCCTAACAGCCTGACAATCTCAATAACAAGCTTTTCCAAGATCTAGGCATCTAGTCTCTGATTTAAGAGCTGCACAATCATGCTGTTCCTCTATCAGCAACTGTGATGACTGCTACTTTAAATGATCGTCCTTGACCATTATTAGTCTTTCAGGCTAATTGATGAATTAAATCCATATTTACAGTGGTAGCCAGAGAGATTTTTCGTTAAGTGTAGCTGCTGATTTGGAGTTTTGTTATTTACAGGACAGTAGCCCTTAGGGTTTCCAGTTGGGGATCTGGCCCTGTTTTTCTAGAAGCTGCATAAAAACCAGAACAGAAAGATGCTTTCCTCTGCCCCAGAGAACTTGCAGTCAAACTGAGTTTTATCTTGAGGAAAGTTTTACCTTGAACTGTTTCAATACCACCCAGCCCCCATATGACATGCAGAGTGTAAGAGTATATAGCCCTTTCATTAGGAATTTGTATTCTAAAATGCAGCGAGTTCTTTTTCTGGCCTTTTGCAACTGCATTCAGTGACAAAGCGCCTCTTTGGCCGCTGAAGGCTGGGCTGTTGGTACCGTACTGACTGCGTCCTCTTAGGGCTATAAAAATTCTCCAGCAGTACACAGTCACCTTGGTGCAAGTTTTTAGCAGTTAAGAGTTTGTTGAACAATGCACTGTGTGAGGGGAAAAAAAATGAAAATAAATAGTTCTAGCTTAGGAGAGGTGCTAATAAAAGAAAAAAAAACAAAACAGCAAGAGCTAAAAAGAAGTCTGGGCTCTTCTTTTTACTTTTTTCCTTGACTCCTCAAGATACGAATTAACCTCTTGTCTCATACCGCCTCCGTATCTCAGGTTCCCATAGTTAAATCTACAGCTGCCTGAAATACACACACAAAATATCTGTGTTCAGAAAAATCCTTGGCAGTAAAATAACTTTTTTTTTTTTTTTAAATTATCATATTTCAGTTTCCTTAGCTTTATCTGCCCTATGGTGAAAACAACCTGCATAGTGATAAAGGACTTAGTAGTTTTCAAGTTGCATTAAAACTACTTTGTTCCTCTGTGCTTGCTGATGAAATTACTGAGTTATTGTGGCTATTACCTCAAGTCCTGGTGCATCACAAGTGACAAGCAGGGTGCTTTTTATCTTCGTTCTCTTGAAGTGGGTAGGATACCCTATGCAAGCAATGAAGCACCCAGAGCGAAAGGCAGAATGGCTGGGTTTGTGAAGCATGGGCGATGGCTTAACCCCATGAACCAAGCAGACGACTGTGTACAACTGAGTCACTGTGCAATTGTTTCTTGAAATTTTCTTAAGAGAGTCATTTTTATATAGTTGAGCTAAGGAGCCATTACTGTCTTCAAGCTAGTTTCTGTCCTGTCAGTGGGACAGGCCTTTTCTTCTGATCTCAGCCAGGATCTGACAAAAATCATTAGTGAATTCCACCCTGGTGCAGCTAGTCCTGTGGGTCTGTCCTCCTATGAAGTGAATCTACTGCTTACTGTTGTTCCCACAGGGACTTGGGGACAATTAGAGGAGATTGGTGAAGAACGGAGCAGGTAAATTGGCCAATTAACCACTGTCTCTTGCTCGCTTGCTTAAATTAGGGATGGATTTTGCATCCCTTGGTAGCAGTGTCACCTTTTAAAAAGCAAACAAAAAACCCCAGTGAACACTTTTCTGTTCACTGTACAGTTAGGTATACCAACTATATAAAAGAGTGAGCTGTACACCCTGTCCCTTCTCATATTTTCTTGACTACTTTGGAGCAAAAGGCTCACCGTGGTCTGGCATGCCCGGTGCTATCCCTGTTGGATCATGGAGATTTCGTTGAGCCTGAGGTTTTCCATAAGTAGTGTTTAGTAATCATCTCTTTCTGAGGAGATGCCCTCCTTTGTGATTAAATGCAGATTTGTATCTGTAAGGTACATATTAATTAATAGTTGGAGAGTTAGAAGACTCTCCACATTCTTAGTCAGAGCTGGAGAGGAAATGTGTTTTTCCCTGCTCAGTCTACCTCCCTGCCCAAATGCTTCACCCCCTTCCCCCAACTTAATCAGAGAGGGAGTCCGTGCTTTTATGTTGGACAAGTCTTTACACCGTGGCACTCGTCTGCATGTTTGTGTTAGAGGCGTAGTGGTGTCCAGCCAGGCGAAGCGTGCATGGCTGCACAGGGTGGGCTGGCACTGAGCGGAGTAGCCAGGGTATCAAAAGCATGTGAGGTACACAAGATGTGTTTGGCTCAAAGTTGGTGTATAAGCAGCATTAGAAAGGCTTTCTGCTGATATCCGTAAAAGTGAAATTCCTCCCTGGTATGAAATCCTCGACCTATGACTCCCCCACATGCAGCAAAACAAAAACAGCCATCTGCTTGCCATGTTCTTAGCACATTTCTGGTTTGGGTTTGTTTTTTGGTTGGGATTTTTTTCCTTCTTTCTTCCAAGAAAGTTGACATCCTGCTTCCAACCCCCTCCTACTAGGGAATTAACTTAGATGGTAATGAAAATTAAAGGCTCCTCCAGGAATAACCACAGCTATATTCTGCCCCATCCCAGCCATGAAGACGAAAAGGAAGGCATCTGTTTTAGACCTGGGTCCCCAAGCAGAGGTGAGTCTGTGCATGGGAGGATGGGCAGCTGGTGCCACCCTGGCAGAAGATGGCTGGCAAGGTGGGAATCACAAATAGCAGAATATGGAGCCGTAACTCCAAAGTCGTTTTGCGCCACATTGTTGCTATGTGACAGGCAGTGCCAGCTAGCAAGCTGAAGTGCTTGTGCCGTGGTTTAGAGTGGTTTAAGTTTGTACCCCTGGTCTAGGCTGCTTTTAAGCACACATTACTCGGTGGTTGTATGAGCTCCAAGGATATTCCCTCTTCTCCCTCTGCCTCCCATTAAGTAACAAGATTACAGCAAATTGTTGGCCTAGATATAGCTTGCTGTGCTCCCCGGGTTGTAGATCAGACTCTGACCTCATTCTGTCTTTGCTCCCTGACGTCTACATCCTGTGAAATCTCCTGGGTCCTTCGTCCTTACGGCTTTGCTCTTTATAAGTGTTTCTTTACTGTTCTGCACCCCGGAGCCGTGTTGCTGTGCACAAGCAGTGGGACAAGCGTGGCTCTGAAGCAGCTCACAAGGAGCTTGACTTGCTCCTGTGTACCAGGTCCCCAGGACGTCTGGGCTACTCGTGTGATCCGGACCTGAAAGCAGGGGAGGAAGGAAACCAGGCTTCAACGTCGCGAGTTTTCCTAGTGCCTGAGAGCTCCCAGCCTTGTGGGGCATCTCTGGTGGGTCGTTAGGCTGCCCAGTGAGCTGCTGTCAGCTCCTGCTTGTGAAACTTTCCTGGTTCCCTCTCCCCTGCGCTCTCTCCTGTGTGCATCTTGTGCCTCTTGACCTTAGAAAGACTGACTGGCCTGTAAGGTCAGGAAATTTGGCCACTGTTTATAAATCAAGAGACACCCAACAACCGGGTTTGCAAGGAGGACTGTGGAGGCATTTCAGGAAACGTTTCCAAATGCAGCTTTTTTTTTTTTTTTCCCCAAGCAGAAGCAGCCTGAATATTTTGAAATGAAGTTTCTTTACCACAACAGCAGAAAAACTGTTGTGGGTCAGTAAACCCTTTAGAGCTTGAAGCAATACTGAGTTTTTTTCCCCTGGGTTGTTTGGGTTTTTTTGTTTGGTTTTGGGGTTTTTTCTTGTTTCGTTTTTTTCCTTTTCAAATTTTAATTTCAATACTCTGTAGTAAAACAAAACTAAAATGCTGTTGTCCCTAGATATTGAAGTGGGACGTTCTGGTGCCTTAAAAATGTCCTCTTTCTCACTCAGTACCTGCATCCAAAACAAAATCTTCAGCAAATTCAGTTGTGAAGCATTTCAGTTTGGAAGTAACCTGGTTATAATTCTTACAGTCAGGTTGACTGGTCATGTATCTTGCAGGTGCTCCTTGCATTCTGGATATGAGGAATTAGCCTGTTCCTCTAAAAGTTGCTTCCTATCAGCCTGAAAGCACTTTTAAATAAATAATCAGAAGTCTATTTCATTGAATAATATATATATTAAAAAAAAGTAAACTAAAAACCTCATGTATTAGTATGTGACGACTGTAGAGCTATGATATCAGTGTAGTGCATTTTTAACTCGCACACTGTTATAAAATAAAGTCTTAGCATATATTTGTGCTGCAAGACAGTAGGAATTTTCATGCTAATCTGTACTGTTGCAATAGCAGATATTTAAGCAGTGGATAAGCTACTGGGTAAATTTTCACATGCTTTCTGACCTTTCTGATGCTGGCATTGCCTAGTATTCTCAAGTAGCAACTGAGATAATTTGGCCCTTGAGATAAAGAAGGAGAGATAAAGTTATTTTTAGCAATTGCTTGCTTTAGTTCTGGCATTTTGTTCTGTCCTGCCTATCCTCCTCACAGGCTGGAAGGATGCAGCTTGTTTATTATGTTTTATCATATCTACTGTGCTGGCTTTTGATACCAGGCAGAGCTGAGGTTTGTCCTTCAGCGGCTTTCCCACCAATGCAGGGGCAGCCCTTTGCATTCTGGAGATCACGGACCAGCCACGAATCCTCAGTTTTCAATCCTTGTATTTATTTTCCACCCACCCTTCACAGTCCTGGTAGTTAGAAGCCTCCTTTCTCTCTTAGAGGAAATTTTTTCTTTATTCTTTTTTCCTACAATTGAGATTCCAGGAACTGGAATTTCTAAGAAAATTTGAAATGCTGTGAGAAATATCATCACTTCAGAAATAATCTGTACAACTGCAGAAAATCAGCATGTGTGTCTTCTGTAAGTTACAAAAAGAGTGTTTAGTACTGTTGTCTTAAGAGGTTCCAAATGTTTTGAGCTTATCATTACTTCTGTGTGTGGGCACTACCTGTATTTCCATCCCCTCATTTCTTGATCTTGTGTATTTAATATTGTGGAAAATGTTGCATATGGAGGCTGAAGCCCACCTTTTAGTCACAGGGCCAACAAAATGTGGCATTATAAGCTTGTAGTGGGGTGTTGCCTGGAAGCCCCTATTCTGCTCTGCGACCACCTCTTCCTCAATGTCACGCTCCAGACTGCCGCTGAGAAGGGCATTTTTCTCTCCACTCGCTTTGTGTGGCTCCTCGGTAAGAACTGAATTTGCTCTCATCAGACTGGCTGCACGTAGGCAGCTCCTCAGTCCACCTTGAACTTTCTGACTTTCCCATTAACCAGCACGGGTGTTTTGATGTGAACTGTCTTTCCTTGAAAACAAATGAAAATGCTGGTTCCAGGACCACACTGCACGTGTTGGGGGGAGCAGAGCGGATGTGTGGGAAGAAAAGTATTAGGTTAGGAAAAATATTTAGGATATATACATTTTTATTTATGTTCTATATTTAGGTATGAGAAGGGAAGTTTTTTTTTTCTTCTGCAGTTCTCTCAAGCTCATAAAGCATCTGTTTCTCAGCTTCTGTCGCTCTTGCCTGAACCGAGGTTGTTGGTGGCCCTGGTTCCCCTTCAAGGAGGCTTTGTCCTGATAAAGAGACCCATTGAGAGGGCTAAAGGCACACAGGCGCAGGCACTCAACACTGCACATGCAACTGCTTATCTCCTGACAACATGTTTGTGGAAATAAGCGTCTTGATACTAATAAAGTAGCTAAATTACAATTATCTATGATTTCTCTTTCTGAAAATGGAATTGTGCAGAAGAATGGAAAGTGGAAGAGAGAAAATACTCTCAAATTCATGGAGCTTTTGTGGTGAACACTTTCATGCCAGAGATGCCTCATGCACCTCAATCATTTGATCTTGATGAATAAATCAGAAAGCTTCACGAGAATGCTTTTTCTCCTGGTATTTCAGCTCTTCATCCCTTCATCTCACTGTTCATCTCCACATCCATGTGCGGAGCTGAAGTGGACTCAATGTCTTTAAAGCTCAGGGAAGGTTCAGTTCAGGTCTGGAGCACAGCTGTTCATTTTTCACTTTGTTCAAGTCATCTTCTCCAGCTGAAGTCCTTCTAACTGAGTAAAGAGGATTGCAGGATGCCTGGGTGTTCAGCCACAGATATAGAGGAAAAACTTTCACTATTTTTGATCCTTTGAGGTTTCCTGTCTTTCCTGTTTCGCTTTAGTGCTTTCTTAAAAAGGAAGGTTGTTGATATGTGAAGCCTGTCCTTTTTCTGATATTTAGAGGGCTGAACAGTTCATTTTCAGAAAGAACGATAAGATCTTGTGGCAGATGAAAATAAGAATAGTTCTATTCCCTGGTGTACGCCCTCAACTCCCCCAAAAGAGAAATGGGACATAAATAGTTGATCAAAATGAAGCCCATGGTCTGATCCCATGAACTGAAGATAGTTTCTATTCCCAGTTTTGCAGTAGTGTGCTGGGTAGATGTCTCGGTTCATCTGTGAAATGGAGATAAATTAATTTTTTTTTCTCACAAAGGCCCTGTCTGAGTTAACAAGTTTGTATGGTGGTCTGGAAATTAGTGCTTTCAGAAGTAGTTGCTCCTAAGATTTCTCTGATTTACAGCTGATATATAATAGCAGGGAGAGACTGAAGGCCATCTTACAGAGACTCACACTGTGTTTAACTGTGTCTCCCAGAAGACCAGGCTGATTCCCAGGCATGAGAGTAAAACCAAAGGACAACGTCCAGGCCATGCTGAATTGATGAAGATGTTTTTGTTAGCATTAGGGGTTCAGGACTGTATCTGTAATCAATATGGATCTGGAGATCTCTTTCTCATAGTCATAGGACCAGATCCGCACAGCTGTTTAGCACTTAGCAGTGCTTTTTTTTTTTTTTTTTTTCTTTTTTTTTTTTTTTTTTTTTTTTTTTTTTGCCTTTTTTTGTTATTGTTGTTTTGTTTTGGTAGCTAGAAATATAAATACGTTTCCATCTAGACTCTCCTGGTTAGGGTAAAATGATGTATGCTAGTGTCTACTAAAATAACACTTCTGCTGAATCAAAATAGCATTTTTACACAAGTTGAACATAAGAAGATGAAAGAAAATATTTGGAAAACAGGAAAAAGGAACTTGAATTACTTTTTTAGCAAAAAGGAAGGGGTTGAATGACATTAATAGAAGGGAAAGCTCTTATTTCTGAGGGAGTGCTGAACAGCTTGTCATAAAAGAGGAAATACTGCTTTTCTTGATCAAGCTTGTTTTAGAAGTGTATTTCGGCAACATGCAAAGTTAGATTATGCAAGGAATAAAATTCTGGGGGGAAAAAAGGACCAATGGTGGAAGAGGAAGTAGTTGCTCATATAAAAGAAGGCAAATTTCAGAACTTTCTGTTTTGAGTAGATGGACCTTTTTGACATGCAACTTTTTCTTTTAACCACAGGAATGCTACTTAATTTTCTTGAAGCCTGTTTCTGAACGGCATATTTTCAATGGAATGACATATTTTCAATGGAAGGACATATTTTCAATGGAAGATTCTTCTGCCAAAGAGTATTTCAGCAGCTTTCGTGTGACTCAGTTTAACAGAACCAAAACTGGGGTCCTAAAACAGAGGGGACTGGGCAGCTGCACATCTCTCAGCCTCCTCCTTTGAGGTCAGCCCTTCCAGAACAGACTCCTCTCCCCTCTGCCCTGCTCAGCCTTTCTCCTTCTCACTCTGCAACGCCACCTGGTATATCCATTTGCACTGTGACACCCCTGAATAGCATATATTCTGTGCATCCTTTACACTATGATAGAGACTGCACCTTTTGTGGGCTCTGGTTTTGCTGTTAGCAGTACTGTGATGCTATGGAAATATGGCTTGGGTGACCACATGGAATTAAATGTTGGCAGACAATCTTGCAGGGGAATATATTTTTATGATATCCTTCTAAGACAACATGCGTGGTTTTATTACTTTAAAAATAAAATCTTAGAAGCAAAGCTTCTAAAGGGTCCTACTGGTTTAAAAAAAACAGGATTTCAAATCATGGAAAAACCTGCAGCCATTGTGAAAAATCTGTTTTTACTTTGACTTCTAGAAATCTCCACTGAAATTACTCCGTTAGAGTCGCTGAAGCTGACTGTCGTTTTCCCCCTGTACAGTACAAGCCCGGTATTCATCTCCCTGGCTTTTGCCTGTTTATATCCAGCATCTCTGCAATCCAGATGGGGAAAAGCACGTGTGACAGCGTGTGTGTGTGATTTGGAGCAGCAGATGGGTGCAAATGACAAACTGTTGCCTGTGTAGGCACCTACCTAGAGATTACTCACAGTCCTGCCTCTGTGTGGTGGTGTTCTGTTCCTATGCACCATTATCGAAGAGGGAATTGTCAGGGTTCCCTTGTCTGAAGCTTTACCTAACTTGACGGGCATCCTGTGCAGGCATCCAGGTTTCAGTACCTTTCAGTACTGATGGCCGTTCATGATGTGCCTTCCGTGTAAGGAAGCACTGACCGTATTAAAAATTGTATAGAGAGAAAAGCAAGGTGGGATTGACTTTATATTTGAACTCCCTAGTAAAGAGAGATCCCGCTTCGGTGTCTTTTTGTTCCCCAAGTGGGCCTGTCACCCCGCATTTCTTGCTCTATTTGAGTTGCCTTTCTCTTTTCTGCTCTTGCTCTGAATGTGTTCTGCATGAGGAGAAAAGTGATGGAAGGTGAAATGCACTGAGAGAGGAGAGGTCAGTGTTTCTGTTCTGGTCCTACACCTATAGCTTTCAGTATTCTCACTGCACGGGCACACTGTTATGAGCTGATACAGAACTTCACGTGTTGTCTGACAGCATGACTGCAATGAAAATGATGCCATTTCCAGCAGTGGGGAAATCTATGGCCCAAACGTCTTCCTGCATGCCTTTCAGCTGAACTGTCACTTAAAATTGTAGGACAGGGAAGTCTGAAATGCGTGTATAACTTGCTTCCTTGAACTCATCCCTTTTGAGTCAGCAGGGTCACCGAAGTTGCGGTCGTGCATGCAGATGTACTTGCTTGGTTAGGAACGCAGTTAGCGCAAGGTTTAGTGTCTGACTCGTGGCAGTGATTTAAAATCCACAAATTCTGTAATTTCTCTGCGTGTTAGTCCTGCCAGATCTGCTGTGAGGCCTGACTGGGGTACCAAAGGGGAAGCCTTGCTCTGCCAGCCCTCTGAGCTCTGCTCGTTTCATAGAGCCAGTGAAGCACCAAAGTTTGGTGCCTGTGGTCCCATAAATTTGAGGTAGGTAATCAAATCCCACTGCTGTCTGGCTGAAACATACATTCTGTGGCCAGGAATTTGTATGTAAATGTCAGTGTGAAATTATCGTGGTGAATTTTCTGTGACAGTTGTTTTTATTTTAAACCATGCAGTTACAAGGATGAGTAGAAAAGATCCCTAGTCTGCTGCTGGATAGACATCTGAGCCCCAAGTGAGCGCCCTGCTGAGGACAGTTGGAGGAGATGCGGGAACTGGGCTGCTTGGGGAAGGGGCGGGTGAAATGTGTCGTGCTGGAAGAAGATCACTGAACTGATTTAATTAGTTCTGTTTCAGAGGATTCATTTTTGCTCGGGTCACTGCTACGTTCATCTATTTGCTTTTTTCCCCCCTCTTAGCAATAGACAAATGCAGAGTGATAATTAATTTGGCAGGTTGATTGAGATTGGGTGGCAGAGAGGGGAGTTTTCCTAGATGAGTGATGAAGCATTGCTGGTTGAGCTTAAAGTGAATAGTCTGAAATAGAAAGTAGTTAGTATAAAATCCCCCCAAGGGTGTGTTTAAACTGAATGTACTTTGAGTTTTGACATTGAGGTTTTTTAGTAAGCTACCAGGCTCTACAGTGTAATTTTAGGACATTTGCTAGCTGGGATCTAGCTGTTGAAATGTCAGTGCTATTCTGCTGCATTGTGAAACCTCAAAACCGGGAAAATGGGGTGTTAATGAAAGAAGTAGCTTGTTCGTGTGGGTGTCAGGCTGGAATGAGGTTTGGCAGAGCAAAGCTCTCTTCTTTTCCAGACCAACCCTGGGGCCTGAGGCTTCACCTGACCAGACGCAGTGCTGCTCTCGTGGTGGGAGAAGGCGCTGTGGGTCATTCTGCTCTGTGCTCAAGGGAGGCCAAATTCTCAGTATCTTAAAATTTTCATTAGCAAATCTCAGCTATCCCTCAGTGTGCTACCATTAAAGTTAATGCGTTTCAGGAAAATGAGCTGCTGAAACTGTAAGAAATTATGTTTCTGGCTTTCTGCCTCACTGTATTTTAGCCTAACCAGGGGCTGATTCCTGTAATCACTGTGTTTTGTGTTTCACACCAGGTGGACGTTAAGTTGCCATATTAAAAAAAGCAAAGTTTGTTTTGTCCTTTTCAGTAAGTGCATACGGTAGCAGAATAGATCTGTTTTCTTCAAACTACTGGATTCTGTTGCTTACAGAATTTCCAATTTTGGAGGGCACTGGCACCGCAACCTTTATTTGGCTTCTCTGACCAAATGGTTGGGGTTTGAGGGTTCGCTCTCTCACCCTCTACCCCCTTCCTTTTGGTAAGTGGCTCTTTGCTCTGGTGAGAGGTTTTGAGTTGACAGCTATCTTGAAACACCATCCTGGGCGGACGAGGGAAGTACAATGGGGACACACGCAAGTCACGCTTGTCCCTACCCCTGCTGCGGTGGCTCAGTTCCCGTGCAGAGGAACCACTTCTGAAGGTTAAATGTCTGGTGAAACCTGCATACTTACTCGGTCCTAAGGGGGATTTTTGCCTGCTGAGACTGCCAGTAAGGATGTCAATTTGACAAGGTTTTGTGTTTTGGTTTTGGGGTTTTTTTTCCTGTGAGTTAGAAACTTACTCCCTGGGAAATGCATTGGGAAATTCATATTTTTATGCAGACTGCCAGAGAGTGGTCAACTCTTAGATTAATGCACTTACTAAACTAATTGGACTAAGTTACCTTCCACATGACCTTTCATGTTTTATGTTAGTATTGTGGGTGATTCACCTAAAATCAGAGCTTGACTGAAAAATCCCTTAAAAGTTTTCCTACCCTTTAAGTGGGTTTTTAAATGCTGTGTGAAAAGACATCCCCCATATCTTCAAGGAACTGAGGTCTTTGGAAGCAGAGACCCTCCTGTGAAAAGAGTGCATGTCATCTTCAAGGCTTGTGTTGAGTAACAACAGAAAGTGCAAATACCATATATGAAACTAGAAACTTGGAAAAGATGGAGCGTGAGAGAAAAACTATGCACTAAAGAGAGAACGGTATTGGTAACATACATTGCAGAGCTGAGTTTTTTGTAGAAGTCTTTATACTCCTTTATAAAATAAGTAATAGGCTGTAGATACCTAAATGTGCTTTCAGACTATGCTGACTATGCTGCAGTAGCTAGCTAGTTTATCAAGCCTGTGCCAGGCTTGGTGTTGTGACTGGGGTTCTTAATGCATAGTTAATGATTCCCAATGGAAAAAAAATAAATAAGCTTTCTGACTTTTTCTAGGAACTTAATTATACCAGAATGGACTTGACCGTGTAGCTTTGAAATCCGGGGACTTTGTCTACTTTGAGTAGGAAGCAAGGTTTAAATAGTAATTTTCTTCTTTTTAACAATCTATTTTTGTTCTTTTGTCAGCTTGCTATTAGATTAAGGAGTCTTGATACTGTTGTGTTGCCCTGGCGTCCCCATACTAAGGAATCTTCTTCTGTAGGTTACTGTCTGTATATTATGGCCATGGCTAAGGTGGGAGGATATCAGAGTATCTGTACCCACATTTTTTATCTCACCAATATGGATATTTTTTTCTAGGGCTTTGGTTTTCATGATTATGCTCAGAATGGGAAAGTGAGTAAATGGAAAATTTGGTAAACACTTCTGCTTGTTGAATACTAATCCACCAGATCAACATACCTATTATTAATCCACCAGATCAGTTTATGGGGATAAGAAATCTATTTATGATCAGTTTAATTGTTTTATTCATTTATTCTGGAAATCTTTTAAATATCCGGATTAAGATAAGATTATTAATTTAGGAAGCCTTTGCTAAAAGAAATCTGCTCCACATCTGCTAGTAGCTCTTTGTGTGGCATCCATCCTTAGGGATCACTGAAGAATGAGAGTTGCTGTTCTTTAAATAAAAAAAATAAAAATTTCAGTCATTTAGTATATTTTACTAAAGCTCTGCCTCCAAAACCCGTCATTTAAAATCCTGTTTGATGTGTGGAAGACTAATAGGGACCTGAGAAATTTGATGGTAGGACTGAAAATAATAGAAATCTGTAGGGATTTGTTTTACTACTGTCATCTGTTTAAGTAGTTGTGACAAAAATTTATATAAATCCAGATGCAGGGTGTGGAGGTGGATATTACCCTGCCTTTTCTTTTTCCCACCTACATTTTTTTTATTTCACAGTACGTTCACACTATCTAAAGTTAAACCTGCTCATTTCAAGAAGTGGCATGGAGCAAGGGGCATGACAGTTGTCCCCGAACCCACTGCTGCCAGTTTGCCGTGACATATGTTTTCGTGTCTCCTGCCCCCGTGCAAGGGAGCCAGGATCCCTGAAAAAGTCAGATGCAGTTTATTTTCTGGAAATATTCTAAAAGGTCATATGCTGCCATGAGAAAAGTCCTCAAAAATGTAGTCTCTCTTGCTGTCTCGCCCAGCGCCAGATATGATCTCATTCCTTTTATTCCTTTGGAGCCGAGTCCCTGGTGAAGCACTCGGGACAGTTTCTTCACCGTGCCTGCAGGACAGTCACTGCTGGTGCCTTTCAGGTTGTCTTCCTGTGCCGCAGCGCCTGTTCCCCTCCCCTCAGCCTTACCTCGCCGAGTGCCCTATTTTCTCCGTTCCTTTCTGCCACAGTGGCTCAGTTTCACGTTCACTGTCTCAACAGAGTATCTGATACATGTTTTTCCTCTGGTTTGTGTAGCCTCTGGCGGCGCTGTTGTTTGTTGCTTGACCTGCCAGCCAGGCTGTGTGAGGGCTGTAGGGGTCAAGGAGGCAGCTCCATCTGGGGCTTCCAGCTTCACCAGGGTACCAGCTCCCGGTTTAACTCCATCCCCACATGGGACTCATCCTGCAGGGAAGCCATTCACTGCAGTTCTTCTCCAGACCCATCCTTCTACCTCACTGCCTCTGCCTCCGGTTCAAAGCAACGCCAAGTTTGAAAGCATTTCTGCCTGTGCCTCAGTTTAAAAATCTTATCTCTGCTTCCAGCTGTTGTCCAGCAGCCCACAAACCTTTGAAACAACTTATTCGATTAGGAAGCAGCCGAAAGGCTCTTACACACGCCCCCTGTCGCCCCCAGTTTATTAATTTAGTTAGTTCATTGTGGTGGGGGCAGTTGTTTTGTTGTTTAACACTCTCAGAACCAGGGCTGACCTTGCTGATTTGTAGGGCTCCAAAGCATTGGGAGCGTTTGGGTGGAGAGTTTCGTCCCCACTAATTGCACAGCCAGAGGCGGCGGTGGGGCGAGCGTGTAGCTCACATATCTGGCTGAACAGCGCGGCTCTGACATCTCATGCTTTCAGCTGACCCTGGGAGTTGGCGAGTGGTTGTGGAAAAGGGATTGTTTTTCCAAATATTGGAGCGGTTTGCTATCTGTGTGTCATAGCCTACACGTGCCTGTGTATGATCACACTCAGCACACAGCAAGGAAGACATCTCCGACACTTTGGATGCCGGCAGGGCCAGCTGCAGCCGTGCCGTTTGATGGAGAAGGTGACCAGTGCAGCCATGCAATTGCTCCCCCGTTACGTTACCAAGATCTGGCAGTGCTGAATCTCAGCAGCTACAGCCCATTTAACTTCTTGTGCCGATGGTGTCCACACCAAAACAGCAACCCCTAAGTTAGTTGAGTCAGTAAATCACTTCATTTATCTTAATTACCAGGAAAGTGCAGGGAACAGTCTATCAAATAGAAGGAATCCAACTCAAAATAGCATGCGCAAAAATCACTGTCAGCTCCTGCATTTTTGTAAAAATAAATGTTTCTTCTAATATGTAACAAGGAAATAATTTGTTCTTTTTTGTTACTGAATAAGAAATTTATCAGGAACATTTTGTGCCTACATGCTGGAAACAAACAGTTTCTTTTTACTAGTGGAAATATGATCCTGTCTGAAGCATAGCTAATACCCATTCAGTCAGAGAATATGTATCATACTGTGCCCCATTCAGTGCAAGCTGTAAGGAGGCAGTGTCAAAGAACTCAACAGTGAGACACTGTTCCACATCCTCAACATGCCCATTCAACAAAATCTCTTCCAAAGAGGGAAGATGTTATGCTCATGTTTAAATACTGGCTCTGCTATTTTGGCGAAGGTTGAAACCAGGTGCCAGCCAGTGGAATGATTGGATGCTCCTATCTAGCTCTACTGGACACTGATTCCCAAATATAAGCAATTCTTAAAGCTGCTGGCTACCACCCAGCCAAAACTTCTCAGAATCTCATTGGTAATTATTTTTTGCTGCTACTAAATGCTCTAAATCCTTGCAGGAGTGGCAAAAGGGCATTTTTACAGGTTCTCAGCTGTTTGGGGGAGCTCAGGCTATCCTATTTGTGTATCACAGCCACGTCAACAGAGAGTATTGGATGCTAAATCTTTGGCACACAATCACAGGTGGGGCAGAGGAACAAGTTCTCTATCATTCCTGTGATTTGCTTTGTGCTCACCTTTCGTTTATTCACTAGAGGAGAGCAAGGCTCTCTTATGGTCACGGTGTCCAGCCACAGTCTGAAATCTTTAAAGTCCAAGGGAATAAGCCAGTGAGTTGGGGCAAGGTCCCAAAACATGCATTTGGACTATGGGATCCTGCTTCAGTCTATTTGAATCCTGTTTACTAACGTTGATGAGTTATGGCTGATTTAGTTCACATTTGTCATCGCCATCTAATTATTTTTATAACTGTAAAAGTGGTGTGTATGTGTAAATACACAAATAAAATTCCAGAGCAGTAGACTATAATCTGAATAGAATTAGAATAGGCTCTGAATTGATTTAAAGTCTTTTATTAAACACTAAGTATAATTGCTTCATTGGTCCTCTGAAGTACTTACCATGAAAAGATCTGCTCATTCCCTCTAATAAAACTGTGTTGAGTGTTATATTTGCCTAAATAAAAAACCCCTGTCTTTTCAAAATGCTGTTGCATTCTGCGTACTGAGGACTCCCTCCCCTTCCTAAGAATATACATGGGACTGCTCATATTCTAAATTTAGGGGGTTTTCCCACTTGTGCCCAATTGTGGAGGTCCTTATAATAAAAATATGTCTTTTCTATTTCTGTGAGTTGTTTTTTGAGGGTTTGGGTTTTTTCACCCATGGCATAGTTAGCAGTATTGCTGGTTCAAGGGTGCCAAAATCAAAACCTACATCAGAAAAGAGGATTTAAGGGAAAAAACAAGACCTAGAACCAGCTAAAAAGGTTTGAATTGTCATTTTTCACTTTCTGTCTTTTTATTTATTTAGATCTTTTACAGTGTGTATGGGTCACATTTTCCTGCAGTTCTCTAATATTAAGGAGGCTTAGAATTATGGTTTATGAATTTTAATGAAAGCTGAGATTATTATGTTCTCATATGCTGGGGCTTTAAATCACTAAAGAGGAGAAAAACTGCATTTAGAGAGGTGAGAGCTGAAGTTGCTAATTTTTTTAATGTCTTTGTTCTGTTTTCGCATGGGTAACTCACGTATCTAATGCAGACAGTCCTCTATACCGTTTCTTACTCCTTTGCAGATATAATTGCATTAGTGAACATGTGGTTTACATTTAAAATTTGGTTTTACAACCACGAGGCCTAGAGACTTTACAGTGTTTATAGCGAAAGCTTGAGTTTTAGAGCACAGGCTGCCACCCTACACATACAGAGCAAGCTAGCCCCATTTCACTTCTCTTTTTCTCCCTGTGACTGTGATTTTGGTATTAGGATCTTCTCCATTCCCACCCCCTCTTCCATTCACAGTCCTCACCCTCAGCTGGGCCGAGGGAGGCTGTTTTCCCTGGAGACCTGTTAGTCAATTCGTACGATAGATCAAGCCAGTTGGCTTTAGCAAAGCCCGTGTATTTGTGCATTCTTGAATTTGTAAGCGTTGTTCTTGTTGCTGAAAGCTGCCTTCATCTTTCAATGTTAAAACTGTCAGAGCTGGGTTTTCAGGACAGTTTTAGATGATATGTAAAGCAGATACTTCTGAAAGAGACTGCACACATATAAGCCATTTGTGAGTTTGATTTTGGTTTTATCCCTCCTTTTCTGCTGCTTAACCCCAGCAGCATGGTAATACGAATAACAACGCAGAAAAGTACTTGGATGGTGTGAGACCATTTACAATCACTCTGGACCAAATCAATTCCTAGTAGTTCTTAAGAGGAAGTGGTGGAGTCTGGAAAAACCCTCTGTCAGTGACAAACATAAATCCCTCTACCTACAAATGCATTTTCATGCACGCACCAATTAAAAATTTTTTTTTCTTTTTTTTTCCTGGTTTCAGAGGGTTAACTCGGACTGAGGTTGACTTACACACACACTCTGTTTCTGTGTTTGTTTGGGGTTTTTTTTAATACTGTTTTCTTCATCTTCTGATTTCTATAAAGCTTGTGAAAATTGTGATTTCCAAGTTGCCCAGTAGGGCATGTGTACTTGCTTTCCTTCTTTTCTGCATTTTGTACTTACTGTTTGCCTATTCAAATAGAATCTTTCTCAGGTTCAGAAGTAACCTTGCACAGAGTGGCTTCTTGAGCTAAAGGGTGCCATACTGAGGCAATTGTCCCTCTGTAGGATGTTGACCTGGCAGAGATTTTGTTGCAACTGCTCTGTTTATTTGTTTTGTTTTCTGTCTTCTGTCTTAAAGCTTGAGGCCCTTCTGTGATATACTTTTTATTTCATTTTTTCCTCCTCCCCTTTCATTCCTTTGTTATTATAGACCATTGCAGATTTGCCAAGAAACATTCTAGCATGAGATGAAAACTGCTTTCTAGATTGCGAGGAAGAAATACATTTTAAAGGCAAGTAAAATTTGGTAGGTTATAAAAATGGGAGGAAAAGGTCGGCTTCATAGGGTCATGCATTTTACTACAATGCTTGAAAACTGCCTAGTATTGGCAAGGTCTCTTAGCATCCTGGAAGTCTTCCTTTGCTTCCTTTTGTTCGTTATTTTACCAGGCAATAACCAAAGGTTAACTCAGTAGATCATCCTGACATAGTACATGCCATACAAAGACAGAGCAGTGGTGCTGAAATTCTTTGTCATGGTTTGAGCAGTGGATCCATCAGCAAAAATACTACAAATGTGTCAGATTCCACAATTACATGTTCATAGAGAAATTAAATGAAATGCGGGTTGTGTAACTCGCTATGAGGAGTAAGCAGTTTGCTAATAAAACTGTGCCAGAATAAGCAAGGGGTCACTTTGTTGGTTCCAATGAGTTTATGACTGGTTGCTTCATTGGTGACTTTGGGCTCTCTTCAGTAAGTGATTTTGATAGTTAAATGCTGAGAAATGGAGCAAGGACAAGTTGTTATAGCCTTCAGACTCATTTCTCGCTGTAGTGTTCATTGCTGCTGCAACATCCAATCTGTGGAGTCCCACAGGATGGCCAGCACCTGGTAGAGGAGCAGGGCCAGAGATGGGGGACCTGGGCTGAAAGGCACCTGGAAGTCACCTAGGAAGAGGATCAGAGTCAGGGCTGGCTGTGAGGGTGGGGAAGCACAGAAGAGCACTCTAGGGGCTGAAAAACTCTGTGTGAAGGTGTGAAGCACCAGGCAGTTACTGGGGAACAGGGTGGGCGAACTGTGCCTGAAGAAGAATGAATGCTTAAGAGGACTAGATTTGGGCTTGAGGGTTGGTAGTGGTCACAAGTAACCATCCCTGGCACACATCAGTCTGGTTTCCTGGGACTGGCTGAACTGGGAGCATCCCTACATTCAATGTACCTCCTTTAATGGGAACGATAACTCCAAGCTTGACTCTTAACTTCATTGCTTATTTTTGGTGGCAATAGTAAAGCAACCCTTTGCTTTTCAGTAAACTATGCATTCGATGAGGGTAGAAGCATGAAAAAACCTGGCAGTGGGATCTCATGCTGCACTTGGTTTTAAGGGTGTGGTATGTGCTGCCAAACGTCTATAGGGCCTGGAGAACCGCAGTAACTGTAGCTGAGCCTGTAACATTAATCCTTTTTTCTTAACTGTGAAATCACAGGTGTATTTTTTGTGCTAATTTCACTGGTAGGAAGTTGTAGGTAAAGATATCCCTTATCATGCTGGGAATTGCAGGTGGTCAGACTCATGCTAAATTAAATTTTCTTTAGCCAAGTAAATTAAGAAAGCGGCACCACTTCCCCGCAAGGCATAGGAGCTGAGGAGTTAAAACTGAAGAGGTTTTCTTGATCCAGAATGGCAGGAGCCATGGAGGAAGCACAGGTATGAGGGTTTGGCAGAGGTTCTGTGAAGCACATAACCTTTGGTAGATGCATCTCTTGGTAGCTTTTGCGTGCTGGTTATTTACTGAGAGGCCAGCTTTCATAAACATCAAAGCTTGGTTTCATGCAGTAATGAGCAAACATAACAGTATGGAGAAACAAACAGGGAAACCTGGCACAGCCAGTGTTTCCACCAACAGTATATGGAAAAAGGAAATAATTACAGTAAAACAAGGGGGTCAGTCGTGAGGCTGTATCAGGTAAAAAAAATGGTGTGACATTTCTGATCCCATTTGTCTCCCATTATGGGGGTAGGTAATCATAAGTAATAACTTAAATGAGAGAGAAGGAGAAGGAAGGAATGAGTAGCAACAGTTGATGAAGAAGATAAAAATTTCATTCATATGAGATGTGTGTGGCTTTCCTCATTTTTTGAAGTGGTTTTAATCTCTTGTCCTGGGATGAGTGTTTTGAAAGCATGTTCTGCAATAAGCATAGGTTGTAAATCTTGTTGTCTACCTCTGACCTGGGAGAAGGCATTTCCTTTTGGAAAGAATGTTGGGAAAAGAGCAAGAAAATGTTCGTGACTGTAAGTCATTACATGTCACATTAACCCTCCTCTCTTTCGTCCGCGTATTTTTATATTTGCATTAAGGTATGCTCATATGAGTAAGAAAAAGCATTACCCAGAAGAGATCCCTGAGTAGCTGCAAAAAAAGAAGGCCAGCTCCCAGGCTGGAACACACGCTGACAGAACGCTCAGAGACAGGATTAGCAGCCGCAGCCACCTTGTGTGCTGCACAGCTCTGGCTCCACCAGCACCGTGCCTGGGCACTCCCTGGTGCTTTCCAGGGTTTTTTAGGCAGGTGTGAGGATAGCTTTATTGTCAGCAGTTCACATTTGTCCATAATCTTTGGCTACATAAAACAGTAATAAAGCCTACTGGCTATTCTCTCTCCTCTTTTTTTTGTCCCCCCGCCGTAACATACATGGAAAGAGCTGCTGTGTACAAATTGTATGTTGCTTAAAGAAAGAGAGTGGGTGCCTGTGTTAGCATACAGTTATGAAGTACAGTAGAAAAAAGATGGGAGAAGACAAATTATTTTTTTCTGAAGCCCATCTGTACCATCCAATGTCTGACCACTTGTCTCACAGCACAATCTCCTGTAGGGTTGCACAGAGGATTTGAGAGCTGAATTTGAGCTATAATTAATGTTTGCCTTCTCTTTAATTTGGGGAGCTGTATACCATCACAAATCTTAATTTACACAAGAACTCATAATCTCTAAACTCTCTCTTCACGTTCCTCTGCAATGTAATGACCCAACCTGTTTTGCTTTAGAGGGCGTACCTCTACTTTTTTATTACGTTGAGAATAATCCAGTGGTGAGACCGAATTAAATCTGTCACTTTCATGCCTCATATAAAACACGCATTGCTATTTAATCAAATGTCCTCTGGTTTTGGTAATCTCCTTGTTGATATATAAGCTCTCCTTTTGCCAGATCGGTATTAAACATTTGGCTAAAGCAGAATCTATGGCAGTAGGAATTCTATTGGCATGAGCAGTGTTGTGATGCTAGATGTGTTTTGGCTCTGAATGTAAAGGTACAAAGTTATGGTAACAACTCCCGAGTCTTCTCACCCTATTATGAAGCTAAGAGCTGTGTGAAATAAATTCTAAAAGCAAATCTGTTTTTTCAAAGGAAATGTGTAATAGATATAAAAGCATGAATGTTTCAATTAAAGCTAATGAGTTCAATTTCTCACTTACCTGTACTTTTCTTTGTTTTTCAGCTCATGGGGCATTCTGAATGGGATCACAAACGAGGACCCAGAGGCTCACAGGTCAGTTGCTCAGTATTTTGTGTTTGGTTTTGGTTTTTTGTAAGTTTGAGGTATTCAAGCAAGTTTTCCATCTGAGATTGGCAGAGTTGTTCGTTTTGTTAATATTTGCAGGATTGAATCAATGGAAAAAAGCATAAAACCATGACAGCTTTCATTAATATAATTTTTGAGCTGTAATCCAAACAGTTGATCCAGACAGAGCTGAGTCATACAACAGAAAGTTTCTTTCAGTAGCAGAAAGATGGACTGGATGTATTGAGAAGGCATTTCTCACTCAGCTGTCTCCATGAGGATATCAAAGGAATGCAATTTCAAATTATGTGTATATGTTTTGTGGTGTTTTGGTGTTGTTTTTTTTAAACCTGAAAAACGTGTAAAACTTGGATGGCCCTCTCACCTTGTTCCATAATAAAGGGATTAGTGGTGTTAGAACTGTGTGGGGAGGTGCAGGAAAGCCATGTCTAGCTACTGGTTTGCTCTTGACACGTAATTGAACGGAAGTTGTGCTAGTAGTGTTAATGGCATCATGCTGATACATTTTTAAATTATCTATAGAATTAGAGTTGCTGCAAACGAGACATTACTACCAATATTGATGTTCAGGAATTTTCCTGCTTGGGAAAAGCAGTCTTTCCCATCTGGTGTTGAAATGATATAAATGCATTATTAGGGATCTGGTATTTTGGCATTGCTTTTCCTTCAGGTGAAGGATTTTTATACGAATATGAACATCTATGTCTAACTCTATAATAAACAGGCTATGGAGCTACATGTTTGCAGCCTTAATCTCATTAGGGTAGTTCCTAGCCTAACCTTCATACTGCCCCTTGCAAAAATCACTGGAGTACCCACCTTTTTAATGAGAAAATATGATATGTTAATCAGGAAGCTACTACTTAGTTTACTAGACAAGATTTACTATTTTTAATGCAAAATTCATTTACTAGGTTTTGCTTTTTTGTCCTTGTTGTTGCAGAATTCTGTGGTTTTTTCTGAAGTTTTCTAAGCTTCTGTCTTGCATCTCATTTCAAAACCATCTTGAAATTAGCAGGAAATTCAGTATTTCATTAAACAGTTTAAGACAGGTTGCAGATCTGATTTTTTCAGGTGGCAGTCTGTCATTTCAAAAAGATTAACAAAACAGAAAGCAAGCTAGTTTTCAGTGGAAACTGAGGAATTCCAGAAATCGAGGAAATCCTATCCAGTGAGGTGAGACCTGTTCAGTGTGTAATCCCTCCTGCCTCTTCTGGTGTGCTAGTTGATCTTGCTGTGTTCTTCTGGTCCAAAGAGCGGAAGGTAAATTGGCCTCCTCTAAACTATGGAGGGGAAGGCAGTCACTTGAAGGACTCAAGGTGGCCTAGACTCCTTAAACTTTTCTACCATTACTGCAAATCTTCATCTAATTTTTGTATGCCTATGAAAATATGGGTAGTCTTTTGTATGCTCTGAACCATGCCTTACAGTCCTAGTGATTTGCCTGTGGTGCTGACTGGAGCATGTATGAAGTCTGCGCTGGTGTTGCATCAGAGATGGAGGCCTAAGTCCTGTCTAAGTCCTCATGCCTGATACATCCTGTTGGCTGTGCGCCTCCAAGAGGATTTTTTTGTGGCCAGCTAGACATTTTTGAAGGTTTACAGCTAGCCAATAAGAAATGTTAGAGAAGAGGATTTAGGTGGAAGGTAAGTGGTATCAATCTGGTCCAAATAGATTTTAAATTAAAAGGTAAAACGCATCAAATTGACTGTCAAAAAGGTATCTTGCTGCAGGAAGTTGGAATTGGGCTGTTTAATAGATCCCTTTTGAGTTTTCTGAAAAAGTGAACTCACAGGATGAAATAGTACCCAAAGATTTTTTTAATTATTGGTTCTCATGAGGCTACGGTGTCTTCCAAGGAGGGTTCCAGAGAAATTAATATATTGCCTGGTTTCTCTCTTTAGCCCCTTCCTGAGAATAAGGAGTGCTTTGCATGGCATGGCCTAATTTCAAAGGGAGAATTCCTGTGGGCGTTAACTCAGTTGCTGCAAATGCCCATCTATATGGAGTGCAAGTAAAACCATTTGTTGGGTACTGCTAGGGAAGGTGGTACTTGGCAAAATGAGGTAACTGGTTACTAAACATATGAAATTCTCTGGGTTTCAGTAGAGGCTGAGTAGGAGATAACTGTGAGAAGATAACTCTATATAAATTTAAATTTTTTCTCTATCTTTCTGAGAACGGTTTTGTTCCTTCCCTTTGTGATGTTTTAGATACTCCACCACCATTTCATATTTTTTAAAAAAGAGGTGTAAGGATAAGTTCAGTGGAATTCTCTGCAGATCAGCCTGCAGTCATTCAAACCTTTACTGAAGAATATTGTTGAATTATTAAAACATTATTCTGGAAAACTCTCTATCAGATTTCCATGTAGAAGACACCTGCTGATTATTTTTTTCTTAGGATGTCTTGGTTTGGGGTTTTTTTGGTTGGTTGGTGGGGTTTTTTTGGTTTTGTTTGGTTGGTTGGTTTGGGTTTTTTTGTTTGTTGGTTTGGGTTTTTTGGTTGTGGTTTGGTTTGGTTTTGTTTTGTTTTACAAAATAAGCAAAATTACATCATCCCCTGAGAGCACGTTCCTTCAAAACAGGATAAAATCTGCATGTGTAGGGTTTCCTTGGCAAAGCAGTGAGGTGTTTCCTCCCAAATCCATCCAAAAAGTAATGCATAGTTTTGATCAAGTTCATCCTCTCTTATTTCATTTGTGCTGTGTATAGGTGTTTTGCAAAGCTTCTAGAAAGCTAATTATTATAAATCTTGGAATAACCTTGTAAAACTTAACAGTCAGTGTATACCACAGAAATGTTAAAGGATCTTGAATAGGATAGGAAAAGCAAATGACCCAAGCTCCCTGGTTACTGTGTGGTATCCTAGTGCCCAGTCACAAGAAGCAAGGAAGAAAAGTTTCATTAGGGGAAAGAAAATAAGCCTCGCTTATTGCACTATAGCCTTAGACTCTCTCTTTTACACAGCTCTGAAAACTGTCTTTCATAGGAATAGCGTTAAACTGAATTTGACTAGTTCCTTGAAAGGTCAGGAGAAGTTTAGGAGGATCTGATTTTTGCATGTAATATACAAGACCTGTTTTATCATTTTGTGATTAAGTTGTATTGTTGCCAGTTTGCATCTTTAATAAATATACCCTTTGTTAAACAAGGTCTTGCTTAAAAATTAAGATGAGTAATCTGTTAGGTATACTTCTACATCAAATCCAATGCATCAGTTGTTTAAAGATGAAGTGGCAATTGCCTGCAGGATCTGCCACACCGTAGCTTACAGTGTTTCCCTAGGTGTGCAGGTCTTTCCTTCAGCAGAGAAACAGGACTTGGGAGGAGAGGTCTTTCCTGGCCAGTGGTAGCCTGCGTTGCTCGGGCAAGCAGCGAGAGGGAAGGAAGGGGTTTAGGCTCGTGTTACTGGGAGCCTATTTATTAGTCTTCCTTGATCTTTTAATTCTTATGAAGTGAAGTGAAGAAAGTGGGAAGATAGATCTTAGGAAGCCACCGGTGTGTATGAATGTTAGCGATGTTGTTTGAGAGAAAAGGAAGTGGAACCACTAGTTTACTGTAATATAAAACTAAAATCCACATATAAACCCATAAAATTATTCTACCAAGACTTATTAAACAAAATTCTAATTCTGTCAAGATTTTTTTTTTTTTAAGAACTAGTAGGTTATTTATGATATGTGTTGAAATATGGAAGGAAGTTGTTACAGTGCCTGTCATACTTCTTAATGACCCACATGGAAAATATGTTCCTTTTCTGCTTGTGGGACTTAAATGCAAAGTGAAGTAGTTACAGGTAGTGATGGATGTCAAATGAAATACACTGAGGCTTATGGGAATTTCTGTTTGCAGGGGTTTGTCTCCTGATAAGCATCTGCAATTCAATAGAATGTAAATGGGACAAATAAAAAGCTGTCTTTACAATATTTAACTTGTTCCTGCCTTCCACACCAACAATGCATTCACTTTTTTATAGATTACACGCAGGTATATATGTGTATGTTGTAGCATTCCTTTGCTTTTAGAATAATTTTACTATTAAGGCTGCTATTATTAGAGAGAATTGTGGGTTGCCTTAAAAAAACAGCAATGAGTTCCTGGCTACCTACTTCTTTTTTTTTCCTTCTTTTTTTTTTGATCACTGAAGATAACACTTCTGCTGTAAATGCTTCATGCAGAGAACTTACTCTCTGGATTTGATGTCATGCAGAGAGTGCAAAGTGAATTTCATTATGTTCCATACTTAATTTTCAAAATTGATACAGGTTAGGATTTAGACAGGAAACTTCAAAATTGAGTTCCAAGGTAAAGAATTCCTAAGTGTTTAGGAATGTTTAACCCACCTAAAGAAATCTGTCTCTCAAATAACACATGCAGTCTGTAAAACCACATCATCTCACTCATGTGAGGGGAAAATATTCATACCCGTTTCTACTACCAGGACATCCTACAAGAAAATGTAACTAGCAGAATTCATCCTTGGCATATTATCCCTCTGCAGAAAAAAATATGCAAACTGTATTTTAATTATTCTACTAAAACATAATACTTGATACTTCTAAGGTATGTCAGGTGGGACCCATGGCACGCATTGTGCACACATTTTTATGAGGGACCTTGAATGTGTGGGAGTTATTTGTTGCTCTGTCATCAAGCCTTGTTTGGCTTGCTGAAGATGTAGGCGTAGCCCCAGGAGTCAGTGGAATCGAGCAATCGTTCCTCCAACATTATAAAAGGATGATAATCAGGAGAGAAACACAGAGGTCCAGTGTTTTTAATTCTCTTTAAATATAAAAGCTCTCAATTATATATCTGAGGTGCTGCGTTTTACCCCTCCAGTTCCTAAGCAACAGCTATTTTCAGATTGAGTGCGTCTGGTGCGTCTACCTACTTCATGCTTTTGCGAGGTAATTCGTCAGTGAAAGCTAGGCTTTTCACTATCTCGCCTGATACCCTTTGTCATGGCGCTATAAGGAGCCGGATGCTTTAGAGAAACGGGAGAAGCTTGGGTGTAACCGGTCTTAACCTTGCAGCTTGCAAAAACTTCTGTACATCGGGGAGCTCTGCCATCTACAGCAATGAAGCACAGGAGTCAGAAATAAGGTTCTTGACACTGATTTGGGAGAAGCCTTTTTCTCAAGTGTGGAAAAACCTCTAGAGCAGATTCAAAATCATGAGCCGGAAATCTCTATACTTGCTGAAGCGTAGATGGGAGTCGATTCCCGCTGCTGACCAGGTACTGTGCTCTGGTGAATCTGTTGTGTCACTGTCTTCCCTTGCAATGCCACTGTAAAGAGATTTACAGTGATTTAACGGTGGTGGTTGGGGTCCTCCGCATACAGTGAGAACCAGCTGATCAGTTCTTGTTGTTTCCATGATGAGTAGTGCAAAATGTTGGTAAAGCCGATTTTGCAAGAGCATGTGCTTGTGAATGCGGAGGTGCCATGACAGCCCACTAATGCAGACTTAAGTAACCAACAGAATCTCCCTGTCTCAAAAATGAGACTTTTCAAAAGGTTTTGGGAGTATTTTAAGCTGAGTGGCTAAGGAAAAGCATAGTCTACTGCTGTTGGGTTCCTTGGTGCATCTTTGTTGCATTTCATATCTTACATGTATTTATCTGTGTATGAAATCACTGATTACAAGTAGATGTAATGCATTGGCAGAACCTCAGCTTTTTCAGCGTGATCTTGGTTGATGCCTCATTTCAAGTATGTGAACAAGGACGAGAGTAAAGCAGATGTAAAAGATGTAGACCAGATGTAATGTAAAAACTGTGGGATGCTGTTTGGAGCAAGAATTGTCACCATAAGTGGGACGAAGATGTGATGAATGGGAGTATGATTAGTACATTTCCTACTTCTTGCTCCAGGCATTCCAGGGTTCTGTGAAATTTTTTTCAATAGCTTACTTGGGATGTAAAGACACTAAAAGAAATAATTCTAGAAATAATATTGAAAGGAAAGTAGAGGTAGTAGCTTATTACATGTTCCAACTAAGTTTTCTGTTTATAAAGTGGTTGATTATGAAGGGGATGCCTTTATTAGTGGGAAAGAGGCAATTTGGGAGAAAATTCTTCAACAGAAAGAAGGATGGACTACAGAAATACTTCCGAGTTTTTGAGAAGGATCCTCCTGTACACTTTTCATTGAGAGAGGGAAGGGAAGGGCAGATTACATGCCATATTTTATAGAGTTGTAGATTTTAAAGCTAAATTGGACCACTGTAAAAATCTGGAGATCTCAGACGTATTACTAGTCAAAAAATATCATGCTGTCACATCCTGTCACATCAGACCTATGTTTTCTGATTAAATAAGAATATGCCTTTTAAATAGATCCAGTCTTAAGTTGAAGGCTTCAAGTGAATAATAATCCACCATATTCTCTGATAGATTTTCTATTTTTTAAATGCTGTGGTTTTTTAACATACTGCCTTCTTATTCGACTTTTTCAAATTTAAGTCTCCCACCATATCAATTTGCTACACCTTTGCCAAATTTAAAAAGTCCTCTTTCAATTTTTTTTTTCCTGAACAGATACTTAGATAATTCTACTACTTTGGTTTGCTATCATTTAAACTAGCTGAGATACTAAATTTCAAAGGAATCAGGTTCTCTGGTAATTCAGAATAAAAAATTCACAGTAAAAATAATAAGGCATTGTCAGTGAATACAATTTAATTGTACTGAAATTGAATTGAATTGATCTAGTTCAATCAGGCATTCTTAAATCTCCTGGTAAAAGAAGGGTAAATAAATGCTGCGTTATGAAGGGAGTCATTTGTCATCTTGTTTCTGTTAAGATGTCGAGACACTAATGTCGTTTCAAAGGAAAGCTGTATTTCAGCCTCACTTTTCCAGTGTTTCCTTTTCCTTTTAATCACTCTAACCCCAATGTTACATTGCATCATACTGTGTTACAGTGTGATGTGTCTGGGAAAAATAAGTATTCCTTATTCCTTACCTAGGTGTGCGGTGCGCTTGAGTGCATGGAGCTGTGTATCCTTTCCATCATCAGCCCCTCAACGCCTCTGGGGGGTTTTAAAAGATAAAAGGAAATTTCCCTGACCCATCTACTACTTTGGGAGAAGTGAGACTCAGTAACTGATCCAGGTAGATGGAGTTGACTTGAGCGTAGTGTGAATCTGTAAGAATTGTTTGAAGGTAAACTAAGGGAGGGAGATGATGTTCAACTTCAAACACAGATATTTCTCTAGTTGTTCATACTGCTCCTTACGCTGGGTGGAGTGGGGCTGCTCTGCTTGTTCTCCCCCTTGCTCAACAGTGCCTCGTAGGAAAATGCAGTTACTGTGCGAGATGACAACCACAAAGAGGCAACTTCTTGAGTGTTTTAGGCTGATCTTGTTCACCATCATTATTGTATAAAAATAATAGCTCTGCTTTTTGGTGCAAATTCATTATTTAGTCTAGGCTAATCTTGAGGAAATGTTACTACATTTTGATAGGTAAGTAGTAAATTTGTAGGTTATTTCTCTCTTCAGAGGAGATGAAAGATATTTATGTTAACAAATGACAACACCTCTCCAAGCTGGTTTACTTTGTTACCACTTTTTTTTTTTTTTTTTTTTTAAAAAAAGACTAAAAGAAGGAAATAAAATGGAATTCAGAAAGTGGGATCTTTGGCTTGATCTTGTTTAAAATAATGTGGCAGATACGACTTTTAAGGACATGGGAGCTGTAAGTCCACAGTGAAATCTGATACTGTTTGAACATACTTTCTGTCTTTTAAAAGTAATTAAGTAATTTTTATTCCTCATCTTGCATACTTTACATCAAATTGAATGAAAACCAGAACCATTTAGGGAAGGGTGAGCAGGCTGAGAAGTAGGGGTAGAGAAAAAAGAAGAGTAGTTATGATGGCTGTAAACAGTATTGTTGGGGAGCTGGGTGTGTGTGTTATATAATTTTATTTTTGATCTTTTGAGCATCATTTACACTCACAGACACTACGTCACAGAAGTCTCCATGGTTTCCAGGCTCTGATATGAAAACGGAATTTTTTATTTGGTTGTTGGCTTTTTGTGTGTGTGAACAAGTGAGGAAAGTGGGTTTGAGTGCGAACCCTGACTTAGATCTTTTCAGTTTCAGTTGATGAGAAATGTCTTTTTATATGTGGGAGAGCTTTATCCTGTGGCCATTTCACATGGGTAACTTTAAGCAAAATGGTGGTGAAGTATATATTATATATTAGCTTCTATTCAACAAATTGTAGTGCTTGAATCTTGAATTTCTTTATATCTCTCAATAACTTCAGAAGGAACTACCTTTATATAGATCTAAGGAAAGAATTTACAAATGCTTTTTTTCTTGTCCATCCAATGGTTTGGATTGCCTGAAAGTCTGTCTTGAAGTTTCAGTACAGGTTTGGGGGGAAATTGGCTTTATTTGGTGTATGTGCCTGAGGATTTTGTTTCTTGGACTGACGCTAATTTTTTTTTATCCCTGATAGCTGCAAGTGAGAATGATTTCACTGAATGGGTATGCATTTAAAATACTGTGTAACCAAATGAGCCAAAGGTGATGAGGTGTTAAATCATAGAATGGTTTGGGTTGGAACGGACCTTAAAGATCATCTAGTTCCAATACTCCGGCCATGGGCCAGGACACCTTCCACTAGACCTGGTTGCTCAAAGCCCCATCCAACCTGGCCTTGAACACTTCCGGGGATGGGGCATCCACAACTTCTCTGGGCAACTTGTTCCAGGGTCTCACCACCCTCACAGTAAAGAATTTCCCCCTAATACCTAATCTAACTCTACCCTCTTTCAGTTTAAAACTGTTAGCCCTCATCCTATTGCTGCATTCCCTGACAAAGAGTCCCTCCCCACCTTTCCTGCAGGGCCCCCTTGAGGTACTGGAAGGCCGCTATAAGGTCTCCCCGAAGCCTTCTCTTCTCCAGGCTGAACAACCCCAACTCTCTTAGCCTGTCTTCATAGGAGAGGTGCTGCAGCCCTCTGATCATCTTCGTGGCCCTCCTCTGGACTTGCTCCAAGAGGTCCATGTCCTTCTTATGTTGGGGGCTCCAGAGCTGGATGCAGTATTCCAGGTGGGATCTTTGAGAGTAGAATCACCTCCCTCGACCTGCTGGCCACGCTTCTGTTGATGCAGCCCAGGATACGGTTGGCCTTCTGGGCTGCAGGCGCACATAGGCGGCTCATGTTGAGCTTCTCATCCACCAACACCCTTAAGTCCCTCTCCTCAGGGCTGCTCTCAATCCATTCTCCATTCAGCTTGTATTTGTGTTTGGAATTGCCCTGACCCATGTGCAGAACCTTACGCTTGGCCTAGTTGAACTTCATGAGGTTCCCACGGGCCCACCTCTCAAGCCTGTCAAGGACTCTCTGGATGGTATCCCTTCCCTCCACCATGTCAACTGCACCACACAGCTTGGTGTCGTCGGCAAACTTGCTGAGGGTGCACTCAATCCCACTGTCCGTGTAGCCAACAAAGACATTAAACAGCGGTGGTCCCAATACCGACCCCTGAGGAATGCCACTCATCACTGGTTTCCATTTGGACATCGAGCCATTGATCACAACTCTTTCAATGTGACTACCTAGCGAATTCCTTATCCACTGAGTGGTCCATCCATCGAATCCATGTCTCTCCAATTTAGAGAAATGTTTGCTGTAAGGATGTTGGGTATTTCCCTCTGCCTGAAACTCCCTGTAGATTTCATAAGCCATAGTCTTTGAGCATAAGTTGTATTTGATACCAGTCCTAAGACAGGAAAAGTCTTCACATGTTAGCCCACGATGTAAACTTTTAATGGTTTTATTGCTGACTGTGAATTTAAAAACAGGAACTGGATTTATACAACAATATAAAAGCCAAATAAGCCAATAATTGATATACAGATTTATGTAGCTATAGATTGTTCAAAGGAATATACTCTGCAGGTAAACAAATGCATCAGTAATACTTCTTTAGCTAGAAATGCATGCTTATAGCAGTGTAAACAATGGTAATGCTTTCTGTACCATTAAGTCACCATTTTAGATTTTGATGGATTTGTGAAAATCCCATGAAATGATGCCTCTCTTACCTGCCAGTGATTTACAGCACAGCTATGCTTAAGGCCGTTTTGCATGTATGGTGCAATATCCTGTTCCTTACCACTGATCCGGTAGATAGGAGAAACTCCCATAGCCTAAAACCTATGCAGGGTGCTAAACAGCAAATGAACAGTTCCCAACGTGACTTGAGTCATCTCTGTGAAATGATAAATCAAGGGATTTTCCGAGAGAGAGCTTGATATAAAATTACATCATGCAGCCACCATATTTTCAGTGGGTTGGTGTATGAAGTAATTCTGATGGATTAAAGGTGATGTAAAGAAATGGAAGAGGTTCACTTTGTCAGGATTGGGAACTGTTTTCACTTTTTTTTTTTTTGGCTCACTCAGCTACTGACCTTTTTGCTAGTTGCATCCTGCCTTTCTGCTCTGAATTGTCCTCACTCATAACCCCTACACATCCATGAGGATGGATATATCTCATCTGATATCTTTATGAGAAGCCTGGAGTTCCCGTGCTTTATTTTTCTTTCAGATATGCATTAAATTCAGACTTTTCTTTGCTGCTGTCCAGCTGCCCCTGCATCCAGCAGCCTGACAGCAGCATGGAACTACTGTCTGTCTTTGGCCAGAGCCAGCTTCACTGGGAACTTCACGCTGAGGAAGCACAAGGCTCTGCAAGACAGCAGTTCTTGCATCTCGACAACAGGCATGAATGCATCAGTATGGATGTTTGTATAGGGGAGAGCCACAGCGGAGGCTGGCTTACAAGCAGGACAGTATCAGGGACCTGAATGAAACCCTTCAGTGCAGCAAGGATTCTTGGTATGTGCCTCCTTTCTGTGCAAAGGTCATGAAGCTCTTCATAGAGAAGGGGACGAAGCAATGGTTATGGGCGAGGAGGCATTGGAGCAGTCGGTGTGGGACTGTGTAGGTCTCCTGGCTCACAGGCAGCCTAAGGATTAGGAAAATGTGCAATAGAGCCAGGGTCAGGTGGAGCCAAGAAGTTCCTTTTCCTTTCAAGTGCCTGGTGGGTTGTGCCTGGTTATTCCTGTTGCCCAACTTGTCTCCCAGGCAGCCTACAGCATGTGGTGGGAGCCACTGCCACAGCACATGGTCTCTTGAGCAGTAATGAAAAGCAGTATTTCAAAAAAAGGACTGCAACAAAATTCTTGAAGCACACACGGTCTTGCAGAAACAGATCTTACAAAAATAGCCATACGGGGCAAACTCAGGGCTCTCTCAGCCCAGGACCAAGTGTTTCCAACAGTGGCCATGAGCAGATGCCTAGAGAAGACCAAGAACAGGGCAAACACAACATGATGCTTCCCATGAGCACTCTCTCCTAAGCTAGAAGCGGCTTCTGCAATATTTAGTAAACCTGCCTCTTGAGGAGGTTTCAGTGGCAGCAGAATAATAAACACGCAACCACAGAGAGGCAATGCAAGCCAAAGTGGAGGTAATGCACTACCTTGTGTCGTTGCATTTACACAGAAGTGGTGTGTGCCAGCAGTCAGTCAGATGGGCTGCAGGAGCAGCAGTGCGGGTGACCACAGGAGCTCAGCAGAAGCCCCCAGCTTCCCTTGTATCTCCAACTTATTCAAATCCATGCACTCAGGTGTTGCAGCCTTTTCAGTCATAACTCATCTCTACCTCCACCTTCACATTAGAAAGGCCTGTGGGGAATACATGCCTGAAGCAGAATTCCTGCTGGGACACATCACAACAGTGATCCTTTTATCTAACCCAATCCCTCTTATTATACCTGAAAACAGTTTAAAAATAAAAATGTTTCCTGTTAAGTATATTTTTGTGGTTTTCCACAGTTATTCATTGTTAATAAAACCTTACATTATCTTTTCATTTAGCAGACAAGTTTTCAAAGCTTTACTGGTAGAGCAGAGATTTGTGGAGTTTGGGACGTTATGAGAAAGAGGCCTCATGGGAGGGCTGTGGGTTGGTTGGAATATGGAGCCTGGGGCTGGGGGAAGAGAATTGCTTTCGCACAGCAGGAATGGTGCAGAAAGATGAGATTGGGATTAAGAAATTATCTATTAAATACTTCTTTGCTTTCTAATGCAGCAAATGAATGATGTAATGCAGAAAGCTATCTCAAAGAATCTGCCTCAGATTTGGCCTTGCTTCTCTTAGAAGTGAAGAGTTGAGCCACAGGCACTAGCTGCAACTGTGGGACCATTTCTGTTTGTCCCCCAGGCTTTCTACTCTGCTGCTATAATGAATGTGTGGGAGGGGAACAGGGTGGTAATGAGCTTGGCATCTGAGAGAGACTGCTCTTGCTTGCTGGTGTACCACCACCACTGCTCAGGAGATGACCACAGAGGTTCTGCAGGTAGTCAGGATTTTCAGGATGTGCATTTAGGCCACGGAACCAATGTTTCCAATGTACAACAGAGACCAGTTCATTTCAGAAGGATCAGCACCAGAAATGTATGTGTTGTCTTGCATAGCTTTGGCCAGGCAAGAGCTGGGGCGGGGAATCTCAACACTGTACATCCTTCCACGCTGGCAAATGGCAATAAAATATCCATAGTGATTTACAAGAGCCTGAAGTGTGATAGAGAAATTGCAGTGTGTTGATGTACAGCTGTAAGAGGCTAGAAGCCAGGAGGACAAAAGACAGGCTATGTCATACTGGCAGTTGTGGCACAGGCGATGCAGGCAAACCTCCTGCAACCTCCCATATCCGTCACTTGTAGGATGCAGAAAAACCTTTTAAATGATGTCAGCCTCTCTGTGAATCACCTTCTCTGTCAACTTCTCTATCCCAAAATGATTGGCAGTGGGACAGGAGTGGATTGGAAGCTTGACAATGACATCCCTCTTCTTAAGACTCAGTCCCTCTGTCATGTCAATATTCTTCATAGCTAAGCAGGAGCTCAACACAGATTTCCAGAAATAGTGCCTTTCTTCTTGAAAACCTTTCTCTACCGTTAATCCTCCCAGGTTTGTCGTGCAAGTCTCACTGCTGATCAGGCGGTCCAGTTGTGTGACATAGAACAGAAGCTTGCTGATGATACCCAAATTGTATTTTACCTTATTCAGTGAGCGAGTCCACTTCAGGAAGGCTGCAATTTGTAGGATTGTAGTGGTGCTGCAAAAGGAATCAGGATTGAAATGCAAATGGCAGTCTGAAATCGTATCCTGGTGAAATGATTCCTTGAAGCAGCATGTTAAGAGAATAAGCAGTTAGACACGGTGACATTTGACTTAGTATTTTCAAAAGCAGAGATAGTGGAAGAAGTTGATATGTTGTCTTTTTTTTTTTTTCCCAAGCATTGCCTTAGTCTGGAGAGTGCATATCTACTTCTGTGGTGCAGATTGATTATGGCAATTGAATTGAGAGGATGAGTTTGTGAACTGTCATCGTTTGGAGCAGAGGAAGCCGATCCATTTCTGTCTGGGGTGATCACACTCCTGAAATACCCCTTAATCTCCCTGCATTTCTCTCATCACCATAGTGTATATTTCTGGTCCAGCAGTTTTCATAATTTTCTTTGTTTGTTTTCAGATCCCTGTTCTTTGTACAATGTTAAGTTCACTGGCTACAACCTATATTTCTCAATTGCTTCTTTATAAATTCCTTTGAAATTGTACAGAGGCTTATGGTCTTCAGGTTAAAAAGCATTGATTAAGAGATTTTGTTCATGTGCATTTTTTTTTAGTTTTCCAGTTGCAAACTGTTAGGAAAAATGCTTAGGGCATCAGTTATACTTGTTTGTTGGATTTAGGGGGATTTATTGGCATCTGACAGTTAAAGCTGCTGGTTACCTTTAAGTACCCATAGAGAAATTTGTAGACTTTCAGAGAGTTTAATCTGCTGAAATTCAAGTCCTCTGCTGTAGCACAAGCTAAAACTCTCTGCAGGTTTTCAGATTGCAAATTCTTCAAATTGCTCAAATTTTGGCATCCATATGCCAATCTCTGAAACAAAAGCTACACTGACAACGTTCTGAGTCCAGAGTCATGCACCTCAAAGAGTTTAGTAGTTAATGATGAGTAAAACAGTGCCCCTTAGTCTTCTGGAAATGGCTACGCTAGATAAAATTTTCCGAGTACAACCTAACAGTTGCAAGGGGAAATAGTGCAAATGTTTAAAGTTTCGCAAAAGTATAAACAACTGAAAACAGGGTCTTATGAAGGAAAGCGACGGCCAGCATAATAATGGGCAATACAGCTAGCTTCCTTTTAATAAAAAAACCTAGCACATCAAAATTATGTAGCACTGTGGCTTTTGTGATGATAAAAGACTAAATTTTGGCTCCTCACAGCTATTAAAAGCTGAGAGTTGTGCCACAAGATTTTCTTTTCATTTCCAATAACATCTTAAATTTCATTTATTCCGTATGTGTGTTTCAGGTATTTGTTACCTTCCCAAGCAAATTGTTGAACACAATCATTATAAATTTTTGGCTTCCTTATTTCAGAGATGAACCCAATTACGTAATGAACATGATTAATGTACTTAATTTTTTACTGAGCAGTGATTATCCCTAGTCTTCAGCCAGGATGCTTCCACTGGTATGTTAATAGTAGCATTGCTAGAGGATGTGGGCTGCTCTAACCTTCCTTACAGAGTTTCCACGTTGCCGTTAGTGTTGAAAGGTGTCTTCAGTAATGAGGACAAAATGAACTGGCTGATTTCACTCTATAACGGAAACTTTGGTTTAGAAGCATTTTTATTAATACAGTCTTAGTATTTATTTTTCTCCCCCCTGTCCTTTTTGTCCATACTGGGGAAGACATGGATGCTGTAATTGCTGCTCTCTGGGATATTTTTAAAGAATAAATAAGTGAAAGTATTTCCTATTGTTCCTTCCTTACAAGAACACATGCTGAACTCTCTAGTAGCTTATTTTATGAGTTTCCCAGTGGAAAAGCTCACAGCTGATCGACTCTGTTCTCAACAGCAGATGTTCTTTTTCTGCTTGACTTTAGTAGTGAGCCATAATTTTGTTCTGTGTCTGATGGATCAGTGTTCAAAATTTCAAAATGAATTATTGGAGCAGCCTCCTGGGATTTTTGACTAAGCCAGAGCTGGAGTAAATCTTAAAGTCAAGTCATAAAAAAGAAAATTTCATGTTGGGTTAGATTTTACAGATCAAAGGTTCATTGTGTAATGTGTCCACATTGCTCAATTTTCAATTCCTGAATAACCTTGAATGTTACAAGAGCAGTATGAATTCTTGCAGTCTGTAAAGGAAGTCTGGAGATTATCAGACCTGAATCTAGAGTTCATAATTACTGACTTATTGGGCTTTATGCAGGACTAAAAAAGCTACTTGTTACAGTGAATAGACAAGGCCCTAGAGGAAAGGTAGAGGCATCAGTTATCAAACTGCAAAAAAGTAAAAAAAAAAAAAAAAAAAAGGCATGAAAAAGGTATCTTTATTAATGACCTGGATGATGGACAGAGTGAACCCTCAGCAAATTTGCAGATGATACAGAGCTGGAAGGAGTGGCTGCTACACCAGACAGTTGTGCTGCCATTCAGAGGGACCTCAACAGGCTGGAGAAATGGGCCAAGAGGAATCTTATGAAGTTCAACAGAGGGAAATACAAAGTCCTCCCATACCTGGGGAGAAATAACTGCATGTACCAGTACAGACTAGGGACTGGCTGGCTGGGCAGCACCTTGGCAGAGAAGGACCTTGAGGGTCTTGGTGGACGCCAAGTTGAACGTGCGCCAGCAATATGTCCTTACGGCAGAGAAAGCCAACAGCATCCTGGACTGCATTGGGCAGAGCATTGCTGACAGGTTGAGGGAGGTGATCCTTCTCCTCAGCTTAGCATTGGTGAGACGCATCTGGAGTGCTGGGTACAGGTCTGTGCTCCTCAGTACAACAGAGACACAGAAATACTGGAGTGTGTCCAACAAAGGACCACAAAGGTGATTAAGGGACTGGAGCATCTGTCATGAGGAGAGACTGAGAGAGCTGGGACTGTTCAGCCTGGAAAAGAGAAGGCTCAGGGGGATCTTATAAATGTGTGCAAATACCTAATGAGAAGGAGTAAAGGAGATGGAGTGAGACTCTTCTCAGTAGTGCCCAGTGACTGGACAAGAGGCAACGGGTACAAACTCAAATACAGGAATTCCCATTTGAAAATAAGAAAAAACTTGTTTCCTTTGAGGGTGACAGAGCAGTGGAACAGGTTACCAGAGAGGTTGTGGAGCCTTCATCCTCGGAGATACTCAAAACCCAACTGGATACAGTCCTGAGCAACCTGCTTTAGCTGGCAGTGCTTTGATCAGGGGAGTTGGACTGGACAGTCTCCAGAGGTCCCTTTCTACTCTCAGGTGGTTCTGTGTCTCATTATCGTTGTGAATGACAGGCTTCCATGGGGCACTGTTATTTCCCCTAAAATACAGGAAGTTTTTTTCTCACTGAATTTAGCAGCTCAAAGCTGCAATGAGGTGCATTAGTGCTACCAGATACTTGTCTCTACTAATACGTATTTGCTGGTAAGCAGAATTGCCAAGAAGGTCCTGCTGAGAGTGTAGTGCCACAGCATACCATTCTGTAGCACTTGCAAATAATAATGCCTTAACTGGTGTCCTTCCCATCTCTGGATGATGCTGGTAAAAGGGATAGAAAAAGTCCGGAGAGAAGGCGAATGGAATCTTTTTTTACTAATTCTTTGCAGCTCACAGGGAGAGTGATACAGTGTTAGTGATCCTATCCTGCTTGTTGAGGTGTGGAAGCAGAAGGTGAGCTTACAGAGTAGTAAAGACTCATCCTCTCTACATCTCAGCCCTATCCAGTAGCTGGAAGACACATGGCAGTAGCAGATGTTTGCCTTCTCATTTTCCCTACATTCCCCCCCCGCCCCGCACGCACACAAAAAACCAAGAGGAGGGGAAAAAAAGCCATAGATGGAGAAGGAGAACCAGAAAAAAATCTTTCCAAACAGAGCTGGAGCTTTATTAAAAACTGGCTACCAAGGTAGTGATTTAAAACATATAATCCCTTTTCAGACTACATAGATAATATTTTGGTAGAAACCCAGATAACCTTTCTTTCTGTTTCCAGTAACTTTGCTTCTGAAGCACAAGAGCTCACTTCTCTAAAAATGACGTCTAAAAATGAGATGTCCCTTGTTAATACTCTGTATTATTCTTCTGGTATCTGACAAACGATTTGAAATTTTTTGTTTGTTGTGTACAGTTTTGAAAGTTCACATGCTGTTCTCACATGCATGCCCTCAGCTTCAGAGTAAACCCCACACATATGGCATTTTCAGTTTTCACATCCAGGATAAGGGGACCTGGATCTTCAAAGTTAGGTGATGGATATCATAGAATGGGGAATGGCAGTAAGCTTTTTGTGCATCGTGTTGTCATGGACCAATTTTTATAGGTGTCTAAAAATAATAACTCTCTGTGTATAGAGATTGTGTTTTAGGACTCCTGGTGAGTTTTATGTGCTTCCTTCTTTTAAATTAACAGTTGGAGCTGAGTGAACAACCTGTGAATAATTATTTTATATTAAGTTCTTCATTAAGATGCAGAAAAGGAATGGGGGGGGGGGTAGCTGACAAGAGAAGCTGCAGTAGTACTTTCTATTCCTTTTACAACTCTGTGGGATGCAAAAATGATGAATAACTGAAGTCCATGATTAGGATCTTAAAGGATTAACATTGCCTTTGAGACAGTGCTGTCTTGGAATGGCAATTGTTGCTGGGATTTTGATGTGGTTGCATTCTCATCACAGAAACAGCCCTGGACAAAATCACACTGTAGATTTTGACTCATTTCTGTCCAGATAGGAGTTTTTAAGAAGTGTGATTGTACGTGTGATTTCTGTGTGTAGCTGCCACCTCTTGTCTTACAAATGGAGACTCGCTTTTTCTTTTTTGAGCTATTACTTATACTAGCATTGATGATGGGTACAGCTTGATGTTGATGGAGAAGCAACACAAGACACAGTCTTTCCTTCATCAAAGGACACAGTGCAGATGGACAGTGGTACATCAGTGTCTCAGTTGTGATAAACCCCCAGCATGCTTAGGCTATAGGTGGAGAGGGTGTGCTGTGCAGTGTACTTGTTTTACTGAAAAGCAAGTAGAGCATGGAAGAGGAGGAAAAGTAGAAACTGAAATGGAAGTGCCTTAAGAAGGGTGTGAATGAGTGAGGTACACTGTCTTGTCCTGTAACAGACACGTGTTCTGGAGTAAATCTTACAATCTCTTGATGTGGGGTATCTCACTGGCTTTGGGACTGCATAGACAGCACCTTTCTTTCAAGATAGTGATGCTCCTTCTCCACACCACCACCCCCAACACTACGTTTTAGAGTTGGGAAGAAGAAACTGGAAAAGTTATGCAACTGGGCGGTGGATTCCTGAGATGCTCGAGGTCCTAGGGATGTGCTATTTTTATTGCTGCAGGCATTTAAAAAAATGTACTTCCAACATTTTGTTTTGGAATTATTGCTGGAGTTCTGAAGTCCAGGAATTTTTAGCAAGTCCTCACCATGGGAGCAGAAAGAAACAAATCCAAGATATTTTAATATGGCACACACACATAGTTCTGTTGTTGCCAAAGGGAAGTGCTCTACTTAAATGTCAAGACAATGTTAGCAACAGCTGACTTGAGAGAAATGATCTGGTGATCCCAGTCCAGTTTCTAATGGTCAACTGTCTTTCACTGAAAACTCTACCTCAGTCTTTCAATGCTTGGGACACGTTTATTGTGTAATGGATTTGTAACTTGCACTCTGCTCATTTCTTCAAGTCGGGCTTTTCGGAGTCCTTGTAGTAGGGTAGATGAATCTTCCTCTGTCAATATCTCTTTTGTGTGTTCTAGAGGGAACCACTTGAGGTGGCAATCACATAAAGGCACAGCACAATTTCTGGGTCAGACTTTTCTTCTGGTGATATTTGGAAGTGCATCTCCTGTTTCTCTTTAATTAGAAATTGGTGTGTCTTGATCTCAGCTGCCTTTGCTAGGGGGATAAATAAGCAGTAGTATTTTAACTGGTATGGTTCTTTCCATCGTGGCACTTGATCTCATCTGGAGTGCTTTTCTCTGCTTTCCTCTCACTTGCCTGATCGTCGCTCCCAGTATGATGCTAACTAGTTAGAACCTTTCCCCCTCATATCCCCTGCCATGTTGGAGTAGCACTGATGACACCAAAGGACCTTTTTGACCATTACCACGAAACTGGAATTTAATGTAGTCTTGTCTGTAAGTTTCTCATGCTGCCGTAAAATCTTTTATGCATATTCATCCTGGGCCTATTTTAAATGCATTTTTAGCTCAGTAATACATGATTGTTATTTTTCCAGATATTACTTCAGGGACCGCAGCCTGACTACTTCACAGAATCATAGAATCACCAGGGTTGGAAGGGACCTCTGGAGATCATCTAGTCCAACCCCCCTGCCAGAGCAGGTTCACCTGGAGCAGGTTGCACAGGATAGCGTCCAGGCAGGTTTTGAATGTCTCAAGAGTCAGAGACTCCACCACCTCTCTGGGCAGCCTGTTCCAGTGCTCTGCCACCCTCAGAGCAAAGAAGTTCCTCCTCAGGTTTAGATGGAACTTCCTACGTTCAAGTTTGTGCCCATTGCCTCTTGTTGTATCGCTGGGCACCACTGAAAAAAGACTGGTCCCATCCTCCTGGCACCCTCCCTTTAAATATATAGAAGCATTGATGAGATCCTCTCTGAGTCTTCTCTTCTCCAGAGTAAAAAGACCCAAGTCTCTCAGCCCTTCCTCATAAGAAAGATGTTCCAGTCGCCTGATCATCTATCATCTGCTTCTCCCATTCAACTGTAATGCCTGTCCAGTCCTTTATGAAAATTGGTGTGTACTACTGGCATCCCAGACAGATGTTTTCAGTTGACCAGAGTGCATGTCAGCAGTTACTAACTTTTCCTCACCTCCACATTTGATGATACTCTTTTTTATGCTTGATTTACTGTATTAGGGCCTGTATCTCTTTTTCTTTTTTTCCTTCAGAAAAGTTTGAATGCCTCTTAACTTTACTTTTCGACTCATCAGAAGCCTCGTATAGAGACCTCAGACTCATGCTTCCTCCTAATTCATTTCTAGATTCCTCTCAAGCCTCCTTTCTGTCATCTTTGGCTCTATGTAGGCCCTTGAATCCAAGCGAAGTTGCCTAAGACTCGCCAACCTTTTTTTCCTTTTGCAATATTTCTAATACGGAACTTTTCCCATCCACAAAATGCGATCTGGATTCTCAGTATTTAAACCTTAATCCCTGCAATGTCCATTGCTTTGATCTTTGAAAAATGCTCTTTTCAGTTACAGATAAAATCTCAAAATTGTTCTCATTGTTCGTGTCCGTCCGTTACTACTAACAATTTGATCTGCTCTCATCAGAGCCTATCTGTACCTTTCAGTTTTTATCCTATATCTAAACTTAACTCTTTCACTCTGCCATTTGACATAACCTAGTGACTCTCCCTAAACCATGAAAACAAAAGATGACTCTCAAACTTCTTTATAGCTTCGTTTTGTTTCTGCTGATCTTTATTTTTTGTTCTTTTTTTTTCTATTCAGAACATTTTTTTTATTTTTGTTGCTATTACGTTTTATAAGCCAAATCCTATGGCCTTTGTTATACTACAACATCTGTTATCTTACATGAGAATATTGATAATTTATAATTGGCTCTCATAGTACTATAACTTAATTTTTATTTGTTTTTTTACTCAGGTGACAGAAAATGCCCATCTCTGCAACATTATTTTCACAGAAACATAACAGATGATGTGACCATGTTTTTACTGTTTTCTGCATCTTTTTTGTCTTGCCACCCAGAGAACAAAGTGAATTTGGCATTGCTATTTCAGTTTATAAAAATACATTCTTCGTCTATTTCATGTAGTTTGACTTTATTTGATTTGCCTTCTTTCTGTTAAAAAGTCACTAATGAGTGACTTTATTTTATTGTATTTTACTGTATTTTATTATTATATCATGATTCATTAATGAGGATGAACAGTTTAAAAGTACTGGGGGGGGTGCAGTTATAAATAGGAGTAGGTGGTGAAAACTGAAAATCTGAGGTAGGAATGCTATTGTGTCGAGGGGGATGGAATAGGCTGCCCTCTGTATAATGTGCTCTGGATGCCTTAGCGGGGTGTAACCTGATTTCTAAATTCCTGGCAGCCAGAAATATTGCTCAGTGAGAATTGCCATCCAGGTGATGCCTTAATTTGTTATGTCTGTGTGAGGATATTATATTAACATCAAGCAAGATTTTTGCATAAGTGCAAGAAAATGACTCATTGCCTTCTACTTTCTGCCAGCATCTAGAATATGGTCAGTACCAATGTATCCAGATTCCCTTTGTGCAATGAGTATGCTGGGGGGTTGAGAAGGGTATTGGGGTAGATAGCCACCCAGTTTGTGGGTTTCTGCTGCCACCTGGATGCCAGAGCACTTGCTGTGTCCTCACTTTTCAAAATGAAACTTGGCAGAAAACTGCCCTGTCCTGTATCAGTGAATTCATCTCTTCAGCTGCTATTGCTGCACGCAGGTTTGCCTTCTGGGCTCAGTAATTGTTAGAAGACTTCTCAATTATTTAATGTGGATGAACGTGTTGTGAGAACTTGATGTCAGCACTTGCCTCCTGTTGTCCACTTCATGACTCTGTGGTTTAAGTTTTGAGGCCACATGCAAAACTCTTGCTGGTCTTCTGTGTTAGCTTTCCTGCTGCAAGAGACAAGATGTTTTCCATGCTCCATGTTTGATGCACTGTAGAAAGAAGAAGTAGGAGGGAATTGGCAGTATTTACATTTGAGTTAATGAGCAAGGTGAATTCTTCCAAAGCTGCCTCCTGCTAGTAAGAGAGCACTATGTAATCCTTTCATAAACCTAATCCAAGCTCTACCTTACTGTTACTTCACTTCTTTTTTCCCCCCTCCCCAAATTCTCCTCTAGTAGTAAAGAACAGTTTTTTAATAAAATAAACACTGTTGGAGTGAGCCCAGAGGAGGGCCACAAAGATGATCAGAGGGCTGCAGCACCTCTCCTATGAAGACAGGCTGAGAGAGTTGGGGTTGTTCAGCCTGGAGAGACCTTATAGCAGCCTTCCAGTACCTCAAGGGGGCCTACAGGAAAGATGGGGAGGGACTCTTTGTCAGGGAGTGTAGTGATAGGACAAGGTCTAATGTTTTTAAACTGAAAGAGGGTAGAGTTAGGTTAGATATTAGGAAGAAATTCTTTACTGTGAGGGTGATGAGACCCTGGAACAGGTTGTCCAGAGAAGTTGTGGATGCTCCATCCCTGGAGGTGTTCAAGGCCAGGTTGGATGGGTCTTTGAGCAACCTGGTCTAGTGGAAGATGTCCCTGCCTGTGGCAGGGGGGTTGGAACTAGATGATCTTTAAGATCCCTTCCGACTCTAACCAACCATTCTATGATTTCATTAATTTCCTACCTATACTTACATCCATCCTATTTGTTACAGCCCAACATTGCTCAGTAGCATAGACCAGACGCTTCTCTGAAGTATTTTAAAGAGCAGTCACATCCCCTGTCAGCCATCAGCCTCCTACATTGGATAGGATTTGCTTTTTCTAGTCTGCCCATAGGTTGTTTTCTTCCTTCATAGATTCTTAGAATCGTTTAGGTTGGAAAAGACCTTTAAGATCATCAGGTCCAACCATAAACCTAACACTGCCAAGTCCACCAGTAAACCATGTCCCTAAGTGCCACATCTACGCGTCTTTTAAATACCTCCAGGGACAGTGACTCAACCACTTCCCTGGGCAGCCTGTTCCAATGCTTGATAACCCCTTCGGTGAAGGAATTTTTCCTAGTATCCAGTCTAAACCTCCCCTGGCGCAACTTGAAGCTGTTTCCTCTTGTCCTATCCTAAAGTCTCTTTTCTGCATTTGTTGCAGTTTGGTAGAATTCAACTTTCTTCATAAATTGGTTATAAATTAGAGTCCACCTAGGTATCTGATTAAAGGAAAGAACACAGATCAGGTATAAATCTATTTTTTAATCTTCTTTTAAAGCACAAGCCATTTAGTTCAGCTTTAGAGCATAAAGTTTTTCCTCTATGTGGTATTCCAAGAGACATCTAATCTGTGCCTTGTTCAATGGTATAAAACTTCCTTGTGCCTAGTGAGAAGGCTTTTTCTGTTTTATCTAAGTATTATGTTTTCTTGGGACTGCATCAGATCAGTGCCTTGTATTTGTTCTTGAATTGAACAGTGAACATGATCTTGACCATCGAAAATGGAGAATCTTTGAATTTCAGCTGATTGAAAGCTCTTATTGCTAGTCCCTAGGACTATAGCCTTTAGCTGCAATACTGAATTTTGTCCATTTCTGTCACTCTACCCCTCATCCATTTTTTTGTTATGATGTGCCAGTTCTCTGTTGTGTGGGAAGTTTCTTTGAACGCTGTTGTCAGCATGTGTCATTTGCTGACTGTACTTCTTGTGAAGTGTCATTGACAGGAAAATTAATTATGATCTTTCCTAAGACTGACCCAGCTGTTGAGACACTGAAAACATGATCTCTCTGCAGTCCACACTAACACATCCTCATAGGTGATTCCTCAGATTTGTTGTCACTAATTTCCTCAGCAGCAGCAGCCAGGCTAACAGTTTCTGATACAGGTAATAGAAGCACCACAACTGTGGAAAAAAAACCGGGGTGTGATGGCAGTGGGGAAGAGGATGAGGGGACTCACACTGAGTCTGTCTCTGCTGTCTGGAGGACTGTAGTGATAGCAGTGGGTGTCATTCAACTGCATACAGGTTAAGTTCTTTAGGGACTAGTAATACAAATGTGTGGTCCAGACTGGCAGGTTAACTTGCTGTATGTTGTGTGTATGATGAGCAAAGATCAAGGCAGAGGTTGAGCAAAATGCATTTAGTGAATAATTTGTGTAATGTGTGAATGGCAGGGTGATAACGTTCTTGGCCATTTTAAGAGCAATAACCCTTAAACTGTGAGAGAGAGATATATATGCGTATGATAATTAGCAAATAGAAAATGGATATAAAGTTGGCAAAATGGCAAAAGAAAGTAACATTGTGCTTGCCATGTTCACGTTTTGTAATTTGATTCCAGAGAAAAATGGAGCAGGAAGAATCCTAGTCCTAAAGAGCAAGATCTGAGTTTTCATGACCTTTTTATCCACCTGAAGTTAGCTATATGAAAAGAATAGTTGAAAAAAAAGGCAGGGGGAATATTCTATCTTGCACAAAGGGACAGAAAAGCAGAAGTCTTCTCCAGGGCAAATAGTTGTAGAGATGGAATAAATTGTCAGTCTGTCCCCTAGATTACCTGATGTATTGGAGCAGTTACAGAGGAATCTACTGCTTAAATGCAATCAAGGATTTATTTTTCTTATTACAACTTTGGCATCAGCCTTGTAATCAGGAACTTACCCTGTTGCTTTGCTAGGATGTACTTTACTTTCTCTGTGCAGTGTATAAAGGGAAAGCAGGTGACTGAGAAATTGGGCCCTTGCAATTCTCAGCTAGTGAATGGCAGAGATCTTGACTGCAGTGAAATAATTGTAGTGCCCTGTAACCCAAAACACGTTGGAAACCTGGAAGTGTTGGAAGTGTTTCCCACCAAGCTGCATGTGGTGATTTGGGAGCTGGTAATGTCAGATGCAAAGTCCTTCTTTCAGCAGACGTCCTCCAAGGCATTTCTTGCAGCAGCTCAGCAAAAGAGTGACAGGACTTTATGCTTGTGATGTCAGATGACCTCATATCCTAACAGCCAATAACATATACTTTATGTATCTAAGAAAGGATGTTAGATCCCATGTCTTTCTCAGATGCATGGGTTGTCGGATATTGTGGGATGAATCTAGCGGTTCGGTGCAGCTTTTTTTCTGCTCTGCTTTCAAGCTGGAGGTTCTTCAGATTTGCACTTTTTGGGAATAATATTTAAATAATATATGTTCCATAGGTGTGTGGATAAACTGTATGTGTAGTCATGTAGGAGGGATGTGAGTATATGCTGCATTTAGAAAGCCATCTTATATAATGCAAAAAATATTTTAAAACATGAGGAAACGTGTCATGTCTTTCTTACAAAAAATCTTATTTCTGTTGTTTATTATTTGGATCTGATATATCAGACAAATCTGCTCTGGAGAAACAATTACAGCTTTGGTGTGTGTTGTGCTTGGTTGTTTGGTTCCAGGACTGGCCATGGAGAAAGCAGAAGCAGCGTCTGTGCAGAGCCTGTATTTTCAGCTCTGGAAATTACTTCCTGACCATGAAACATGTCTGCACTGTAGGATTTTGAAACAAATTCTTATTTGTTGTTTGCTGCCTGATAATCAGTCCTATGGAGTAGTGCAGATAAGTCTGCAGCTCCAGGTCTTGTGGCTCTCCAGCTAGTTGCATGACTCCTTTCTTAGTTTGAGGCATATTCTGAGGAGTAATAAGTTTTGTAGGTTTTTTTTTTAAGTGGTTCACTTTCTGTTGATTGAATCATTTTATTATCTTTTAGAAGGCAAGGCAGAAAGTGCTAATCCTAGGAAAGAACAACTTTTTCCTTTTGGAGCACAGGGTGAGTGCTGATGAAGGAGAGCAGCTAGGCAGTGTTCCTAGTGTAAATATAATCATTTAGGTTTAGATGGCTTGCAATTACAGCTTAACCTAAATCGGTTGCTCTACAGGCAGAAAATCTAATTAAACCTAATTAGTCACTAAGCTATGTTTCACATACTATATACACTCCAATTTCCTAATCCCTATCACTACTATAAATCCACTAAGAATTAGCTAGACAACAGAGGGTAGGGACTGGCTGGCCAGGCCAGGTATCTGCTGACCTCGTATCGAAGCCTTTCCCTTTCCACTTTGGAAGTCATACCAAGCACTACCTCTCATCACAACTGATGGTCACGTAAAGGAGTCTTGCCAGAACTGAAATACATTAGGCTTTTATTTTGCGTTCAGACTTGGTTGAGAGCAGCCAAGAGGTTGCAGGTGTTTCAGCTGAAAGCTTTTGAAGGATGGAAAGGAAGAGGGGTACCACGTTATTAGCTTTATTTCTGTAAAATACTGCCAACGTATAAAAAGAGAAGGTGATATGCCAGACGTTTTTTATCTGTTAGACTGTTATAAATAACTGATGATGTTTCTAGCCAAGAATACTTTGTTGAGACTGGAGCATTTCTTAGCCTGTTTGGGTAATTTTTTTGGTTGCTGTGTGTTGGAGTTTGTTGACATACGTAGGAGCATACAGTACTTCGAAGAGCGCTCATTAATTGTGGATTAGCATGTATCTGTAATTATTCTCCTGATTACTTCCCTGATTAAGTGTAAAAATGAATAATATACTTGGTAGCATTCATGTAAAATACACAAATTAAAGAACAGGATCATAGGTCTTTCGGAAGAAGTTCTGCACTTCCCAGCAGGAGGACAAATGAAAGAATACATTTCTTTTCCTCAATACAGACATATCATTAGTAGCTGCCACAGCAGATACAAATTTCCTTTGACATTCCCACTGAAATTAGATCACCTTCCCTCCCTCTGTTTTCTGATAAAATTAATACAATTACATTAACATTAAAAAGAAAAAAAGGAGCCTGTGACGACAGCAGCGGCAAAACAGATTTCAAAGCAGATACCATCTTTGTGCTGCTTAAATGCTGTTGGACTCCATGTGAGCCCAGAATTGGATATAGTATCTAAATTACTTTATTAGAAATTGGAGTGAAATATTTTTAAACTGTTTTCAAAGTGAGTTTGTGGTCTGACAGAGGTTCTGAATGCTTAGACATCCACTGTCATTGTGGGGCGTGTTGTTTTTTGGGGGAGGTGGCGGAGGGCATTGGAAAGGTTTCCTGCATAGAATAGATGCAGTACAGAAGAATCTGTTCCTCTGCCTCTATTTTGATCGCTCCCACCTCTGATTTGCTTTGCCTACCTACAAATAATGGTGCCAAGACACTGCATGAGTTTTGGGTGTGGGTTTGTGGGGTTTTGGGTTTTTTTTTATTGAAGACTTCAAAACAGTGTAAAATTTCGTGGTGAATATAACTAAAGAATATAGGGGAGAAGATGCAAAACAAATGTCTTTGAATTGAGCTGGCACACTAGTAATTGTAAGATTAAAGGCTTCTTGCAGTGTGGCATCTTTGTTTCTTTCCTAACTTACCAAAGTCGACCTGTTTTAGAAAGACTATTGATTTTGGCAGTACACCGAATGTGTAGATACAAGCAAGACAGCTTTGGTATTGGGAACAGTTCAGCCTATAGTAAAGCAGACAGATATCCTCAGTAACATTATCCCGTTTCTCAGCTCACCTGGCTTGTCTGCTTCTAATAACTGAGAGATCTTTCCTGATTAGCTTTGGTATCCCTGTACCACGCTACCTCGCTCCATAAGCACTGCAGTTAAACCACCCAGCATATGTGTTTTATGGCAAGCGTCAGTGGCCTTGATTATCTGTAGTTGCTCAACCATTTACTTGCCTTTTGTGTTTTGTTTTTTTTTTTTCCCCTCATCTCTGAGACAGTTGGAAAAAGATTACTAAAATTCAACTATTTTCATGTGAGGGAGACACCAGGTGCAGTGGATATAGTTCAGAGAAGACAGAGAAAATTTCATCTTAAAAACAAACAAAAAACCCCATTCCAACACAGCTAAAAGCAAAAAAAGCAGCACAGTAAGTGCAGAGGCCTCAAGTTACCAAGAGACGAGGCTGTTTCTGTTGTGCCACGTCAAGAACAAAGCGCTTGTGTGAGCTCCGGAGCAGCTGGGGTAGCAGGGAGATGAGGAGAGGCAGCAGCAAGTCCGCTCAGGAGAGGAAACCTGCCCCAGCGCCTCCAGCATCCTCGTGCTGATTGACATAAACACTTTCCCTCTCGCTTGAGATCGCAATGTCTTGTCTTTGCACTGTAATGAAATAGTTCAACGCTGTGCGACGTGGAAGCTCCACGTCTCTACACACCTTGTGCAGAAAACTGCACGGGATGAATTGCTTTTCTGCGCTCCTGCGATGTCAGCTACTGCTTCAGCCCTAGCTAAATGTGCAGCTCGTGTCAGAGGAGTGACGGCTCCTTGAAAAGCGCTCCTGACCCAAGTGGCCTGCTTTCTCCTTCTGCTTTCTCTTGCGTGAACACAAAAAAGTCCTCTGAACAAGTGAACCAGATTTAATCCTGCCTGTAAACCATTACCAGCGCTGCCTCCGTAGCCAGCTGCAGAGTGTTTATCACTGATGAAGCTGTGGGAGCAGAAAGAAAGCTGCCTTTGATTTACCAGTCTGAGATGACGTAGCAAGGATGTCAGGAAAATCGTTTAAGGACCTCTTAACTGACCAGAGTTATTGAGTTTGTAGCGAACTAGGAATGGTATGATGTCGTTTTGGCACTGCTCCTTTTCCCGTGGTAGATGTGTTGTAACCCTTTTTGGAAAGTGTCTGTGTTTTGCATGTCAGTGTGCTAATCAAGTTTTAGGTAAACGAAGACACAAAAGACTTAGTCAGTGCTTCAGTACTTTTCTCAAAAAGCTCAGTTCCAGCTGCGTGCACAAATATTTTTCTTGTATATAAATCTTCTTTACCGTAACAGAATTTGCGAAGCACAAAATAATTTTCCTTATGTTGTTTGTTTGGATTTTTTTTTTTCTGCATTATTTCAGAGGGGGAGAAATGCCAAAGAGTTTGTGTGCTTGCATGTGTATGAGTCAGTGACTGAATGCATGTTTTATTCATCTCCTCATTTTCAGGCTGGAGATACTGCACACCCAACAGACATGACTCAGGTGAATCTGTGCCACTGTCAAAGTACTTTGGTGTTTCGTGCTGAATCCTTTGCCCCATCTGACTGCACTCCTCTTTGAACTTACTGTGTAGCTTGTATTTTAAAAAGATTATGCTATTTGTGGAGCTTCCCCCCCAACCCCTCCCCCACCCCCCAAAAAAATTAAAAGAAATTTAAAAAATTAACAAACTTAATAGCTGAAGTAGAAAGGAACCAAGGAGGAGGTAATGCTGAGACAGGAACAGTGTTTTGCGGAGGAGCCTGGACAGAAATGGAAGAGGAAAAAAAAATGGTATCTCCCTATCTCATCTTCCTGCCCGTTCAGGATTCATCTGTGTGGGTTATCCCGTGCCATTCTCCAGTGAGACAGCAGCGTAGCTGTCAGATGTCTCCCACCCCCTTCTTATTCTCTGAGCTTGAATTTAAATATTTTGAAGGTTAATACACTTAAATTCACACACTGATTTTAACAAGAAACCCAAGTTTGTGGGCTTCAATGTAAATCATTAGAATGCCAAATAACTGAGGTTAAATTTTGGAATGGTTGTTTATGCCAACAATTTATAAGAGTGGAGGAAATAAACCTTTTCTGAACAGCTTTCCTAACAGAAAGTGTGACTTAAGCCAACAGAAATGTGCAAATACATAGCGTAGTGCCAAAACTGCCTTACTTGAATTAGATTTATTATACACTAGACAGAAAGAAATTCAAACATTTGCTTCAGCCCTCATTCTGTGTTGAGATTTGAGTATGGGGGGGTGCAATCTGTGCAAGATAAACTGCTTGGGAAATTAAACTTTGGAAGAAACCCCCCACCCGTGACATTTTTTTTGCAGTCAGGCTCATGTGATCTTCTGTCATTAGAGCACGGGTGAACTTTCCGAACCCTGACATTGCAACTCTGCTCAGTGTCACAGCTACACTATGTCAAGCTCGTAACAAAATAAACCTCCCACCGGAAACAGCTTCTCTTTGAAGTTCCCAAACTTGCTCTAGTCTTGGTTTTTAAAAAAGCAATATCATATATCAAATGCACTGAAAAGTTATTTCAAGCTACTTTTCTATGATAAAGCACTATGGTTTGGCCATTACTGTAAGCGCAGATGTATTCATTGCATTCCAGGCTTTGCCAGCACTTTATTTTATTTATGGCTTGCTCCGTTCTTTTTTTATTTTTAATAAGTGTTGGTAAAACTTGTCACATTGCTCCATGCTAAAGACTTCAACACAATGGTAAATTAAATTGAAAACTCTTCACAATGATATACGTGCTAGATTGGCCAGCACAGCAGAGAACACAGGGGTGAGCAAAAAGGCAGGTTCACAAATGTGAATTAGCTACACTTTGTCAGAAATAAATTTGTCTTGATAAAGTTGGAAAATTAAAGCGGTAATGGCAAAGCCAAGCTACAAGTGCAGACTGTTTCTACCTAAGCTAACGCTGGACACACTGACAGAGCTCTTACTTGCAGTGGCCCTGATTTGGTGAGGTACTTGACTGTAAGCACCATTATAGTTTGAAGTCTGCACATGGCTCCTCAGTAGTTTCCCAGTTACCTTGAAATCCTTTAGCTGTCACTGTGGTGGTAGTGAAAATGTGGCTGAAGCAAGGTTTTAGTTACTTACCTTACTGAGGTACACTGCAGGTAGTCAAAAGTATGTTCTCTTGAAAAAAATTATAATTGTACACACCTGTGCTTAGGTTCAGAAGGCTGGTATGAAGGTGTTAAAGGACCTTAGCATGAGAACCAAATATGTTAATACCATTATGAATTAACTCAGTAATGAAGTAAACACCTGCTTTAAAAAAAATTGCTGGACTGGAACCTGTGTTACTCATTTTTTCCTCTTTGGCATCTTTTTTGAGAGGGTAAGGTCATACTCCCTTGGTCATCCACAGCATTGCATTGCTATTATGTCAGCAATGTAATCAAATGACCTGTAATTTCTTACTGTTCTTCATCCTAGTACAAAGATTTTATCCAGAGCCTTTTGTCATTTTTATTCTTCCCAGGATATTAACGTTTTTGCACTTTTAGTCTAGTGGAAAGGTTTAGTTAGCTTATTTGCTAATAGCCTATAAAAATGTGAGCATAGCATCTGCGTTGTAAACCTTTGGTTGAGCTTCTGACTGTGATTTATAGTGGTGTCGTAAAAGTCTGTGAAACTGTCCTCAGATGAGGATGCGCAGCCTTCGGAGGAAGCCAGCGAGGGCTCCACAGGACCCTTGCATGCACTTGATAAGCATGGTGCTCTCTGCTTCACGAGTGTGATAAAAGGGGGCCTTGCAAGCGTTTTAGCCGTCAGTGCACGAGGCCAGGATTTCCATATTTTACCTTCCCTTGCTGGGTCTACAGTGGCTGCCCGGATTGTGTCAAGGCCACATTCTTTCCACTGCCAGAGGTGTTTACGGTGCTATCAGCTGTGAATTGGGAAACGCAGAGCTCTCGGCAAGGGGTTGGCACGCAAATAGGGAGAGAGGAATCATCTCAAATGGCATGACCGCATGGATGTCCTTGGGTTTATATTAATTTTTTGAAAAACAACTCAGTATTAAATTCAGGAATCTGAAAATGTTTTTAAAAGCCTTTCAGTTTACCATAACTTTAGTTGAGGTAATGCTTCTGAGTTTGCAAGAATCAGAATAATGCAGATTGAACAAGGCCTGACTCCCAACCACCTCGCACAGGCAGAGGCTACATAAGAAATGAAAGCAATTAACATAAAATTGGGTCTGTGTTTGTATGCTTTTATTGGCAGATCAGCTGAATTACTACCCACGAGGCCTCCTAGCTTAGACAAGTCCTTCAGGGCAGCCGGTCACTTGTCAACCCTCTGTGCTGGATTTATTCCAGTAGTGGCTGGATTGAAACTTCCCAGCCCAGGTTGGGCCTCCATGGGTTTTAGCTTGCTCAGCTCTAGGCTCCAAACTGAAATACAGAAGGATCTCCAAGACGGAGCAACCTCTCTGGGACGGCAGCAAAGGGGCAAATGACTTCCTCGAGGTCTGAATATTTGCTTCACATGCGGGGACCACTAGTTTTGTGTACTGCTGTAGTTGGAGCAGTAGATTAATTAGCCTAAATAAAGTTTCAGGTGTGCCTGGCAGGGGAAGGTATGGCATTGATTAGAGAGAGAGATGACTTGCTTGGACAGGAGAACCATGCAACTGGAAAACAGGAAATAGCAATAGGAAATGCTATCCATACAAGAATAAACAAATATTTGTAGAGGAGAATCTGCAAGTGGCACTGATTTCCTCCCACACTACTTAGTGTTGTCAAAGTGACGGACTGCCTTTGAATAAGTTACATTTAACGTATGCATATTACAGGGAACGTCAGTGTCTGAATAATCCTCACAAACCTTGAGATTCTCGCAAACGAGATTCGTTTCAGAACCCCAGATTTTGGCTTCCGTCTGGACTTTGTGTTAATTGGAAGCTGCAAGTTCATTGGCGTGGAGCTTCTGAGGGTCTCCCTGTGAAGTGTCACTACAATCATTTCTTGCCTTAGCTGAGGAGCTCCAGGATCTGCAACAGCTTCAGGAGGGGAAACTCACGCACTTGTCATAAGGACAGGGGGAGGCTGGCTTTCTTTTGAGTGAAAGATTGGAATGGATGGAGAGGCATCTTGCTGCTTTTGAAGATAACACAGTCCTCTGCATGACCATTTAGGTACAGGGGTTGTATTTCTCATGAGTTCATTGAAGTATTAGCCTGGCACCAGTGAAAGAAGGCATGAAAATTTTGTATTTATTGCTGAACGTAAGTTCTACTGGAGATTGCTCTAAGCAGAATCACTGAGTGGGATTTAGTTGTGAAGTCTGAAAATTGTTTATATTTAAACCAGACGTGATGTGATGCAGACCTGAGAGATAGGAGAAGAATTCGGAAAATCTGTCTTGTCTGTCACCTTTGTAGCTTTAAGTTTATTCTCCTACAGCTTCAAGTGGAGGCTTAATACTCATAAAATTATGGAAGGATAGTTTTGTTGTTTATGTATTTTATGAATTCAGTAAAGAAATGTTAAGCAGAAGTGACTATACCTGAAATGGCAGCAGGGAAATAGCTGTTTCTCTTCTCCATTCTCCGATTCATTCCTATGTCAGGATTTACGACTAACTCAATTAAACACACACTTTCCTCATAATTGCCCATGTGCTAGCAGAAGCAGTCAGTTGTCGGGGGTTTTGTTCATTTCTGGGTTGGCTGCCTGAGAACATAAGGATTTGGGGAGAAACTGTGGAATTACCCATAAATTTTCTTAATTGAATTGAGCATAAGCTTTCAAGCTTAAGACGAGAGCAAGGAAAACTTTCCAGTTTCCAGGCAGAGCTGTCTCATTGCAGTTATTTACACAGCGCTGCTTTGACTTGCTGTTAAAAAATTACGCGGAGGCAGAGATTAGGAATTCAAAGAGCAGTTTTGTAAGCAAAAATGCCTCGGTTTCATTCAGTAAGACGAGATGTGGTGAAGGAGGGAGAAAGTGGGGGGGAGTGAGCAGGGGAAAGAAAAAGGGCTGTTACTTCAAGCAGGTTTGCGTATGTCAGTCAGTGAGACCTCGATCCTGTCGAGCCTTAGGAATATGCTTTATGTTACACCACTTCAGTGAGACAACTTAGAACATGTAACGTATGTGGCCATGGATGGCAGGTCAGCCTCCTCCCTCCATCTCTCCCTCCTTGTTGTCGCCCATTTTGCGTGGTTCTGGGTCCTAATCTTTTGAGAAATAGTATGGACGGGATTGAGTTTCTTTTATAAAGCTACTATAAAATTTCTCATTCCTTATTAAAAGTAACCCAGCAGCTCCTCACTTCAGGGTTTAAATGTGGTGCATGGAGGACACATCCATCCTTTTAATGTTTGTTGTAGGGTGGTGTACTGTTGCCCTTTTCTGCATTTTGGTGTGAATTGTTAACAGAGATCAGAAATAATTGAAGAAGTCTTTGCTAACAGCAAAACATACTTTAATACAAAAAGATGCCTGCTTAGTCTGCATGCAGATGTGTTGATAGTACTATTTTAGCTCATCACAGAAAAGGTAACTTATATTACGGACTTAAAATGTTGGCATTTTACATGAATATTTGGGGATTTTTCTGTGCCCAATGGCATGTAATACTTAGAAGCAATATTGTGCCTTCTATTAAATATGATATAAAATTGGTAGCTGCAGCTTATAGTAATATCCCTGCAGGATTTGAACATCATTTGTACAGCATCTTAGGTCATTTATCTCTTGTCATCATTAAATATTTGTGAGAGATTTTACTTAAAATAGTACAGAATTTCTTTCATTGTGTTCCAGATCAGCGTGCAAGAAATCTAGTCAAAGTAGCCAAATGAGTGGTGCATCTTCCATACCCTGAAAAGTTACTGGTGTACTGCTGGAAGTTTTCTGTCTTTCCCAGTAGTCTACACTGAGAGATTCATTCTTGCATACAAACTTTCAGCAACCTGACAGAGTGACAAGGTAAAATAACAGAGCTTGGTGCTTGATGCTCGGTAGCAGTCTCTGAAACTGGGGTGTAAGGGGACCCATGGCTGCTCGGCAGTATAAAATAGAGGCAAGAGCTTACAGTTGCCTTCTCTGCGTGCTTTGGGACTTGTCGATGGAGAGGGAGTACCGCAAGGTAACAGACTCCTGCTTTCTGCCGGATCAGGGATTAGATGCAGTGTTCTTCATTACTCTGTGCTTGCAACCGTTCCCCTTCCCTAAGAGAACTGAAAACTTCTTCTGAAAGAGACTTAAGCAATTATTTTGGAAACCTTCAGTAGCTTAAGGAGAGCAAGAGAGACCCCTTTTTTCAAGGAAGACTCTGTAGGCAAGAGAGGGAGAAGATGGTGCGTTTGCCTGCGCTGCTTCCCGCAGAATTACGGGTCTCTGGGCTGACAGCGCTGCTGCAGGTTTTTAGTAACACCAGCCTGAAGTGCACACGCACGGTGGAAGGCTGCATTCCTCCCCCTCCCGCCCAAGGCTTTTGCTTTTTTGGGGGAGGTGGTGGTTGTTTTTCTGTGCCTGCTGACGTCAACAAAATTGCCAGATGGCATTTCAATGCTTTGCAAAGAGACAGGAGCCTTTTATTACTGGGGTCACGTGGATCCCATTCATTTGCATTCCCAGAAGTGGTCTAAAGCTTTTGCTCACTGTATAGGCAAAGAGTGCTCTGCACCTTCCAGAGACCCAGAGGGCCTTCTGTGGGATGTTGTTACCTTAAGTGGATCCTATAAGAGGCATGCATAGATGAAGGTTTTGCTTCACATTTATTTGGCTACCAAATAGTAAAAGCCTCCAGACGGTTGTGCTTTGCAGAATTTTTCTGTTTTGGAGGGTTTTTTTACATGGCAAAAGAGTACTTTTGTAAGCGTAGGGCAATAAACAGACCTAGGGCTTAGCTCTGAGAAGGTTACTTATAGTCTCTCAGATGCAGGTGACTCAGTAGCTTGTAGACCAAACATGCAAGTCCAACACTGTGATAAATATTAGCAGAGAAGAGGGGCTATCTGGGTTTAGATTTTGAAGCTTTCAGGCTCTGACATTAGAGCTGGACTGTGACGTGATCAATGCATTGAAATGGAGCGTAGTCCCTTTGTACCCCTGAACAGATGACTGGGAACTCAGTACCAGATGCACAAGATTAAACCAATTTACTTTGCTGTGTTTGAGCCATCCCCGCAGCAGCTGGGCAGGGGACATGGCAGTACTTGAAGGCCAGAACAATCTCTTACTGACGTGGTAACTCCTTGTCTGGCAGCTAACCCAGAAGAGAAGGAGTGTGATTAGATTTTCAGTGGACTAAGACCTTGGAGAAGTGATCCTGCATGAACCTGCAAAGCCCACAGGGGGACACATGAATGCTAGAGAAGGAAAAGCCAGACTTAATCTTGGCGAGCACGAGGCAGTGGAAGCCTTCTACTTCTTGCGGGTTATGAAGCTGGTCCTTGGACTAGTTTCTCAGGTCAAAGGGAGGAGAAATGCTTTTCGGTCTGAGAAGGAATGGCAGGAGCACTTTTTAATTTTCCCTGAAGGAAATGCAAGGTACCTTGGCTGGAGCACATGGGCTCTGTTGTAATGCAGAAAGAGGAGGCTAAGTAGTCTGGTTTTGACTCCTACATCACAGTTTAAAACTGAAACTCCCCTAAATCTATATGAGATTACAATAGGCTCCAGAATGAGCAATAATCTTGGCTCACAAGCCAGCTTTTATTACATTACTATTTTATTTCCTACCGATTTCAGCTATCAAATGTGCCCCTGTGGCGCCTCCTTGCTCAGAGTACACTGCAGTGACAAAGATGTGCGTTAAGTTACCAAGGGCCATCTGTCTGAAAAAAAAAATATGGGGCAACCTAACCCTGTGATCTTTCCAAGTGTGAATATTTTATGGCTTAACAAAATGCTATTGAAAGGCATGAAACAAGCAGCATCACATACTCCCCTTTCCTGCTTGATAAGCCATGTGTTAATATTGCTTACCCTTGTCTTACCGATTTTCCAGCTGTATGACATGCACTAAGTTCTGGTGATTTATCATGGTATTCTGTGTATGTTAAGCATTGCTGCAATTCACATGGTGTTAAGTGGTTACAGAAGAACACACAAATAAATATAATGAATTATTGGACTCTTTAAATTTGGTACCATTATATTCATGACTAGGAAGTGGAGAAGCTATTTTAAGCTGGCTCAGAGCAGACTGGTTGATGTTGTGGAGTATGAAGAGTAATAACCAACTTGACCCTGCTTTCATAACTCCATTCTTCAGCTGGGAGAGGAAAGAGTACAGTTTCTTTAGAGCTGGCGTCTTAGGGAAACTTACTGCTCACGCTGTGCTCCGATACCTAATTTAATTTCACAGGGGAGTAGCGATTGGCGTTCACATTGTGATTCGCAGATCATGGAACAGGAAGCAGACTGTCAACTTCTAGGGAGCTGTAAGGGGGGGGAGAGTTGCCTAGAGAAAAACAAAAATCTGTTTTGTGAGGGAATTCACCTCGTGAGCACAGCAGGCAGACTTCAGTTCTGCTGGGACTCCTGCTGAAGCGAGAGGAGTCACTCTGCAGATTAAGTTGCCCCTCAGTTTATCAGTTTGTAGAGTCTTGAGTGCAGATGAGTCCGTTGGTGGATTAAACAAAAACAAACAAAAAAACCCACAAAACAAAACCAATAAACCAGTCTTTTCTATCTAGGTTGAGAGTTTTTTGAGCCTTCAGTTTGAATGTGCCCCTTCTGTACTTCCATCCCAAATTAGCTGTATTCTGGATTTGCTTCCACAGCCTCTGTAGCTTGTACCTAATTGCAAGCGTGTTGCTGAATACTTTGCATCCTTTTGCAAATCACAAAAACCGAAAGCATACTTACACCAACATGCATATGTAGACACTGTTCTTTGTCTGTGTGTGCTGATGTTTTATTATTAGCATTTTTTGCAATATTCTTTCATTTTCTCTCTTCCATTATTGTTTATATGTGGATACTGCCAGCAGCTTTATTAAAAAAAATAGTACAATAATCTTCAACCAAATTTAGGGAATACTTTCATACTAAGCACTGCACAATTGTAAATGGAGTTTAGCATCTTCAACAGCTCTTGTAGCACACAGAAATATAAAATAGGGAGAAGAGGGGCACGTATATGTTATCCTTATATGTTTGACTTATTTCTGTGAAAGAAATTCTGCTTTCTTAATACAGCTGTCAAGCCTTGCGTGTATTGCTGGGGAGTTTTGCATTCCTACAGAAATGTCTGTAATCCTTCTGCTACGGAATATTTTAGTATGAGGGTTAGTTCAAAATGTTATGAGGTTCCCTCCACCTCCCCGAGATACAATAATTTCTCTGTTTTTTCTAAAAGATTTTCAAGATCAATGGAAAGAATGTGAACAGTGAGAGACTACTAGGCTAATATATAAAAAATATGGATGAAGACCTTTTTCCTCCCAAACTGATGGTAGCATTTCATGTGCACAGCAGAGTTACGGTCTCGATTTGAAGGAAGAATAGTGCCATCTGGTGATCCCTGGGAAAGGCTTTTCTGCACCTAAAGCTGTAGGATTGTAACGCTCTGTATTAAAAGTTCTGCTCAGTTGTGGCATTGCTGGTATGTTATATCCTTTCCTGAAGCACTGGCTCACTTTAAGCAGTCACCTGGCATTAGGTGTCCTAGGCAGTGTGCTCATTTATGGGAGTACTTGTGTTCTAGCCTTGAATATGTATTCAAACCAGCTGTTCCGTAATTTTCTCACTGGCATCCTCACTGTGAAGATCTCATCCCCTTTTCCGGTTCTGATTTTCACTTCTGCAGCTGGATGTCCTCATAGCTGTGCTGCGTACCCCTCCTCTCCTGCCCTCTCCCCTTTTCCTGTGCCGTTGACCCTGTGGGACACTGGCGGACCATCCGGGAGGCAGTAACCCTTAGAAAGAGGAGTGACATTTTGGACTTCCTTGCTCCATCCCGCTGGGAGCTCCTGGTCTGCGTCACTTGGTTTGTAAGTGAGGCGGTGGCTCCATTCCAGCAGAAGACCTGCGCTCAGATCTCCTTTCTCCCTACGTTCTTGTCAGTAATGAAGGGCTGGCATCTAGATAATTGGCCATGCTGCCGCTGCCCGAGGGGAAGCAGAGTCCAGCCTGCTGCTCCGGGGGTGTGTGGGGTTTTGCATGGCTGCCAGCTTGGTGCAGGGAGAAAAGGTTGTGTTACATTAAAGGTGGATTCATAAATTGTTTATACAGATCTAAACGAACATCATTTTACAATCAAAAATAGTTACTGTGTGTGGTTAGAAGTCTGCCAATGGATAGGTTTTGTTTAAAATAATTTAGTCTGTGCACTTGGTGAAACGTCTTTTAACTGGTTCTCGTTTAGGCTGATCACATAAGCAAGCCCTTAAAGCAAAGTAGAAACCCCTAAATTATATGTAGAGTCAGAACATGATTTTATCTTTTTTGTCTGGTTACTAAGTACACTTAAATCCACACAAATCAGGCTTCAGAGTTAAATATGAAGTCCTATTTGTAACTTGTCTGTTTGTTTTTAGCGGGCACGGGCTCATATGGTTCTCTTTATACACAAAGGATTAGCTAGTCTTTAGAGACAGCATTGGATTTGCATTTTCTTCTCTGTTTAAAAAAAGGCCAACTAAATGTTAATTCCTGTCTTTCCCATTAATTCCCCTCCCCCCATTTAAACTGAGCTATTAACATGTTTAAGTGCGAGGTATATTACGATAGCTCTGTATAGAATTGGATCATTATGGTCCCTTCTAACCTGGTATTCTATGACTATATAGTTAGTTATGACTTAAAGGCATATTTATATCATGTCAAAGAAATCCCATCCTAATTGAAGGCATCTTTTCTAAAAAGCAGAACAAAGTGGAACCTCATCAGGCTGCATTCTTGTGCCACCTTGATTTTATTGACAGGAAATCAAACACATCTTTTGGATCTCTCAGTGAAGATAAAAAGGGCAAGTGAATAAAGCGTTGTGCATGTTTAATTTGGTGCGGTATTTCATTTTGCTGTAATCTATAGAATGTTTCAACTTTACTCTCTACAGCAGTTGTAGCTTGCAATAAAATGTAAAATGGATACAAATAAATTTGTGCTCAGATTAAGGGCAGTTTTCACATTACTGGCAAAAAGCCAGTGTGTTGCATGAAGTGGGCATTACTGACACATATTTTCTGCTCTGTGTTAGCATTTTGCTAGGAATTGCAGTAATTGAAAGAACAAATAGTTTAACTGAAGTAATTCTTCTTTCTAGAGAACGTTGCTTCCTAATGTTATTGCCAAAAATCTCACCAAGTGCATTAAGAGCTGAAGAGGGGTGTACAGAGAGAATTGGTCAGTAGATTTTTGTTTTTGTTTTACTTTAATAGGATAAATGGGGTATCTGGGGCCGCTTGTAACACTCAAATTGAAGCAGTCAGGGAGGTAACACAGAAGTAGGAAGACTGAATCCATATGCTTCATCAGCTGATTTGTCAGAGCACCGTATGGCAAACAATTTTCCTTGTGGTCTGTTTCAATTTGTTAACAAACATGTTTACATAAAACATTGCAGTGAGAGATGTGCGTGACTCTTCAACAAGGTCAGTGGTATGAAGTCGAGTGTTTCATTGTGATTAAAGTGGTCTTTTATCTTTGTCGTTCCGAGTTCAACCTCCCAAAGTTAAACTGACTATGAGGGGAGACCTTTAACTTCAGTACCCTGCATTAGGTCACCAGTGTTAGCAAACCTGAATATTGAAGTCATCTCAAGGGTCTAATCCATTATGGATCAGTCCCATTTAAGTCAACAATGAGCCTCAGGCTGCAGGAGACACGCTAAGCCTCTGCAGAAGTCTGATGCAGCAAAAAATGTAAATGTGGGCACCAGGCTGTTCTGCAGCACAAGAAGTCATAGCCTTTTTGGAAAAACTGAGTAACTTTGCTTCAGTATTTCCAAAGTGAAGATCTAGTTTTGCAAAGTTGACATGACTTCTTCCTATCTTTTAATAAAAATGCTTTAAAATTGCTGAAGCAAAGCCAAAACAAGCCCTTGCAGTTGCCAGAAATTCCAAACCCAATAATTTTTCTGTCAGGGTAGAAAATATTTTTGATGTTTGTCTAAAGTTGTCAATACACTGAGAATCCTTGAGCTGCCTAGTTTGAACCGCTGCTTCTTGTTTGTGAGGACGTGGCTGCTCTCTGTGCGAGAGCTCTGTGGCAAATTCATGTGATTAGAAGTGAAGTGTCATCAGCAAATAGCTTGATAGTATGCCCACTGATTAATAGGATTCCTCCTGAGTTAAAGTACCAAGGCTTTGTACTGATGTGTCTTTTAAAGTGTTAAAAGTGTTTTCAGTGTCAAAAGAGAGATTTGCATGTTGATACTGCTTTTCTGTACCTCCTTTTAAAAATTCAGAGTAGCCAGGAAATGTGAGCTTCTGTATGGTTTTAATGCACCATTTCCAGCTGTTTTGAAACTGGCCCTCATTGTGTCCTCCTTCTTCATTCCAACTTGTCAGTATGTCTTTCTCTTCTCCAAACTCTGGTCCTGCCTTTCCGCATTCTCCGTACATTCCCGTACTCCTCCATGCTTCCATGTGTTTCCATATGTCTGCATACTCCTCTGTGTTTTTCTTGCCTTCAAGGACAGCTTGAACCCTGTGCTGATGCTGATAGCACCTGGTGGTGGCTGGTGGCTGTGTTGTGCACTGGACCTCTCTTCTGATGCTGGCAGGCTTCACCCCGCCAGAGCTGCTGCCAAGGGTTCGACATGGTGTGCCAGCTGGCCAGGCAGCGTAGGGCGCTCTGTGCGTTGTTGACCCTCTTGGCAGAGTTTGCCCAGTCTAATCGATCATTTTGTTGTTGAAGAAATGAAATGTGTAGTTATTTATACACCTGCATGTGCATGCATCCAGACAGAGGTACCTTATTACTTGTCTGAAAAGTAATCACTGTCAGTGCTGCGGGTGACTTACCCATCATACAGTGCTGCTTATTTTGCGTTGATCCTGTGGTCATGTAGGACTCCATAGTTACTTTACAGCAGCACTGTCGCAGCATGTGTTTCGTAACTGTCGGCAGAGGTGGTAGCACTTTGGGCCTTTAGCTTTAAAAGGCCAGAGTGTCAGTACCGATGCTGTGTCTGCTGCATCAGATGGTTTGTGTGCTAAGAAAGAAGTGATGACTTAAGTGGGCTGCATTCACTTGTTCTCTTTTAAATGTGATTTCAGTGTTTCTCTTGTGACAGTTCAGTAGCAGTCCTAGTGACGGAGTTTCAGTGGGTCATCTTGTCCTTCCAAATTCATCCTACCTACTCCACTCAGTAGTGTTGCACTCACTGGTACATCATCACTAGTTTCTTATTGGAGCAGATTCAAGTGAACCACTGAAGCTCAGCTTCACAGGGGGGTTTAAAATTTTTAAAAAACATGTGTAACCCAGAGTTGATTTTTTTCTTTTCTTAATACCTACATCCAAGCAGAAAAAGTAAGTCGCTGTAGAAGTAGAATTCATTGTCTAGTTGGGTTGCCAGCGTAAACACCAATGCTTCACGACCTGTGTCTGTTTTTTGGTCTCTATGGTCCTGTTGCCTTTTGTAAATGAGAAGCTGATACTGTTAAATTTAGATGTGAATTTGCATCCAAGATTTCCAAAAACACAGAAGTGTTTAGCCCTCATCAAAAAGTGCAGACCCTGAGCCAGATGGTCAAAGTTCAGCATGGTGAGATATTCGTGATGCACAAGTACAGATTGGATCAGTCTCTAATTAGAATTGATAAGCAGCCAGCATATCGTAATTAGAGATATTGTATGCATTTTCTTTTTCTCTTTTTCTAAAATGCAAGTCAGGAACTGCTTACAACCTAAAAGCCACAAGTTGAAAGTAGAACTTTTCTTAGATTAAAACTGTGCATAGGACAAATCAGTCACCAGCCTCATGAAATAAATCAGTGATTGCTGAGGTTGCTTAGAAAGTCCTAGAGGCTTTAGCATCCGGTTCATAGATTATAGGCCAGAACAGTAGTGGCTGAAAATGGCCATCCCATGCAGGCACTGACCTATTGTTGTTGTCAGCTGTATACCTTATATCGCAGCAGGCAAAGATTTTTTCTCATTTGTGACAACAAAGGCAAAATAAGCCTATAGTATAAACTAACCTAGTGTGTCTTTAAGTTGATCCTTGAAGGTCAAGGATTAAGTAAATTGGAAGCAGTCCTCAAGGCTTGCTGGTCTGTCAGCGTATATCTGTGCGAAGTGAAAAAAATCATTTTAATATCATAGCAGACATGTAGAGGACTTTTTTATTTTTCTTGTACATGAATTACTGTTTCTTTCTGTTCTGATCTTCACTGAAGTGTCTGCCTACAAGTTACCTAGGAGAGGTGGGGATTTACACAAACAGTGCATGCTTAGTCTGCCTTTTGCTGGTCCTGGCTTTAGATGTGGGACTAGCTTGTACTTTAGAGAAATTACAGCTCTGCAGCACTGATGATGAAGGATTTGAGGGCTGCAAGTCCCTAAGGCTACAGTTGCTTTTCTTGAATGAGTCATAATATAAGAATCCAAAGCCAAATCTTAAGAAAAAAATTATTAATTCTTTTCATAGAGGAGTTCATTAGTGACATAAAGTCATGAGAAAGAGGAGGAGGCATCTGTAACACTAGATGATTATTAACTGGTATTAGTTTAAGTGCTTTAAATCAGGAGAACTAAACTAAGGCATATCACAAGGTCTGATGGAGAAGAAGAAAGTGTTAACATTTGACCAGTTTGATTGCAGCGAGGCAATTGCTTGACTTTCATGAGCACAGGATTTATCCTTTTCAGAAGGTGCAGAATATCTCTGCCTGCTTTTGACTTCAGTGAAAGCATGTTTTAAAAAATGGGCCACTAAATATCATTGGTGTTCTTGGTTGCCTGGAGAGTTTCATGAGATCTTCCTGCTCCTGTTGTTACGGCATATGCAAAACATGGCCCAAGATATACATCTGGCTCCTGCTGTCATTTCCAAATCCCTATTGTAATTTCAGTAAGAACAGACTGAACTCTAAAGACGCTGTATCTGCAGCTTCACTGATGATTATTTCCTAGTTTCTAGTTTTCTTTTTATTCTGGTTTTCAACACTCAGTGAACGGTTCTTAAAATCTCACCGAGTTTGCATTTTTCCAGTTTATTCCCCTGATTTAAAAATACATTTGACACTCTCCATAGCATTCTTTATCTCCCCCCCACCCCCAGTCTTTTGTCTTAATTTAGAGGCTGCATTTATTTGCATTATGTTTTTAATGATATTTATTGATGCTGTTCTGCTTAATACTGTTAAACAGTCCTTAGGGAAGGACTGAGGTCAATGTGGATCTTTAGATGGGGTAACTTTCATATGTATTTCTGCATCTTGCTGCTAATTATGATGTCACTTCTCAAGTTGCATCCCAAAAGAGTCTGAGATATTTTGAAAAGGAGAAACATGGCAGTATATGTCTTCTTTGGCTTTGTTCTAGTGTAACTGAGACTGTCAAGTTGAAAATGTGAGAGGATTAGTTAGTACGCAGGAGGCAGAATGGTGATTATTGCTTTCAATGGATCTTTTTTTAACTCATGCTGTGTATTTGGCTGCTCTGTTTTAGTTCACCGTAGAATTAAAATAGCTTTCCATGCTAAGCAGGCAGTTGGGATATTGGAGCTGTAAACTCAAATGGGTAACATCACCAGGTATTAATAGATGGCATATCCTCCGCTGTGCGTGCACCCAGCGTCCTGCTCCTGCTGGGTCCCAGCTGGTGTTACTGCATCTCAAGATGAGACTGAAGACAGTTGTCACTGTTTTCTTCGCATGAACGCAAACTATCAGCTTCAAGCTACCAATTTGTGACCATCTGATGTACAAATTGAAGAACAATAATGTAAGACAATTGAGGACAGTCTCTGAAGTACAGAATTGTTTTCCTCAGTCTGTGTTATTCAAAGCAGATTTGAGCCCCATTTAGAATTTAATTTTTCCCATCTGCTGTGTTTTAAAGAAAAGTAATAATTTTTAAAGTTCTGAGTTTAGTTTGAGCAGTGTCCACATTTTAAATAATAAACCCTGACTGTTTGTCACTGACTCTCTGATCTGTTCTACATCATCAAGTAGTTCAGTCTGGGATAGTCATGATAGTTTAAGGTTTATAGCCAGCCAAATCACACGGAAAGTCCCTTGGAACTGGGTGACTGAGTCCCCAAGGCTCTGCCGAGAACATCAAACATCAGCGTCAGAGTTTCCACAAGGTTTCCAAGCTGCAACTGGTGGCTCATAGCCAGGAAGTTCACCCCATGCTTTTGCCTCCTTCCAGAGGCTTTCCCTGGATCCTCCTTGAGGGATGCCTTATGTAGAAGGTCACCAAAACTCTCTGAGTATCTTCATTTGAACTGGGATTTTCCCAGGAGCCCAAGGCAGAGTGCATGTATGACTGATTCCAGCTTGCCCCTTTCTGTTCTTAGGTGCTTCAGAGTGGCAGTGGTGCTACCCACGGCACGTGCTCTGGGCGACAATCCTCTGCCCCTTTCCCCTACACTTTCTGGAGTTTTCCAGCAGCAGCCAAGATACTTGTGCTCTACTGTGGCAAGAGGAAATGTGGAAAATTAGGTACTACTTTATGTCAATACCAGTGGACTTACTTAATTTGAGGTCCTTTCTGTCAGGTATAAATGGTGGGGAATTCTGTTGCGTTGGGTTATGTCCAGTACTTGTATCCATTTTCCCAGTCTGTAGGTCTTGAATCTTACCAAATCTAATCATCTCACTCTTTGATATGATTTCTGCATCTATCTTTTTGCTATTGTTGCTTGATTGCTGACAACCACAAAAAGATTTTCTTTTGGTGCATGTTACAAATCTGGGAAAGCTTGCTAAGTGACGTGAAAGCAAGAACTGATAGTTTCCCTTGAAAGTCACGGATGGCCCCAAAACTGCTTAGGACTGAAATGTATTCTCTCTCCTTTTAAAAAAAAAAAAAAAATCATAATGCTTGTCTGTGAAAACGTTGAAGCCATGCTTTCCTGAGGGCACGTGGGTTTGTCTATTGAGTATGATATGCAAAAGAATCTACATTTTTTTTTTTTTTTAATGTAGATGTCTTTGCTAAAACTGTGAGACAGACTTCTCTCTGAGCAGCTGTGGCCTGTCTGAGATGCTCACCCAAGGCTGGGCACTGAAGAGAGGAGCAATCGTCGTGCTTTTATCAGTGCTAATTATTACCATGACATCAGTCACTCAACAAGAGGGAAGAATTATCGAGGTGTAAGTCTGAGTTGCAGACTGACAGGGCAGTTTGGATTAAATGTGATCCTTTGCCCCTTGGGATGCTGAGCACAGAGCACGAGGCCACGCGGTCAGCATGCGGAGGTGCGCGTGCTTAGGGCAGGCAGCATCCTCAGGCAGTTTGGTGGCTGGTTTCTGACAACCCACAGAGGTCACGCAAGGCTAGCTTTGGGTTTTTTCCCGGGGGCTATATAACTAAATCTGAACGTGTCAGGACAGGGAAAGCAAAAGGCCTCGCTGCACCTTCAGTGCCTTCCGCAGATTAAATGGTATCAGTTTACTAAGAATTTTTAGCATGGCTAAAACACTCCAACAGTGTTCTTGTAAATGTCTGAACAGTTTTTCTCAAATGCTGAAATAGTTCACCCCAGACAAATACCTGGCAGTATATGTTTCAGTCTGAGCTCTTTGGCTGACAAAGCTATCACCAAGTGAAAGGTCCTGTAATGGAAGAATTTTAGTCAGCTGTAGCTGTGAGCTTTGTGAATGGTGTCACCTAGGGTAGAGGTGCAGGATGTGGCGGTGGCAGCTGCAGCCCCAGACAAAGCGTGCTAGAAACAGCGATACATTCCACAGGTCTTATAAGAAAGAAAAAAAAGTATTTCCTTCTCAAACCAGTGCCTTGTTCTTAAAGGCTACAAATTCAATATTCGCAAAGTTTGTGATTACTCTGAATAGATTAAATGTTAGAGCTGTTTAAGAATGACATTGTTTTCATCCTGGCTTTCTAAAGAAAGTAGGCTTACATGATACTGCTGTCCAACTCTTTCAAGCAACTGTGGCAGATGGGAGGAAGCATCAGAGATGATTGTCTTCCTAGAAATTTTATGACAACCTATGATGGGATACCAGAGGAAGGTCAAAGTTAGTGGCGTCGTTTGGTATAGATGACTGACAGTTTAACACGGTGTGAAATTATGGAGCGAGAGCCCCATATAAGGTGGCTCACCAGCATGTACATAGCCCCAGGCATGGCTGCCTCCTGCTGACTCTGTGGCCACAGGGCTGTTGCTGAGGAAAGGGGTCATTGCAATACAGTGAGTGCTGAGGGGACAAAAAGTATAACTCTTTGGTGAGCCCCATCTCGTTACATCCTCTGTTTGCAGAACTACTTTCAAAAATTTCCTCTGTCTGCACTGTGATCCTTGGACTTGCGTCGTGCTGGTGAGTGCTCAGGCAGTCGTGACATCTTCTACTCTGTAGATAAGAGTTCAGTGTAATTGCTCCCAAGAAAGTCTGCTTTGTTACGGTGGTGCCATCCCAAACACCATGTAACCAGGGTCAAAACCGTAATTGTTATGGCTCACACAAGATCTAGAGTCTTCCCTCATTACGCGCTCATATTTTGTGCTTCAGTGTTTGGTGTACAGTTATGTGGTTCTGGGTGCTTTAAAGAATCAGCAGATTCAGTGATTACATTGATGATTAAGAAAGATTATCTTTGATCAATGTGATGAGACAATGGGAAGGCGCTATATTCAGTCCTACCAAAGAACATGCCTTACAGAGCTTGCAGCTGGTCCACCTCCAGAGAGCAGTGGATTCTCATAAATGTCCTGTTTGCTCTCCAGAGAAGAGGAAACCTGAAGTCTTGTGTTAGTGCAAAATAAGAGTAAAATAAAAAGAATTAGTCTGGGTAAGACTCCAGTTCTGCAGCTTTAAGAATTGCATGCACACTTTTCTTTTCTCCTTAGTCATTCAGTGAAAGGTGGAGTAGTTAAGTCTGTGGCGCCTTTAAAATGATTCATTATTTCCATAGAAGCCAATTCATGTTTATCCTTCAAATCGCTCTGTGGACATTAAAATAATGGAGAATTATATTTGCGTTTAATTTTGTTTCCAGACAGCTTGGCCTGAGCATTCATGATGTGACTTGGAAACTATATCAAATTGTGATTTATTGTTGCTCGTAATTGTGTGAAGATTGAAGATATGCTGGATGCTGCTTTTTTTCCTCCTCGCCTCCCCCATTCTTTCGCTTACAGAGCTTTCTTGAGTGTAACATGGTGAAAGGCCAGCATCTCTGCCTTCAGTGCTTTTCCTTGTACAAGCCAGAGCACATGGAGATTTTATTTTTTCCCTAACATGAGGCTGCGTGAAATAAATTGTGGTTTGTTTTTGATAACTGTTTTTTGTGGGTTTTTTCCTTTCTTCTATTTTTTTTTTTATTATGCTTAAGTTTTGGCTGATTTTGTGTTGTCATGTTAATCGTCCTTTCTTGTAGAGTGGAGAGAGAGCAGTATTTTTTAGTTAAGCTGGATAAGTTCGGCTTTATGAGAATCATATGCAAAGCACCAATGGGGGGTGGAAGACTTTTATTTGCAGTAAGGCATCTGTTAAGCACAAGGATGTCAAATCTGCTTCACAGGTGGGTCAACTGTTTCTTAATCAGGAACAATTAATAAACTAAATTTATCTATCAGGTCTTATGGATAAAGGAATTTGTTATTCCTATTTTCCTAAATTCATTTTTCCTACACAGTTTTATCTGCTTTTTCCCTTAGTGAGTAAAAAACTATTCTTAGATTTTTATACATAATTTAATAGAAGAAAACAAATAGGATCTTGTGAAATGTAATGTAAAAGCTACAGCAGGTTATGCAAATTTCGAAAGTTTTTTTTTCTAGCCGTGTTACTATATCCAGAACAAACTATTTAGACCTAAACATTCTAAGTGATCATTAAAACTTACCAGAATATTGTTTTCATATTGCATTTGAGAGTGTTCCTTGAAGATAAGTTTCCTGTCCTGACAAAAATTGTCTGTGTGACAGTGGGACATGTTACTTGTGATCTGCTCCTGCAGTTGCAGCAGTATGCACACTTCTTGGTGTGTGAAAGTTTTCTTGCAAATTCCCGGTAAGCCCCCACCTGTGCAAACTTAGATGATTGCACAGCTGGTGCTATGAACTGTGCATGTCTGTCCCCAGTCTCTAATGCATCCTCCTGTGATCTGGTCATCATATTTTTCATACGAGTTCTTTAGGAGAAAACCCTGTCTTTATTTGTGTACGTAAAAAGAAGCCCCAAAACATACAGCAGGTGCATTTGGGCCCAGTTAGGAATTCCAGGTGGTACCACAGGCTACAAGACCCACCTGGATGCCAGTTTAAAAAAAGAAGAGAAAAAAAAGAAAAGCACCAAACCACCTGCTTTTCAGCATTGTAAGGAATTTATTTTGCTCCTTACCTTAGTTATCAATGAACATGTTTAGTTGATCTGGTTTTGCTTTTGTTTCCAGCCTGTTTGCTTTCTCATTCTCATGCCCTAGAGCATTTCAGTTTTAGTCACTGCATGACATCATTTAAATCAGAGTTGGAATGAAGTCACAAAAGGAACAGTAAGCCAATCTTCTCCAAAATTAATGGGAGGAAACTGTGTTCACAATTATTAGCGTAGATTGGTAAATGAATACTGACCAGTGTGAAATTAAATTCACCTTAGCTTAGCCCTTTGGTTGTTCTGTTTTGTTTTATCAAGCTAGTTGTTTGTTAGTGTTGATTGCAAACATGTTATTCATGCATCTATTCCCAAGTATCCGATGAGTAAAGTGGTTTGGAAAGAATCCAGATCAGTTCATGCAGAGGCTATGTACGTTAGTAGAAAACTACTTACAAAGTCTGAGCATAGATTTTGTATGCACTTTTTGCCCTGAAAAAGCCTGTGTGTATATAGGTGTGCATGTATGTATATATGCATATATACAATTATATCAGTCTAATTTTCAGCAATTTACTGTCTTGCATAAATCTTTATGTTGTTTCACGACATCATATGTGTTTTATAAAAAATTGCAGGTTTCCTTGTCCTTTAGGGAAACAAGTTTTAGTTTACTTCCTGAGTAATGGTTTGCAAAGCATACACAGTTCTCTACTGTTTTGTAGTAGAGAATCTAAAAAATAAAATGGTTTTTAAATGTTTTCATGCATACAATTTGTAACTGTTTTTACAAAATAATTTTAATACCTCTAATTTTATCTAGTCAGACTAGTCTGATAGTACTGTAAATTCATCCTGAGATAGATGAAATACTCAGACTGCTCGAAAGAGAAACTGCTTTCCTGTATACAATTCTGTGCAATTAAATTGCAACATATAAACCGTACCAATTTAGGATGTAGTGTTAAGGTACTGAAATCAGTGAATTAGAGCAGTGTTTACCCTCTTCTGCTTCTTTCTTCGAGAGGAATTTAAGCTTGGTCTGTTCTACTTTTACATATGCTCTTACTCTAAAGATTCTAAGCATTATGAGTATTTCAAACAATACTGTAATACTGTGTGATAGGTATGGTACCGTGAGATATATATAAGCGCTGTTTAAAGCAGCTCACTACAATACAGTGATGTCTTTTAAATACCTATGTATGGTGTTTTCACTTTGAAGTATTGTGCAATGCAGTATGTCATGTTGCACAAATTGGTGACTGTTGATGTTTTCTGATCACCCTGTCTGGGCTGTGCTGGCAGGATATACGTCTCATCACAGCCCTGGTGAGGGGCACGCAGCCTGCATGTCCACCTCCTTACAGGCACGGAGCCGACCTCTTTGGGCATGCTCCACGCGGGCAGGGTGGATGGCTGCATGGGTTTCGTGTGAGGTGTCAGTTGAAAGCGTCAGATCTGCGGGTAGTGCCCTTTTGGTCAAAAATGCAAAAGGTCCTGCCACCTTGCTGTGTGAAAAGCACATGGTGCAGAGGGTGAGGTAGTATCATCTGTGCTACTGTCAAGCTCTGAAGCCTTTCCCAGCTGCAAGGCACACTTCCAAAGAGAGAATCACTTCGTTTCAACTGATTTGTTCTGGTGGGCCGTGGGCTGTGGCAGTGTTACTGTGTGTTACGTGTGTAAGTACCTAACTCGATTTGAGTGCAGACTGTCCTTCGCATGCAGTGAGGTGCTGGCACAGCTCAGGAGGGAGGATGCAGACCCGGTGTGTGGCGTCCCTCTTCCTGGGCCATATGGCTTCAGCACCAGCTCCTTGCATAACTTGGCACAGTGGCCAGGCGTTTGAGTCAGACAAATCTGCTGGGTCCCCAGAGTCAAGGCAGGGGTCACCAAGATGTGACAGGGCCTTCCTGCGCATTGGAGACCACCTGGCAGAAATACACTGTTGAGAAGAGAAGGGCTTTCCCTCTCCACCTCCCCACTTGTTACTAATGGTGGAGAACAATGCTGGCTGCTTTGCAAAATATTAGTACTGCTGTACAAAATCTGGGCCTCTGCTTATGGCCCGCTGAGTCAGACTTGTTTACTTCATTGAAGTATTAATCTCTGTCTCTGATCGGCAGTCAACAACTCCAGGCTCCAGGCTTAATAAAATTTCAAACTGTAGATTATGTAGTTTTGCTGAAAGTATGAGGCTTGCATTGCACTTTGAATGATGTATTCTCCCTCAGTCCCCTTTGGTCTGTTTTTCAGGGCTGAGGTTAAGATAGATAATTAATTGCCCCCCTCCCAAGCTTTGTCTTTTAATTTAAGAATTTTCTTTAGCATCTGCCAGAATCTTCTGCATGCACTCCTGAGAGGTTAAGCAATGAAAGAGCCATTAAATTAACTTCAGCCATTAATTTTTTCAGTAGGATGAAATAGCACTTCAGTATATCAAACAGTTTCTGGTTTATTTTATTTGGTATCATGACAAAGAAAATAAATGTGGGAAGAAGAGGCTGGTTTTCTGGGTGCATGAGAGGATGGTGAGTGAGGAGGCCTATCTTCTGGTCCTGTGGCTTAGCTCTGTGTTAGCAAGAAGCAGGACACGAGGAGTGGATCAGTGGAGTTAAATAGCTATTGCCAAGGGCCTGACGTCCACACTACACAACTGGGAAGACAGTGGGGAGAGGTGTAGCTATACTGAGCTGATATATCCCCAGAAATACTTTGCTATTTCTTGTAAAGCCTTTTGTGACAACGAAGCAGTGTCAAGTTCTGTTATGCTGTTCTTTGATGTGTTGTGAGATCCATAAATGCTGTCACTGGTGAGTCAGTCCTGGCCCGGGCTCTGGTCACTCTACTGCTAAGCAGTCTGCCCAATTCTCCATGCTATGTACTTGCCACTCCAAGAAACCCATATGCTCTTTTCACAGGCATAAATTCCCCATTTGGAAGTCTGTGTATCCAAGATTTTTCTAAGAAATACATGAAAACAAATTAGTACAAAGTCTCCTGGAATGGTCTGTCTGGCAAACTGTGCATACAACTGCTGAAAAGTCCCAAACAGTAGCAGCAGGATTGAGCTTATGTGTTAGAAACACAGCAAAGGAAAAATGGTCAGTCTTGGAGTGTCTTGAATTAGCAATTCTACACAGAATTTATAGAATCATAGACTCACAGAATGGTTTAGGTTGGAAGGGACCTTAAAGATCATCTAGTTCCAACCCCCTTGCCATGGGCAAGGACACTTCCCACTAGACCTGGTTGCTCAAAGCCCCATCCAACCTGGCCTTGAACACTTCCAGGGATGGGGCCTCCACAACTTCTCCAGGCAACCTGTTCCAGTGCCTCACCACCCTCATAGTGAAAAATTTCTTCCTGAGATCTAATTTAAATCTGCCCTCTTCCAGTTTGAAGCCAGTACGCCTTGTCCTATCACTACATGCCCTTGTAAAAAGTCCCTCTCCAGATTTCTTGTAGGCCCCTTTCAGATACTGGAATGCTGCTATCATGTCTCCCCGGAGCCTTCTCTTCGCCAGGCTGAACAACCCCAACTCTGTCAGCCTGTTTTCATAGGAGAGGTGCTCCAGCCCTCTGATCATCTTCGTGGCCCTCCTCGGGACCCACTCCACTAAGTCCATGTCCTTCTTATGCTGGGGGCTTCAGAGCGGGACACAGTGTTCCAGGTGAGGTCCCACGAGAGATGAGTAGAGGGGCAGAATCACCTCCCTTGACCTGCTGGCCATGCTTCTTTTGATGCAGCCCAGGATGTGGTTGGCCTTCTGGGCTGCAAGCGCACATTGGCGGCTCATGTTGAGCTTCTCATCCACCAACACCCCCAAGTCCCGCTCCTCAGGGCTGCTTATGGTGATTTATAGTGCAGCAGCTAGCGAGGCTGAAATGTCACTGCTGCATTGAAAGTTCATATGCCTCCTGCCTTTGTACTTGTTCTGCTTCTGTGTGCGTCCAGTCTCAGTGTTCTTCTAGTAGATTTTAAAGATCCTCAGTCTTTTGCAATTGTATCGTATAGCTGTCAATTCACAGACTTGACAATTTTCCTGCTTTTGGCAATAGACACTTTCTTTTAGTGGCAGTATATTGCCCTACTGGGTTTCAGGACAGATGGTAGTTGGAGCTGGTGAATGTTGGGAAGTTCTGGAGAAACTCTAAGATGCATTTATGTATCAAGCTTCTTGTGCATGCACTGGAAGCCCAGTGTTACAGCTGCGTTAGATTAGCTGTGTGCGTGATAGATGGACTGCACATATGAAGACAGTTTGCCTGGGCCACAGCTGGTTTGCAGTGCTTCGTTTACAGATCAATTATATACCTGTACTGGGTAGGGTGTGTAAGATTTGCCAGTGATATGAGCTGGTCCTTGGTATTATTTCTGCTTGCATCACTTCAGTTAATAATTCTTCCTAAATGATACATGTAAAGTAGGTATATATTTCAAACCCAAAAGGAAGAAAGAACCATCTGAATTGGTCCTACAAGTCTAGAGTAACTATTCTCATTGCTTTTGTCTGAATAAAATAAAGATTGGAAAATCCACTTTTTACTCCATTTCAATTTTGGCATAGCTGCCCAATACACAATTGCTTGGAGAAGAATGCTGTTGCCACTGTACCAGAATGCTATATTTTAACAGCGTGGAGAAATTTTAAAAATGCCAGTATATGATTGGGATTAATTTCAGTCATCTAAGCATAAACATTGAACTTTAGTTGTTCTAGATGCCTCTGTAGTTAGTAGAAAGGCATCTCTCAAGAGAGACTCCTCCCATCCTAAGCTGCGTGTCCAAAATTATTTGTGCAAATAGCTCCTGGCCATTGACTATGTCTCTGTAGGGACCCTGGACAATTCATTCAGATGGGTTAAGTCAGCTGCAGATGGTGATAGCTGGGAAACCAGTTATGATGAAATTCCAAACTCTTTGTGGACTGTGAGCATTATGTCTGATGATCAATCTATTCAGCATGATTCTCCTTATTTAAAGAACTATTTCATGTTATTATTTTTTCACTCTCTGGATAACTGCTTTAACAAAAGTTGTGGAGAGAGTTCACTACAGCTTTAGATACTGCTCAGCAGGTTGTTCACTTCTGTTGCCTTACATTTATTATTTTTATTCTCTTCAGTCTTCTGGTACCAGCATCACAGTGGATATTGCTGTCATGGGAGAAGCGCATGGGCTCATTACAGACCTTCTGGCAGATCCTTCACTGCCCCCCAACGTGTGTACTTCGCTGAGAACAGTGAGCAACCTGCTTAATACACAGTTAACTTTCCAGGCCATCCACAAGCCAAGGGTGAACCCTTTGGTGTCCTTCAGTGAGAACTACACCTGCTCTGACTCAGAGGAATGTCCAGAGAAAGGAGAGAAACTAGCTATTCCCAAGGTGAGTACTGGACCCTGTCTATCATCTTGTAACTTGGCTCTCTCTAAAGGGACAGCACTGGACTAGTGGGAGATGTCACTGGGCTTTTTGCTTGTTTGCTTCGGATTAACATCTTACACACTAATCATACTGTACTATAAAAGGACATCTAAGTAGACCGTTGGCTTCATAGTAAGGCAATTCCTGTGTATCCTTCAACCCAGGCCATCTTTAGATGATGTTCGACACAGGATAGTTCACATATATAGTGTGCATATTTCCTTGCAGGTGTTGATTGGAGCTTAAAAGAGAAGAAATGATAGGGAGCAGAACAAGCAAAAGCCTTTCAGCATCCAGACTCACAAGTCTGCCCCATTGCTTCTCATACAGAAATTTCCCTCCCACTCAAAAGATTTGAGCCACTGTATGTGGGGTCACTATCCTAATCAATGAGCAATAGGGAATTAGGTAGTAATATGAGGGACCTTTTTGCCCACTTTGAAGATTGGAATTTGAAATTCTGTATGAATTTCAATCTCTTCTTCCTTCACTTAGCTAGAAGTGTGAAACCTATAAGGTCAATGAAAAAGTCTCTATTGATGACTTCCAAGTGCTTTGGATCAAGTTTAAAATGTTGTATACCAAACAAACAAACAAAAAAGATCACCACAATACTTAGTATGACAAATATTGTGAGCTCATGAGAAATAGTCTTGAGAAGAAAAAGAAGACTGAACCAAAAAATTATATATTACTGCCTTGACAGATGGCTTTATGGATGCTCAGGAATCCAACAGGAAATAACTAGTATTAACGACCCACATTTACTAAGTAAACAACTAGAAGGAACACATCAGCTTTGAAGTAGTTTGAATTGTAGGTTTGTTGCTAATTAGCTGTCCTGCAAGGCTTACATTTCACTTTTGAAACTAAACCAAAATACTTTTGTCCTGCAATCCTTGTAAACTTAAATACAGGCAGAGTACGTTGCACAGGCTAATGCTTTTTAAGTTCTAATGGTTCAAATGGTACAGCCAGCATTCATTCCAGCATTTCCCAGCGTCTGAATTGCAACCGTTGTGATTCTTTTTTTAATATATTTTAGTGTGATGATAATTATTACCCTATTTGCCTATGTAGCAGCTGTGTATACGAAATGGATGTTCACAGGTTGTTAAGTGCATTTTCCAGTTTATTTTAGTGTACATGTCTATAATGGCTGTACTCTAGGCTCTGAGGGGAAAAGTTACATGGAAGAACACTGCCATCGCAGGAGCAAATGCAGTGAACAGATACCAGTTTGATGTTGCATAATACCTAGTGAGAAGAAGAGAAATGAGGGATGAAGAAATGAGTTAATGCTACAGAGGACTAATGTGGCTGAAGAATTCACTGACCTAGATGTATTACAGTTCATAAAACTAATAGTTTGCAGTCCTTTATTTAAGTATCTAAATATAGATTTAGGGTCTTTACCTTAAGCATCTCACACCGAGCATTTAGGATAAGGAGATAGTATGTTAACATATTATCTATAAGTTTGAGCTTCAGGATCACAAGTGTCTTCCATCTCATATCTCTTAATCCTCTGGCAAAGTCCAAGCTCTTCATCACAGAGACATATTTCTTTTAGTTCTTGAATATAAGCACTTCATTAGAACTACAAGAGAAACATCTTACAAAATGGTAGTATCTGCAACAGCAAATCTGGCTATCATCCTTTATTTTCACTGTCTGCCTTCAAAACTTCGGAAAAACAATGTGAGCCCTATTAGTGAAGAAAAGGAAGAGTCGGGTGAAAGAAAAACGCAGGGTGGCCAAGGAAAATCTGCTGTAAATAGTGATGCTTCCTCTAAGCTTTTCAGGAGACATCATACCCCAGTGCATGAAAGTTTTATTTCAGTGAGTGATCTTTGGATTGGGTAGATGTAGCTGGAAAAAAAGTTGAAGCTCTCCTCCCTTATTTTTCTGACAGCCTTTTTTGCCTTGAATCTCTAATTCTGACCATTCATGACAGTTTAATTCACAGATTAGTTGAGGTTGAAACTACATCTGAGGATTGTCTAGTCCAGTTCAGAGATCGTTCAGTCCAGTCCCTCAGCTCAAGGAAGTTGAGCCTGGAGCGGGTTTCTCTAGGCTCAGTCTAGAAGAGGCTGCTCAGGAGGATGTCCATTTGGATTTTGAGTATTTCCATGGATGCAGACTCCACGACCTCTCTGGGCAACCTCTTCAGTCTTCCTCACAGTAAAAAATACTTTCTTACATATAAATGAAATTTCCTGTATTTCAATTTGTGCCCCATTGCCTCTTGTCCTGTCACTGGACACCACTGGAAAGAGCCTGGGTTGTTTTTTTGCTTTACATTCTCCCTTCAGGTATTTATATACATTGATAAGGTCGCCCCTGAGCCTCCTCTTCTTCAGGCCGGGCAATCCCAGCTCTCTCAGCCTTTCCTTTTATGACAGATGCCCCAACCCCTCAGTCACCTTTGTGGCCCTGATGTCTTGTTTAAGTGCGTTTGGCTACGTCATATAAGATCAAAAATTTTGAAGAGCACAGCCAACACTGGTGTTCACCAATGAGAGCTCCAAGTGTTGAACATCGGTGGCTATGGAGCTGTGGAAATACACCTTCTTTTAAACTTGAAATAGGGAGGGTGTTCCAGACCCTCCAAGCATTTAAAGCACCGTCTGTGTTGATTTGAATAGAAGGTAGGCACCGTAATACTTGGGAGAATCCAGATTTAAGGTACCTCACCTAGGTATTGTCAGGCAGAGTTAATCAAATGGAAATGTTTTTCTTCTGCGTGTTTAAAGTTTTTGTAAGCATATATAAACTCTAAGCAACTGATTTGTCTCTAGCGCTTACGGAGAAGTTTACCTCCAGGACTGCTGAGACGAGTGTCCTCAACTTGGACCACAACAACATCAGCCACAGGATTACCTACACTGGAGCCAGCTCCAGTGAGAAGGGATCGCAGTGCCAGCATCAAACCTCATGAATCATCTTCATCCAGGTTACAGATTACCTCCTCTCTCTTTTATGTCTCTCTTTGGGCAGATTTCTTTGGTCTGTGTGATGATGTCCGTCACTTAAAAATGCTGACTCAAAAGTGTATTAGAACTACTTCTTCATGTTTCTCTAAATGGGGTTGCCAAAGAAGTGGCATTCCCAATTTTAGTCAGATTATGCCAAAACTATTCCTATTATTGGGAAGCAAAATGGAAAAAAAAATAATATCTATTTAAGCTAGCAAAGTGCAGAATTGCACAACAAAATTGGAAACAAGGCAAGATATGTGGCTAAAGTCATCTTGATAAGCAGCGGTTTCCTCTGTGGGTATTACCCAGGCAAGAAACAATTCCAACAAGTAACCCAGCTGCTGAATATTACTTCTAAGGACACACCTAGTGATGTGGTCCTGTCATTAAACCAGTTCATAAAACACTTCTCCGTCCTCTAGATACTGACTTCCAGAACACAAACCCTGATTTCAAGTGGACCATCCTAAAATACACAATATTGTGCTTTTCTGTCCATAGAAATGGAGTATCATAAGAGTGCGCTGTACATGCCCGACATCCCATGACGTGCTTAATTCCGGAATATAACAAGTACCTAGGGCTCCCTGAACAAACTCATGCAAATACAATACCACCAATAGATGGTAAATATAAAACATTGAGTTAGATAAGTCAAAAAGTGATTTAGTAGGGAGAAGTTTAGTATCTAAGTAGTTATGTTACCATTGGGAAAAAAAAACCCATATATAATCTAGGGGTAAAATTACAAAGGAGGATTTACTAGTAGAGGTTGAAAACAAAACTGAAAATGAAATGGACAGTGTAAATTGTTCCTGCAAGATGGTTGCTGCACTTTCCCTAATTTTAAGCACTGGAGTGGAGCACTTCTTTCCTGTTGACCACAGAGTTTAGCTACTGGGTTTCAGAATCCCAGCTGTCCTATCCTTAATCCCAAGTGTCTCACCGAGTTAAAAGGCTTTTCCTAGTTTGCCACAAGAAACAAATAAACACAGGTGTTTTGTTGGGTTGCAGACTGAGTGCCCGCTTCTATTTCTGATGTATTTCTTTACTTACTCGTTTACGATGCCCTGTGTTTTCAAGCATTATGTAAGCAGGTGCTGGTACTGGAAGAGTCACAACTACAAAGCAATAATTAATAAAGCCTTGAAATGGATTTCAGCCTGGATAAGAGTGTTCTGGATTCAACCATGACTTACACACTTTCATGTTATGTTCATATAGTGTATCATAGAAACAGAGCACTAGCTCTACAAAGAAGTTTGCATAGGCTGAGGTACCTACCTATTCCATTTTGTCCCCAACCCAAAATTTAGTTCCAGTTTCCTAAAGCATGTCGCTCAAAGTCTTTCAGAGTTACCCAGAAGCACATTAGTTCTCACTATTCTGAAGAGATGGGTGTTTATCTTCTGTCTATAGTCCCTTGTGATTGACTATATGTTAGGTATTCCCTGCTCACTCGTACCCGTTCTCTGTTTCTCAGGGCCTGATCCCTGAGCCAGCATCATAAAATACACAGGCCTCCCATGAAACAGAGGGAGAGAAGTTGTGTCTGCTCATTTGCCTAGAGCCAGCAGATGACTGGTTTAGGCCATTTGCAAAGGACTACCTCAATAAAATTGCTTCTCTGCCTGAGGGCATTCAGACGTAGGCACCTCACTTTTTGGGACTTCCATGCCATGAGATAGCCTGAGGTGAGTTACATTTAACCCTCTACAAGGGCTGTGGCAGATAATCCAGTAGCGGCCCGTGAAGCAAGAAGTGGAATGGCTGTTAGTCATGGGGGAAGGGCGCCCATCTCTGAGAAGAGGGGTCTGGGTCACAGACACTGTTAACTATGAGATGTTGCATAGCTATTCTAACAGGATTTCCTCCTTTCTGGCTCCATGGATATTTTTCTATTCTAGGCAGAAAGGAGCAGAGCCTTCAAAGGAAGAGCAGAAGGCAGTCAGTCATGCAGCCTGGTAGTTAATGGTGCCACCCTGTGAGAATAAAGTTCAGGTCCCCTCCCCGCCTCAGCAAGGGCTGTCATCTTGGAGCTGGTGGATGAGGAGAGAGTGTGGAGACGTGCTTTGCTATGGGGAAGGGAAGAGCAGAGCAAAAGCACCAAAACTAAGAAAAGAATTCAGAGCTGTGATATCAGAAGACTCACGAGTTTTGCTGCAATTCAAAATTTGGTGCCAGTAGTGGAGAAAAAGGTAGGACCTGAGAAGGTCCAACATCACCAGTGTTTGCTGTTGGATGGCGTGGGCGAATGCAGCCCCAGAGAGCTGCTTTAGTCGGATTTTCTTCCAGATACGTAAACCTTTCCCATAGAGGAGGCTGTCATGCAGGGTGCCTAGGTGCTCAAGTCAGCCTACACAGTACGCTGAATGTCTGGTGCAAGAAAAATATGTGATTAAGCAAAGTTCCCTTTGTGAGGAATCCCATGTATCTCAGTAAAAGTAAATATAAAGAAGCTATAACCAAATGGAAATGTTCTTCAGTCACTGACCTGTGGTTCCCAGGGTGTATTTGACTTATACGGTTGATCCCAGACTCTCACATAGTATGTAAGCATCCTAAGATGGGAATGAGAGGGAGAAGGAGAGCAATTAAATATTATTGTTGGTCCTTTTCTATGGTTGTTATATAACTCTACATGATGAGCCAACTAAGCAGACAATCAATTCTTCCTACGTTTAATGTTGCCAGTTGTGTAATTATAGCTCTGTCAAGCCTCCCAGCCTACTGTTTGCAGTTCTTCTTTTACAGTAGGAGAAACAATGTGTATTCCAGAAAGGGGAAAAATGAATCCTATAAGTCTAGCTTTAAAAAATTTGGCAGACCGATACAGATTTGCTTTCAAGGAAAAGAATTTTGAACTGAAGGGGTAAAAAAAAATAATTTTGATTATCTGCCACTTCCCCTGTACCAAATTCAAGCACGCCACAGGTCACAGAGAAAGGAACATTTCATGGCTTGAAGGGTAGCAGAGGGGAAATGACACTGGAATTGCCCTGTGGCAAATTCTGCAGTTACAAAACCTGCAACATGTTCCTCACAGTCTGGGACCTCACCTCTATATTTCTGAAGTCAAATATTTGCAAAAATCCCCTTTAAATCTCTGTTTAAGATTAGTAATCTTGTATTCTTCCATCCCCATGTCACGAAATTGGTAAGACATGGTCCTCTTATAGCTTGAAATGATTGAGGGGAAAAAATAGAGCTTCCACGTTCCTTCCCTCTGTCACTTCAGTATCCAGTGGTTCTCTCTGAAGAAGTCAAAGGATGTGGTTTGGGGGTTTTTGGTTTGGTTTGGTGTTGGTTTTCTTTACAATGGGCCAGTGTGTTATATTCTTCCTGTCAATTAAAAAACAAAACCACAAAACAAAACAAACAAACAAAATAATTAAAAAACCAGCTGGATTCTTTCTTTGTCTTACTTCATCACAGATTACAGGAATTTGGGCCAGTAAATACAACCAGCAAGTACTTTGTAGGTAGTGCTTGTTCTTCCAAAACAGTAAGGTGTTTGTAGAGTTAAGACAATGTTACATGCTTTTTCCTTCCAGAACACTTTTTTTGTTGTTTTTTTCCCCCCTCCCCAAGTTTGACTGGGACTAGGCAGCTTTAAAAGGCCGTCTTCTGCCTTGCATGTCATCTCATCACTTAGATGTGAGGCTGAGGAGAAATGTGGAGCCTGAGAGGCCTAGTGGGTCTGTCCAGAGAAGTCACAGGCCTCATGATAAGAACCAGTGCTATGTCCTTGCAAGCAGCTGACATTTGATGAGTGTCATTCAGGAAAACAATAATAAATACCATTCTCCTGCCTTACAGAACTGTTTGGCCTCTTCTGGTACGCAGAAGTTATAGCCTGAAGGCTGAAAGCACGTGCCCATCCTGTTGAAGGGGACCAGCATTTGTTCCCCCCACCGCCCCCAGACACATGCACCCTATTTTCCCTCAGTGAGTTTCTCTTGGGTCAGTGACCAATGTCTTCAGGGTCTCTCAATAGGATTTTTTTTGAGAATATAGCCTGCATTTCAGTTGGCTACAGCATGGAGAGCTTCGCCCAAAGAAGAGGGACACCACCACCAACAGCGATGCAGGGCTCTTCCGAGCCTCTTCCAGCCTCCTGAGGAGCTCCTTCAGTGCCCGAAGGGTTACGGGGTGTCTGCCTTGGCAGTTGCAGCAGAGGAGTCAAGGGAGGCTGATTTTTCATTTACACTGAGAACTTTTGGCACTTCTGGCTGTTGTAAGGAGGCGTTAAAAGAGAATATAAATCTAACTTATTTCAAGTCAACTTTTAAGCCTCTTTGTACCGTCAGAACAATATAATGAAGACATCTTTGTATAAATAAAGTGAATAGGCCTCAGCAGTGAGGAAGTCCAGCTTTGGAGCGTCTGCATTGTAAATATTTTTGCTGAATACAATACTGAGCGCCACACAAGTAACATTTCAGCCAGCAGATAGATGTTGTTTTCCTTGTCAGATTTTGTGCTATCTCAGTATCGCATACTTCTTGCTGTGACTCCTAACTTATTAAGATCCACCATTTAGGCATTTTACTGTCTCAGACAATGCTTCTTTGTGCTCTGGTTTTGCAGCGCTGACTCCTGGAACAGCTCAATTCTGATGACAATCACAAAGAGCAGGTCCTTCTCCACCTCCTACGCCATGTCTTCTACCAACCACCTGAGTACCAAAAGGCAGAGCCGGCAAGGTGAGTGGGCATCCGTGGCTCTGTCGGGCTCGCTTAGCTGCTTGCCCCTGACTAGCACATGCAGCTGCTTTTGGTCTCTGTCCAATCTGTGTCTTTTCTTATTTTTCCATCAATATAAATATAGTTATTTCCTTTACTTAAAAAAAACCAGTGGCTTGAAATATTAGAGCTCATAGTGATGCCATTGTAAATGTTTTGACTTTTATGATTTATAGAGGTTAGTCATGACATGATGTGGCAAGTGCAATACTAAATCTTGTTGTGATTTGTATCCATGTAATTCCCTTGACTATAAAAGGGCTGAGAATAGAGTGTTTTTTGTAACATTTGTTAAATTAACTGTCTGTGTTTATTGCCTGACTGAGATTGCCTGAATCTACATAATACCATTCAGAGCTGCAGGCAGCAGCTGACCTGTCTTATGCAAACATATCCAAGACGCAGCCATTATAACTCAGAGGTCTGTCTCTGTATATTCATTATTGAGAGAGCCCAGGTAGTTCTTACTGATTTTCAGAGATGAGAAATATGGAGTTTTTTACTTAGCATTTAGGGCCTTTAAAAAAATGACTCCTGTTTTAACTGAGGGAAAGGAATTGAGAAGGTGACTTCTTAATTGATAATGAAATGCGCAGTATGAGAGCCATGAATCAGTCTTAATACATAGTACAGCTTCCCTGTACAAATGCAGGATAAAGTAATGTTTACCCATGCTTTAACTTGTAATTCAAAGTGACCACAAGGCCTTCCTTTTTTAAATTGGACCGTTTTGGTTTTTTGCCAAGCATGGAATAGTGTTGAATGTTATTCAGTGATCGCAGCCACCCAGACATCAGATGGAAATGGATAGGTGCCTGAGGCCTGACACTGGAAAAGTCAGAGAACCCCAACTTAGAGATGGGCTTGAAGATATGGCTGCACAATTATTCTGCATATCTAGCACTGTCACATCACATCTCCTTTTCAGACTGAAGAGTTTATTGAATCTCCTCTTGTACAGAAATTGCTTTGTTATACCACAATGAAGATTAAGTATCACAATATTATCTTAGAAGATAATAGGCACATAGGCAAATGAATAAATCGAAACTGGAAAATAATGGAGATATAGTACCAAGGATCCAGGGATTTGGTTTAGAACAAAACAAATCCAACTTGGACTTGTGATATTCAGAGATGAACCTATTAACTTGAAAGAGGGGAGAGTGTGTGTGTGTGTGTGTGTAATATTTTATACATAGAAAGTGAAACTAACCAAACCCATCAGTCAGTTTTACATTGTCTTCTGCTTCCAGAAAGTGTTGCCCAACGGCATGAGCTCCCCAGTGATGAAGGGAGAGCTCTGTTCCATCACAAGCAATACCTAGGGGCACTGATTCACAGGAGTAAAAATTTTGGCACAGCATTTTATGCATAAGAGTGATATTTTGATATTTTAGACTGTTGGCAATCATGCACTTTTAATTAGAATTAGTTTTTATGTTCGAACTAAAGAATTGCTTCAATTTGCACTAGTTAATACAAATTAGCCTTTTATGTATTAACTCCATTGGCAATATATAATAATCCTTGGTAGAAGTTGATCTAGATAAACCTGTAAATCTGTTAATTTACAAAATGTGTCTTTAATTATGCAAGAAAACATTAGCATTTTAAAATACTGCTAGCTATACCTAGTTTGGAAAAATTCTCAGGTAAACTCAAGGGTTTTCATATGTAATTTCACATCACATTGAAGTTACTGTTTTTTTCTTCAGCGCTGCACATGTGTAAATGTTCTGGAGGACCTAAGCAGATGGATGTAATATAAAAAGTTCTCCCTGTGTTGTTCATCATCTCTTATGTTGATCCAAACTCCTTGCTGTAGCAAGACACATTTTCTCTCACTTTTGCTAATAAATGGTTAAATGTTGGATTATTGGAAGTGGGTTTGCATTTTTCTGGTAAATTTATTTATTCTTGGTTACCTACCCTGGTAAATTACTCTTTAAAAAAAAAAACTCACAACCAAACGTATTTCAAGAGACAGGACCCCAGACTAGCAGTAGAAAGCCAGCTGTGATTAGAAACATTATTGTGAAAATTGCTGTTTAAAATCCCAGGATTTGCTTTAAATTGTTGAAAGATGACCATATATATTGTATTCTCTAACAGTCATGAACATTACCTGGTAACATATAGCTCAAAGATAGACAATAATCCAACTCAATCCCCTGTGCATCTAACAGACTGTGAAATGTTTTTAAAGACATATTTTTGTTGGATGGAAAGCAGATATCTCAAAGGATTAGTAAATGTGAAACAGAGGCTTTCTGTTTTTTAAAGCAATTTCCATATGTCATGGCCATCTGATAGCTTTTTAATTGCTCTGTAGGCTGTAGGTTTCTAATCTCAAGACTAGCATAATATCCTAGTTGCAATCATTGAATTAAGGCAGTAATATATACCACATGTTTGCTAAAGAAATACCCTAATCAAAATTTAGGAGATGTTGGATATCTCAAAATTACAGTGGTAACTGTCAGAGATTATTTTTAACTCTTAGATTGTCAACAGTAAATCATATTTTAATCTCATATCACAGTAAGTTGTTATCAGGAAAGAAACACTGGAACTGTACACATATATCCTGCAAGGTTGGTATTTCATAAACTTTGATCAACATATTGCCTTATTCTAAGATAATTTTTGTGTCTGGAATGCATTTAGATAGTGGGCACAATTCAAACATAAAACCAGTTAAAGTTCCCAAGCTCTTTATGTCATTTGGCTTTGAAAATGAACATGACAAATGAACTGGGGCTGAGTTCCTACAAACTTTAGAACGAAGCTCAGGAGGTTAAGTCAGTTTACATGCATTTCCTTTTAAGATAGATTATCTTTGCTCTCCTGCACTTTATTGTGAAAGGGATCTTTTTGTCTAAGACTAGAAAATGTAAAGTGGGTTTGAAGAGAAGGCAGAACTTTGTCTCAAACACTGGACTGGCTGATGCATTTCGTCTTGGCAGCGGTGCTTAGATAGAACAGGGGACAGAGAGAGCTATATCTTGCCAGTGTTCACATGTGTGGATGTTGACAGTTTCTGACGCACTAGCTCAGGAGTAGAATATCATGTGGTACAGGTAATGGTCTTAAGTCTCCCATAATGAGCAACAGAAATTGAAAAATAAACTTAAGCTGCACAAGATCAGGGCCAAAATCTGTAAGGAATGAGGAAATGGCACCGTAAGTGCAGTATTTTATATTCATATAATGTATGACTACTAAATATTGCTTTTTTGGTTTATTGCTAGTCTTCGCACATGTAGAAATTCATATTTTCTGGGAATGTGTGTAAGCCTTTCTTGTCCCTGCTTTACAGATGGAGACAGCGAAGCAAATTGCATCTGGGAATTGTCTGTTTGAAGTTTGGTGTCTCTGTCACTAGAATATGTTGATACCGGTAGTCATGCCACTAACGCATGCCTTTCATTTCATGCCTGCCAGTTAGTGCATCCTACTCAACAGGGAGAATATGCTTCATATTTTGAGCCAGATCTTCAGCAGGTAGAAGCAGCTGAAATTAATGGAGCTTCATTTCTCTGTGACAGCCGTGGCCTTGGCTCAGAGTGGAGGAGGGTTTTCTCTTTCCGTTTGGAAGCTATGCTGGTACCTGTGCATCTCAAGAGGAGTATTTCTGCAGAGTGAACTCATACAACCATCTGCTGCTTTTGTTAATTGACAAGACTCTTCTTTTCTCTTGCCAGGTATCCCGCCAAATATCTCACCTCTCACCTCTCCATGCCATTCGCCAATTCAGGGAACGCCTGCCACAAGTCCTACGGGAAAAACATCTTCTGTGTCATTTCCAGACTCTACAGATACTGACACCAAGCAAGGCTTAAAGCCACACAAAGTCTTAACTTCTACTCAGAGTGCACCTAGCCTGTCAGACCCTATTATCAGCCCCTCTGTCATCTGCAGCAGGTAAGATAGTAATTTGATATGCATTGGAATCATTTCATGTTGTTCTCACGAACAAGGTCTTTTGGCCCACATAAGTTTTTGTGATTTTCTGTGGTATTGTATGTTGATATTTCATCATATCTAAGCAGTACTTAGTATATGAGTAATTGTGTAGATTGATGATACAATGTGCTTTTGAAGTGCAAGACAATCAGCTACATTTACAGCTTTTACTCACGTCAGATGCACAGTCTGATTCATAAATAAATTCTTCATCAGTAACTCACAGATCCTAAAGCTGGATTTCATGTTAACAAGTTGTGTTTCTGATGCCATGCCTTTAACACAAACAGTCACTTTCAGGTCACAGGCCAAGTCTTTCACAACTGGCACCTGATGTTTGATAGAAAAATCTGACTTCTAGGGATTAAAAGCTGCTGGCCTGTAGCCTTCTGATAAAGGTGTTCCAACAATGCCTGAAGACTACGTAATTTTGAGCACTCTCTCAGAAGGGGTGGATCCTGCCCTCCCTAGGGCAGAGTCAGATTATGTAGCATTGGGATTTTTTTTAAAAATCCACTGCAGGTGAATTCTTCCTACTGCTGAGAGTTAGAGTAACACAGTTTAATTTCACACTTTAAAGTAGCCCATTATTAGATTTCATAGACCCTCTCTGCAAAATCAGCATTTTGGAAAAAAAGTTGTTCTGCTTATCATGTTAACTGTTGTTAAATTAGATTACTGGAGTTTGCAATATGTGTGCAGTTCACAATAGTGGGAAACACTGGTAGTTAGGAGCCTGTTTCAGTGCAGTTTCAAGGTTACCTTACTCATTATACATTACTTTTGGTCATGGTAGTGATTGATTTGTGATTATTGGCTAGCCGGTGGACAGCACGTCTTCTGAGGCAATGTGCTAGTTTAAATGTTACCAAGTTTGACTATCTTTGGAAAGAGTTTTTAGCTTCTGGCTTCTGTCACAAAACTTTGGATGTGTCTCGGTATGCTATGTGCAGGTCTCAGAAGTGCATGTGAGAAAGTCAAAATTGAGATTGTGAGTTTGCTCAAGGGAATCATCCTCTCTGGAGTTCAGACTAGGATCCTGACAGGCTTTTAAGATGTAGTTAGGTGACTAAATAAAAACTAAGTGCTTTTCAAGGTTTTCACAGGTATTACAAAACTGGGGCTTGCACTGATTCATTTGAAATTAACACTATATTACACATAAGAAATATATCATAAATGTGCTACTGTCCTATTAAACTGTGCCCTTATTACTACTTCAACAAATTATTACTTTAACTAGTAACAGTTATTGCTGGGAGCCTTCCATTAAAGAAAACAGTTAACAGTTGCATTAAAAAAAAAAAAATGTAAGGTTGTTATAGATAGTAACGAAATATATTTTCTTGATATTTGTAGACTTTGATTTCAGTGTAATCATTGGTAAAATGCTCATGAGCTTTTATGTGGCTACTGTCTTATGTGATTTACATAGGTTGCATAGCATTTTTAGGTACACATTTAGGTACGCATTTACATATGTGTAAGCATTACAAATAGTTACATTGCTGGCATAGGCTTTTTTGTTGATTATTTGAAACAAACACATTATTTAAAATATTATGGTGTCATGACTGCTAACAGAATTGGCACCCATCATTACTAATAGTCACCGTCCCTTTAATATCCATTGAAAAAACTATAAGCACTGTCACATTTCTAGCCACTAGTATATAGAGATGTCATATCCACAGATACAAGCTGAACCAACAGCACATGAATAATGCACCTCTTAGTAATGTAAGCGCAAGTAAAAAAAAAAAAATACAAAAAACCCCAAAGCCAAAAAAACCCCAAACACATAGACATTAAATAGCTAAGGCAATCTGAGAGAGTTAAAATAACGAACACTGGAAATAAATCTTCTAATGTTTGAGCTTTCACATTGGTAGATTGCTAGTCTTCATGCTATGCAGTCCCCTACATTTACTGCCAAAAAAACTGCGTTGCTACAAAATAATACCAAGTCAGCAAACGTCTGCCACCACTAAACCAATCCTTCCCCCAACAGAAACCAAAGGGGAAATGAACTCTTCATGGGTTCAGTGCTTTAAATCAGATCCACCCTGGCAGTGGCATCAAGACAGAGGAAGTTTTATGGTACTTTTTTTTTTTTACTTACTGAGTGAAATGTGGTAGGACAGCAGAGTTTGAAAACTGTCTTAAACAAGAACATATACTAGGCAATGCTATTAAAATAACTTGTAGATAATATTTTTTAATTTTGTTTAGTGAGTGAGGCAGGGATTCTGTGGAAAAAATGTTAAACAATCCTGTAATTAAGAAGTATATTGTAATGGCTGTGCATGAACGGGATTGAGTTAAAGTTGCGTGGGCATGTTTACTTCTAACATAGAGCAGATTTCAAGTGTTCTACTAGGTAGCTCAGTAATTTTTTTTTAATATAGTGTTTTATGTGGACCATACATATTAAATCACTGTGATTTTGCATATGTTCTGGAAATAAAGAGATACACTCATAATGATGCAAAAGCCTTGTAGCATTACAACCAATCAAAGGCTCTCTTTCTCTTTAACTTTTACATTTTGGCTTGTTAGCATTGACCTTATGGAAACTACAAGGAATGTGGGAGAGAGAAATTAATACTTTTTTTTCCATGTTTTTTATAAACCTGAGTGATACAGGATTTATTTGCTTGGCTATGCGCTACAAGTATCATTGTATACAGATTTGTATTTTTATTTAAAATTCTTTCGGGAATTCATTGTGTTTGCAGGGCTTACCAAGCTCCACAATATGTTTTGGGTGACCCAAATGGGTGAGCCATCTGGCATAGGATTTCAGCCATTTTTATATGGCGAACTTACATTGGTGCAAAGTTTCTAGTGCAAAGTTTGACCAAAAAAAAAAAATTTGTAATAGTTGCTTTGCAGAGGCTGTTGTATATAAGATATGCCACAAAATACTGACTCGAACCAAAGACAGACATGTTAAAATGTCAGGTTTTCATGGACAGATTTAATATGATACTGGTAAACGAGGCTTCAAATTTGTTAAGTTCATTCATGGGTTCATGAGATATCATTGTCCCTTCATGTTCTAGACTCAATCTTATTGGGACATTGTACTTTGAAGTGTTCCAGATGGTACTGAATTCACATTTAGGGCTTAAAGAGAATCACATATAAGGAATAAATTATTTTAATGGAAAAGAAGAGCTAGTCATTTGGAAAGGCCATGATATTGTGATCCCTCCCGCAATGGCTTTCTGTTCTGGGAACGATGAAGCAAACTCAGTCTTCTTGTTTCATTGCTAAATGTCTAGATGCCAGATCACTCACCTCATGTTCCATCCAGAATGCCCCCTTGGTTCTGATGTACTTGGCATGTTGTCACTGAAGTATGGGAGAAATACTTAGAGAATAAAAGTTTCATTTAAAAAAAAATAAAATCAGATGGTATAGGTTTACTGTTGGCAACACAAATTTAATGGTGGTGGCCAATTAATCCAAGGTCTTTTTATATTTTTTATATTTTTACATTCCTGACTTCCAATAAAACTTCAGCTCGATCCTGTAATTTTGTCTGGAGAATACACCCTGTACCATAGCTTATACTGTATGACATAATCTTACACTGGCAGCAGGAAATCATTTTGCATAAGGCTGTCTAATGCACATAGTTCTCTATATCATTTATTTTTCTTGATGTATTTCAGCTGTGGCAGACCCTATACCCAAATAGAAGCTGGTGATGGGACACTAGAGAGAAATGATGGTACCACGCACACCCTGAACAGAACAGGTAATTCTTTGTCCATCAAAAACTCCTCATCCCTTAAAATTCAATAATCATTTAGTGAAAGGGCAGAGATGCCTGTCTGTCATAAAAGGAGAACATACGTTGATGAGCCCATACAAATTGTCTTTTGAGGCTCCTTTACTTTGTGTATGAGCAACATGTGCAAAATGCTCATGAAGAATAGAGTTAAAATATAAATGAAATATGGTTTTCCTCATCTAACCTAGACAGCTCAAATAACGGTCCTCAAAACTTTTCTCACTCTTCAATCCCTGATCCCTTTTTTTACACTCTGCAGGGTATATGCTTTAATGCCATTGGACAGATTGTCCAACTTTGGACCCAGCCAAGCAGCACATATGTATTATGAGTCAGAGATCCTGTTGCTATTATTCAGAAGGATGACTTTGATGCAATCCTTGCTGTTCACACAACAAGCTTTTTGATTTGTGTTGTAGATGATCCTGCGCAAGCCACGTCTGACTACGAGACCAACAACAGTGATAGCAGCGATATTGTACAAAATGATGATGAGACAGATTGCTCCAAAGAGCAGATGCGGAAGGGATCCGTCTGCAGGACGTACACGCCTGAGACGATCATTCTGCATCCCTTGATACCACCTGAGGTAGCTTGCTTAAGTTCCACTTGCACAATAGAATGTATACCCAAAAAATCCCTAGGGCTATTTAAAGACTGTGACCATGATTTTAAGAACTGAAAGAAACCACTGAAATGTGTGAGAGCTGCTAAGCACTGGCCACTAAACATCTATTTTGATGAATAAATACATGTTTACTGATCTGGCATTGGGCTTCTGAAATGTTTGGCTTCTGTGTTAGTGTTGCCTTTATAGGGAATAGTTTGGAAGGAAGAGAAATTGTCTTCTCAGACTACTAGCATGATACATAGTTTTCCTTTTAGCCACTTCAGCTTCTCAATGACCTTGCAGTCTTGGCTAAAGTACACAATGGTCCTTATATTAAAATAAGTTAACACTTGTCTGAAGGTGCTGAATGATATTATTGTTGGCATATGTCTTGAACATAAGAACACTGAAATATGGTGAAAAAGTGCTTATCTCACAACAACTGTATTCAGCTGTAAGCTTGATTGAGATGTAGAGGGAAAACTTTGTTTAGTTAGATTTTCCACAGCCTGTTGTACAAGTGAGTTAATAACTTTAAATTGGCATGAGCTCTCAAAAAATTTACCGTAATCTGTTGAATTGGAGAGTTGGACATGCTGAGAGAACGCATCTTTCTTGAGATATTTTGGCATTTACTCATCTGCAGTTTCTTAGCAATAATTAAATACAAGGAAGTATACAGGGAGAAATGTGAAAGGAGGGGCACATCCCATCTTTTATTTGCAGACCTTGAAAAACAGGTAGGTTTCTGTTTAAGAAGTTCAAGTCTTCACTCGGACTGAGCTCCATTAACCATTTTAGATTATAACGAATGGGTCCTGATGCGGAAGTAGAAACTGAATGCTTTTCCTTCTGTACTGCAGCAAATTTTACAGTGAAGACGACAGACTGCCTTGGAAATGAATGAATGATTCCCATGAATGAATGAAGAGACTGAACATCAGTGACTGATGTTTCATATACAGAATTTCCTATTCATTCAAGTGAAAAAAATTGTAAAGGAGAGTGACTAGCTGCAGGGCTGGTAGAAATGGGGACATCTCCGCTGAGCTGAGTCAAGTACCATCAGCTTATAGATGATGCTAATATGACCGTAGTTTTTAAGAGCATAAATTTTTGTATGAGATGCTTCACAGAACTAAAATTTGTCTTTATTCTGATTGCTGGCATAGGACAAGCCTGTACTTGCTCCTGAGCCTCTGGTTATGGACAACTTGGATCCCTTGATGGAGCAGCTAAATAGCTGGAACTTCCCAATCTTTGATTTGGTGGAAAAAATCGGAAAGAAATGTGGTCGGATTCTCAGTCAGGTAAGAAGGCTATCTTGTCTGCAATTACTGGCTAGATTATTGACAGATTTAGACAAAGTATTGTTAAGACCCATTGTCCTTACAAACTGGTCATCCAATGAATTATAATCCCTGCCACCTAATTCAAAGCTGACAATATGAACTCCGTCTTATTACATTCCTTACTTTTAAATTTCTATATTTTTAAATTTAAAAATGTGAAAGAAAAAAACACACACCTGTTTTGCCTGCTGCTCTCTGCCAATGAGTTTACATAAACCTTTCTGAATATTCACTTCTATCTGCAGGAGGTGCTGCCACCCCGTACCGACTTCTCTGTGACAGGATTTCATGTCCAAATAGTAAATATATTCAGTTGATACAGGAAATATAGAACTTTGGTCCTTTTTTATACTGGAGATTTCAGGAAGTGGGGCAAAAAATAGTCCTTGCTATATTCCCTCACCTTTAAAGAGACAGCACTTTGATAGTAAATTCATATCACTATTACACAGGGAAGACAAATTTACTATGAATCAGGATGTGAGAGCTTACTAGTCTTTCTTTCAACTATCTGTTTTTCATTCTCTCCTTTACGTTGAATGCAGGTACTGACACAGCCCGTCTTTACCCAGCATGATTAATGTCATTTCCATAATCGCTGTCTTGGCTGAACTTTCTGCTCTGTTATGCCGGTTTTCGTGGCACACTGACAAATGAGCCATTTTTTCTTATGGAAGTACTGAGGTTTATTAAACAGGAAAGGCAGGTAATTATATTTAGGGATGGAAAGGATAAAACCCCAAGAGAATCTGACTGATCTAGTATCACTTTACAAGGCTTTATGTAGTGATGAGTGCTGGAAAGAAGAGATTATGTTAATGGATATAATGCGGGACAATTAACACCCCCCACAAACATAGAGATTAGTGTGTCAGGCAGATCTCAGTGCAACAAGCTCCAGAGAATGCTGTATCAAATCTTGGTTCCTTGGTATTTGACTGTTATTCAGCTACATTCAATTATCCAGTGGTCAACCAAGAAAACCACAGCATGAATTCAAATTTATTCTGTGGTCTGCCTTTTATCGTTCTGTAGCTTGGCAAGTATCATCTATGTTTAACCAGCCTGCCAGGTCTCTAGGTTAATTTTAAAGAAATAGGCAAACTATGGCTGAATGTGTATATTGATACAAATTTGGTGATGATCATTGAAACACTTTTGCACTAGACAGTGAGCATGTGATTAAAATGCTCTTCTAGAATCATAGAATCATAGAATCATAGAATACCAGGTTGGAAGGAACCTAAGGGATCATCTGGTCCAACCTTGCTTGGCAAAAGCACAGTCTAGGCAAGATGGCCCAGCACTCTGTCCAGCTGTATCTTAAAAGTGTCCAATGTTGGGAAGATCATATTGGTCATGGTGTTTTCTAACAGCAAAGCACGGTCGGAATGAAAGATGAAACATAAGGAAAAACAACTGTTTTTTAATGATATAACCAACAGTTTGGATGAGCCAAAATTTGTTCTGGTTTTACATGGGTACCTACCTCTATAGGTTTTAAGTACTTTACCAAGTTGCATGGCGTTCTGTGCCTCCCTCAATTTGCACACCTGCTTTTTGCACAGGTTCTGAGCACATTACCTGTTTTGCAGTGCCACAAAACAAGGCCTGTGAAACAAAATAGTGAAGCTTTAATAAATAGTATTTGTGATCAAAATCCAAAATTTTCTGTATCAACTGTTTGTAATAACTCCCACTCCCTAAGAGCAGAATATAGCAAGCTCAACCTTGTTCATAAAGCATAGTTCCTTTAGTTCTTTCCCCAGCCTACTCATATGTCCCTAATAAAATTATTTTCAGAAATAAGAGAACTGAAATAAATAAATCTTTTTCTCTGGCTAAAAGTTTTGTCTTTTTCTTGTATAATTTTTAAATCCTGGGATATTATAAACAAAGGAAAACAAAAGCTGTAATGATTTATTCTCTGTATTTTGCCATTAAATGGACTCATCCATTAAAATAAGTAAATTAACAAGCTGAATTAACTATGTTTGTCTTGCTAGGTTAAATTTATGACATGGAACAAAGCAGAGTTGACACGTGCCTCTAGGGAAGCATTCAGTTTAGAAAGCAAATGCTGGCTTAGCATCTTTAAAGCTGCTTGAGATGTCTGTTTCTTCTTTTTGGAATTTTAAATTGATTTAGACATATAAAAAGACCCCAAACCAGTCAGCGGCCATAAAAGCATCTGTGCAAAATACAGTGACAAGCACGCTAAATGTGACACTAACAAATATGCATGATAGGGATTAGAGGGTAATTTGCATACCAGTCTCATTTCAGAAAGGAACAGCAAAGCTCTCCAACTGAGTTGATACTTCACAACAGGCCATAAAGTTAGATAATGTCTTCAGTCACACTTAACACTCTTCTTACGGCTCCTATAAAACTAAAACCTGTGGAAGAGAAAGTAGTTTTCTTTGGAAAGCAAATAAAGTGAAAAAGAATAGGCAAAAGTCAAGATCTCTCTGTAGCTTTTGTTACTGGGCCCATAAAAATGAGAAATGCCAGTGATGCTCCTATGCTCTTGGTATGTGAGCAGCATCGAGGCAGGGTGGCATCATTGCAGTGTATGTGATTTGAACCATGGGTAGTGCTGAGAGGAATGTTTCGTCATCTCATCATCATGCATGACTTCTGGAGAGAGAAACTGCAGCCATTATATGAAGGAGCAAGGGAAATCAGTCCTTGGGGAATGGGATATTCCCAGGATCATTACAACAGCTCTTGTGTGAGGAGTCATGTTTGTCAGAGACAGACACCAGGTGCCAACAACTTAAAACACACGTTTGCAGAAAGCAAATGCAAGAGAAAAAAAGAGTGCAAGAGGGTTGCCTACAAACAATGAGTAGGGAACCGCTGACCTAAACTTTGCACATGTCCTCTGACAAGACCATCTATGTGTGCCTGCAACACCCAGGAGAGGAGCTACATCTGAATAACAATCCCCGTTTCCAAAAAAGATTCCATTAGGAATCATTTGGGAAAAGTGCTTGTCCTTCTTCAGGCAGCACTGCCTGAAGTATCTGAGTTATAAATGATTCATTCAAGCGTTAGCAATCATTGCAGAAACAAGCAGAAAATGGAGGCGGGAGGGAAGAGGCAGTGTGGAGCACCCACTGCCAAGTGCCTGGCAGCTGGCGGAGTTGCCCTGGGCTTGTCCCTGGCAGGGGGGACCGCACTGCGGCTGCAAGAGCGTTGTGCTCAGCCCCTGGGACAGTAACTGCCAGGGAGCTCATGAAGCAGCATGCGGTTTGGAGAGGAAGGATTTTAAAAGACAGAAGTCTTTAAAAATGGTTAATCCAGAGCAATGAATAAACAGAATTTCACAGTTCGGGGCGGGGGGGGGTGTTGTTTTTTTAAATGAAAGAATTCAGTTATTTGACTTTCTGGAAGACATCAATGCCCTTTTTTCCTCTTTCTAACCTGACTTTTCCTCTTTCTGACCCCTTCCTCCTCTCCATTTGCTAAGAAGGAGAAAAAGAAAGAAAACATTACAAAAATATCTAAATGACTTGCTTGGCTGTTTATGCTTTCTAATGACCTCAGAGAATAATGCCATTTTAGTCCAAGTCATGGAGAAGAGCTGTCATTCATTTCCATCACAGTCAGCTTTGCTTCTTTTCAGCTGCTGTGGAGTTCCACCCCCTACATCACCCCCAGTCCAAGGAGGAGGAAAAACATGCTTTTATAACATGCTTTATTGAAGATACCTGTCCAGTATCGGTAGCGTAGACCAGTAAGGTTTGGTCCTGCAGAATAGTATTTCTTCATAGTTACTCTTTTTATCCACGGATATTTTGGTGGAAATACAAAGCTCACCATTCAGTGATCTAAGACTAGAGTGTAAAATAGCTCATCTCTGTGTAGCTGAAAGTTTGGATCCCAGCTGATTTACTTCAGCCATGATTCCACATAAATAAGCAGAATTCTATGTAGTTTCTAATCCAAATTATGCATAAAGTCAGTCTCTTCACTCTGCCTCAGTACAGGAGATTCCCATGGGGTTTTCAGAGAGTGAAGTTTTGCCTTCTACAGGCTGTACCTTTTACTCTAAGCTTATGTCTTCCAGAGCACTGTAATTCAGTGGTTCCTTAGCTCCTTTGCTATGAAGAACTTTTCACTTTATGGCCAACAGCCATGGCCACAAAGAGAAATTACCACCAGCAGTGATTTTTCTGACTGCATTGCCTAGTGGCATTTACACAGTTATGGTAGGAACAGAAGTAAGAGATGGGGCTACCAGCAGAACCCCAGCTGTCAGATATGTGTCATCAGAGGGGCATCCCGGATGGTGTCAGACACCACACACAACCTGTTTCTGCATCATCACTGCCTGTTGCAATGCTTTGCCAGAGAGTTAGTTGACGTGCAGTTTTTTCCCTGGTAGTGAATGACTAGAAGGGGAGGTGGGGGCGGGGAAGATTATTATGGCTGTAAATTCATATCCTTTTTTATTATTGTTACTGTAAAAATCCACAGTTGCAGGACATTTGAAGTTTCTGTTTATTAAACTTCAGGTGCAGCTCACAGGTCCCAATTTATATACACAATATACAGAAAGAAAAAGGTGTGGGTAGCTGTTTGATTTACATTCAGGTGTAAAACACGAAACATAGTTTGTCACAATTTCTTATCAGAATAGCACTCATCATTCCAAACGTGCTTCAGATTGCTCAGCTCTAGGGAGATCATTACCAGACAGATGGCATCAAATGGACAGAATTTAGCTAACAGCAGTAAATAAATAAAGAAGCTGAAAGGCTTTAGGGTCCAATTTGTGAAAGAAGTTAAAAGGTCAGACAGTAGTTTTACTATGTCCCATTGTTCTGTATGTCAAGTTCAAACTTGTCTTCAAAAGTGTCTGTTTTGCAGCAGCTGCTGCATTTCTGAGCACTCGTCTCTCCTGAACACCCCCTCACTCATCCGTCATGTTCTCCCATCCAGTATATCCTCTCCTGGATGTCTACAGTCATCTTTCCATGCAGGAACATTTGGAGCGGCTCTGCTTCCTAAGCTGCTTGCTGCCTCTGAAACCCTGTCAAAGTCACTTTTGCCATTTCAGTTCCAAAATGGGGAAAAGGAGATAACGCATAGGATCCGAATGGTTCTCTCCTTTTGTCATTCCATCACTTGTTCCCCCTTTTTCTGGGAACTGATTTGGTTCATGGATGCTCCTTGCAGAAATTTGTGGGGAAATTTTTCCCAAGAAACTAAGGACCTCTGGGTATCTTCCTTTATGTGTGTACGTTTCTGAGGTGCTTGAAAAATTTGGGGGATTCATGTGCCTGAAAGGAAGAAAATAACATCTCGAAGGGTGTAATGAAAGAGTGAGGAGGACTGTTTGGTACTTATAGCTCATCTGTTTGTCTGTGTAACCACATCCATATGGAAATGCAGATAGCTGCAGCTATAGCTGGATCAAATGTACTTGAGAAAATACTACCAGGAAAGCAGGTTGTCGTGGGGTAATTTGACAATGGTTTTTATATCTAATTTTTAGGTTTTTACTGGTCTATTTAGCAGGATGGTTGTTTTGGTTTTTTTCAGGTATCATACAGGCTTTTTGAAGACATGGGGCTGTTTGAAACCTTTAAAATACCAGTGAGGGAATTTATGAACTACTTTCATGCCTTGGAATGTGGATACCGAGAGATACCTTGTAAGTAAAAACTCCCAGAAGATAATTGTGCTTCCCTAAAGTGTTGGGTGTTTTCCACACATTTTGTTATTGAAGCCTTTCTTCTCTCATTATAGCAGCTACTTTTTATCTTCTGCTACGTGACTAACAAATGGATGACTCTCTAGTCAGAGGCTGGTGTTGAACCACAACCTCACTTGCCTTTTTGCATTGCATTTAGCGTCTCATGTTGTTTCATAATAATTCATGGCAAATTCTGTACAACACTGAGAGCTTATAAAGCTACTATAGGTACAAGGAACTGTTTCTTGGTGATGCAGGTAAACCCCACTGCCCCAGCTGGAGGTTATTGAAACATTTTCACCCCATAAGCAAGTTGGATTTTTGCACAGTAGCAGTGCTGCGCTACCAAAGGAGATGAACCTTGTAAAGCAGAAAAAATACGCTAAGTAGATGAGTGCATCCTGTTCTGCAACTACAGCTCGACTGGTATTTTTCAGTGTGAATCATTTATTCACTGAAAAACATGTTTTCAGTCATCCCCAAAGTATTTACTGATTCAAATCAAAATTACCAAAGTGCTTCAACTGCAAAAGACTTTTTTTTTCTAGGAGGAGGGAGCAAGTTATTACCCCTTTTAGGTGGTGGATAACCCTTGTGTTGAGGAATATAGGACACCCTGTTTTCTCCCACATCAAGAAAAATGTCTGAGACATTGGTTTAATAAATCTTATAGTCTCTCTCTCAAATATTAAATACCAACTGGAACAGCTACAGTGGGAGGGAGTGAAGGAAAGCTACCTCAAAATGCCTTCCAGCCAGGTGGTTCGGACTCTATTCTGTGAAAATGAGAGACCAAATTTCAACTCTTTTCTTGGTTTGAATCTGAGCAGGGATTTGAAGCAGCAGATGACAGCCTGAGGGGACTATAGGTGGATGTCCCACAGTCTGTCCATCCTACTGGAGCCATTCCTCTTTTTTTAAAACATTTAACTATTCATGGAGTCTCAGGAACTTTTGTGAATCTAACCCTTCTTTTCCTTGTTTTTTCTTATGTGTGTTTCATTTTAGTAAAGCGGAATATTTTGTCTAATACAAAATTAATTTACCTTCCAGTTTTTCGTTTATGCGAAGAGGTAAAAACCAAAACAACTTGTTTGGACTTAACCACTTTTTTTTTTCCTGTTGCTGAACTGAAAAATGGGTTATTCACACAAAACTAATGGTGACTATCCCAGTTGGATTAAATGAGTACAAGTTTCACAAGAGGCTCATCCCAGCTTTACTCCTGAGAAAAGCGTAAAATGGCCTATGCAGGGCTATCCTCTAGGTTTTGCGTCAGGAGATTAGTGTCTCCAGAAGGAAGTTCTTAGTACTTTGAGGAAGGCAGGGGAGAGGAGACTCCTTGCCTATTTTAATTTCTTCTTTCAAAAAATATCCATCCCTATTCTGCATACTGTTTTGCTGTTCAGAATTTCAGCTAGCAGTCACTAACAAGTATTTAAAGGGAGGGTCACACAGAAGACAAAGGAGAGCAAAAGAGGAAAGTGAGGGGTAAATACAGGGGCCAAGTGGCACGACATGCTCACATTTAGTGAGTGAGCAAAGCAATTGCAAATATAATAAACCTTTGTGTATTAGGCCCATCTGCCCTTGGCAGGCAGGATACTGCTGATCTTAGGCGTAGACACAGTAGGTAGTTGCTCCAAGCACTGGAGTGTAAGGGGTCAGCAAGACGGTGAAGCCCTTCTGTGCACCTCCTCTGCCAGAGCCAAGGAAATGCAGACTGATGGCTGCTGCCCCAGTGATGGTAGGGTTTACAAATGTGGGATCAGCAGTGCTGCTCTGGAGGAGGCAGGTGGCTGTTCCCAGCAGGAGCAGGCATTACCCATCCCCTAGCAGTGGCAAGAGGACAAATATGGCTCTCCAGGGTGTTTTCTGCATCCCAGATCTTCTCCTTCCTTCCTTTTCTCCCATAGAAGGAGTGGCCTTAGGGTGACGTTCAACTTCAGTGCTGAGAAATCCTCCATCAGCTGCACGCTGCCTATCTTTAGGATGCAGCAGGTATAAAACCAGGTTGCTTACACATCTTACTGCCAGTCCCTTCTACTCACCCAGAGTATAGAGTTTTTTCACCTGTAATGAAATTCGGTCAACTTTACTTCTTAGAGAGGGCTTCTGGACTTGTGTGTTGGTAATTTTTCCTAATGAAGGATGCATATCATGTCCCGTGTTAGCTTGATTCTTGAGCATTATCTTCTTAGTATAACCTAGCTCTTCACCTGTTCCCATCAAGCCTGGTCCAGCAGTTGTTTTGCAGATGAGAGACACATGCATAATTGGCATTACCAAGGTGTAAAACCAACTAAGATGACTGGTTACTTAAAGATGGTAGACAGTTACTGTGAGTTTTACAGATGGGGGTAACCCAGCAGTACTTTTGCGCATTTTTATACTTTGTCTTCTGAAATGCATCTTTCCAGAACTGCAGCAGCAGTAATGTAGCCACAGGCATTAGCAGATTTCTTTGTGCTTAGCTACTCATTGTAGAAGATACCTGTATTCTGCCCAAAATTGGCCTGAATTGTGAGCTGAAATGCTTATCCTTCAGCAGTTTAATGCTAGATGTAAGCTTTGGTCCTGGTGCAGCAAAGCATTACCCCTCTTTCAGCATCAGGGTTGCTTTTTACTAGTGTGTGTTTAGATGATGCTTTGTGCTAAACTAGTGTACAATTCTTTTTCAGCCAGTTGTGTTGATTGTGGGGTAGTTTATCTGGCCTTGAAGGATTTGCTGGGATGAGCCTTGGGGTGACTTTTATCTCTCATTTCTGCAAACAGGTCTTGTAGTAAGCCAGATTACAGGATCCATGGCCTGAACTCTTATGTCTGGCCAGAAAACTGTAAAAAGAACCTGGTTTAACTGTGCAGTGTACATGTATCCTGAGTTGGATTTTTTTGCAGTGTAGATGCTAGCACGGCACCTAAATTTGCTCAGGTAGAGTCAGGTAAGTTTTACATGCCTTGTATTAAGAAGCTGGGTGAAATCTGGCTACTGAAGTGGATGAGGTTTTCCCACCGATTTAATTTGAATCAGAGGTTAACAGTGCATATTTACCTGATGGCATTTAACTTGATGAAGTCAACCGCTGGAGTAAAGGTTTGGAGCTGGTAGCACAGGTCAGGTTCCTTGTTTAACACTTTCTTTGCAAAGTTGCCTACTTTGCAGATCCCACTGTTTCTCTGCTGTTTTCTTTTTTTTTTTTTTGACTGGTATGAGACATACCATTGAATGTGCATCAACTTTAGGAAAAGAAAAACTGAGCATTTACAGAATACAGCTGTTTTTCATGCTTGTAATAGTTTGATTTGTCTCTGCTCGATTGACTGCCATGCGGTACCCACTAGATGGTGCTGATTTCCCTCTCAGAAATATCCTGCATGTTTAATAGCAGGGTCATTTGCTTCATACCACAGATCACAACCGAATCCATGCAACTGATGTTCTACATGCCGTTTGGTACCTTACTACTCAGCCCATCCCAGGACTCCCAACTGTGATTAATGATCACGGCTCAGCAAGCGATTCAGGTATATTTAAATGCGCAAGTATATATGTTCCCTTTTTAAACCTTTTGTCATGAAATTTGCTGGAAGAAAGCCAACAATTGAGGATTGCGTGCAGTGCTTGTTATTATATAGACTTTTAAGTTCAGCAGCATGTTGGCTGTTGAAGGTGTTAAGGTATGTTCATGTAACTTTGAAGAGAATGGAATTGATCCTCCCAAACCTAATACTTTACATGTAACGATGTGTGAATGGACGCCTTTGTGGCCACCTTAATAACAGATGTTTGTTACCATTTGATTTTTACAATAGCTTTTTTTCTAGGAAACTGTACTAGCAATGGTTTTTAACACTGCTCCAGAAGCAGTGTAGACTTTTACATCCTCAAACCCTGCATTGTTTTGCTATTACAAAACCGCTGGGGCTTGCAGGTAGTGCAGTGCACTTGCCACTGCTTGGCTGTCGTGAAGTGTTCCTTTGCCTTTCCTCACTGTCTCCCAAGAAAGAGACTTGTTACCATTTTGCAACTAGTTTGCAAGACCACTTGTCTGCTGTTCTATGATTGCTACTTACAGGAGCATCTTACTGCATCTTTATATTTACTTCTCCAGGTTCATCTGTAGCAACTAGAGGACCTATCTATTTTGTGGGAGTTCTGAGGGATTTACTGGAAAAGCAGGAGTTTGTACCACAGAAACCACTTCTGCTTTTTTTGGTGGTGTCTGTGTGGCACATACATATCATTTGTGAAACTCTTTAGGATGTTTTGGTGGTGTGGGAAACATTTTTATTCCTGGAAAGTTTTATTAACAAGGATTGTTGGAGATTTTGTAGGTGAGGTGAAATGGGTGGAATGAAAGGGGTTGAGTTTTGGGGCTTTTTGGTGTTTGTTATTTGAAAGACATTCAGCTGCCTGTAAGATCCATTCAAGATGATTAAATTAGCAAGGCATCTCATTCAGTGTCTGCCTCTGATGGGCATGTTCAAGCTGCTTCAAAAAGAGGCTGTTAAGAGGATTATCAGCACAGGTCCAAAGTCTAGACCTTTGGATTGGAAAACATGCACCATAATTGAATTAATAAATGCTAGTCCATTGCTCTAAGGACTGTTAGTATCTCATAGACTAATCTATATGGTGAAGCAATTAGAGGAAGGAGTGGGAAGATCAAGTTACCCACAAAGCTCCAGGATGGCCATGAATCCATGGCTTATTGCTGGAAACTTACATACTTTGAGAACAAGCTCTTCTGGATAGTTCGAAGATCCCCAGGTGGGATCAGAATTTGTTCCTTTCATTTGTGTGCCTTATTGCACTGGATCATGTGCACAGTATCAGAAAGCCTTGAGGCAGGATGTATTTACTCTTCTGTTATGTATTGTAAATTTAGTCCTTCTCTTCCTGCTTTGTTCCATCTATCTTTTTCAGTAGGTCACTGAAAAAGTGCTAAGGATTTTTTTTTTAATTTATTTATTTCTGCTCAGATTCTGACAGTGGAATCACTCATGGCCATATGGGTTATGTGTTTTCGAAGACATATACACCTACAGATGACAGCTACGGATGCCTAGCTGGCAACATCCCTGCCCTTGAATTGATGGCTCTTTATGTAGCTGCAGCCATGCATGATTATGATCATCCAGGAAGGACCAATGCCTTTTTGGTAGCAACAAGTGCTCCTCAGGTAAATAAATCTCAGGCAGTGTTGCTGTTAAGTTTGGAATGTCTTTGGTAACAACTTCTCCTTGCCAGTGGTGCCTGTGGCTTCCATTAAGCACAACTCTGCCAAATATTTTGAAACAGCTTATCAAAGTGACAGAAATAATCACTTCACTCGGGGATTACCGGTAAGAGTCTTCTTACACACCCTCACCACTCTCAGTTAGTAGACTTGTTAAGAAAGGTGCTGATAACATGTCTCAGTGAAGGAGAAGCTAATGTTCTGCTGACTGATGGAGAATCTGTAACTGTGCAATAAGGGAAGAAATACTCTACCCAGTAAGGCACAGAAAGATTAAAATAAAAAAACCCCACCTGTATAGTTGACAGCGCACCATGCAAGTGAGCTTGTGCGTGATCGTAACATATTTTCTGTTGTTTGTATAGAATATGAGCAGCTCCAGTCTTTTATGAATGTATTTTTACACTATGCATCTATTAGGGCGGGGAGTGTGGAAAATAATCCTAGTTTTATAAATGAAGAATTGAGACTTACCTAAGATTACACAGAAGTTGCTGCCAATGGTGGGAGTTGAATTCAGCAATTCTGAGTCACTGTTTATTGGCTTAATTATGAGATCATCTTTCCTTACTTTACATAGCTGACCTGCCTGGCTTCAGCATACTGTGCTGAAAAATATTTCTGTGGACAAAGAAAGAAAAAAAGATAGCTTAATGGTGAGAACTCCAATAGGGATGCAGAAATTCTAGATTTACTCCCCAACTTGGATCCAGACTTCTTCTCTCATCAAGAGCAAGTCACCCGAACTTGCTCTGTATCAGTTTCTGTCGATAAACAGACAACAATACTTCTCATCCTTGCAACATCTTTGTGTGATCAAGAACTTTGATACTCTGGCCGGGTAAATAGATTGATAGAAGAAGTATGCTATCGTTAAATCTGTTTTTAAGAAATGAGTGTTATAGCTTTGTAGGTGTAAAAATCAACAAGGAAAGTTAGATGATAAGCCTTAATGTATTGTCCCTAGTTTGAAAATAAATTAATGGGAAAAATTCAACTTATTCTTGTTACGTTTGGGGTTTTTGGTTTTGGTTTGTTGTTTGGTTTGGTTTTTTAAACCTGATATCACCTGAAATTTGCAGAACTTGTGTTTGGCATCTAGTATTTTCTTCTTCTTTTTCACTACTAGCATTATCAGCTTCTAGTCAGGAGTCAGGCCTGGGTAGCAGAATGTATCTATCTCAAATGCTTACTGTGCAGTTAGGCAAGATGGGCTGTAAAGCTGAGTTGCCTCAGCAACCTGTCCTCTGGGGTAAAGAATAGATTCTATACTTTAAAATAGGATTGAATTTTGTCATCTCTAGATGACAGAAAAATATAATTGAAGTGAAAAGCCACGCTATTTGTGTAAAAAGTTACAAAACTTGCATCTATTTTACATAGAAGCATATTTTCAAAAGCATTTCTTTCCATAAACCAAATTGTCAAAAGACTGAATGCTGCTAAGTGGAGAGATCTCATGGATGATTGTTGTCCCTTAAGGTCCATTTTCTAGATCTGTCTTTAGTTTCTGAATGGAATTGCCACCATATGAGAGTTATGCATCTTGTTGTAGTAAAGATTTAACCAATTTTGGATTTTAGGATTGAGAAATTTGTCAGGCTGAGTGTGCGTTGTCAGGTTGCAAACTGGAATTTCACTTGTTTCTGTGTTTAAAATCAGTCCAATATGGGCAGAATTCCCAGGTACAAACACCAAAGACAATAATCCCTGTTAAGTGAAATTAGTTCTGAGAAAAAGGGAAGCACACACCTATATTATATTAGTCATTAATTTGTGGTCTGAAACAGAATAATCTATTGTCATATGATGCAGTTTAGTCAGGAACCAAAGACCCTTGAGCATGAAAGACCCAGATTTTCCAAATCAATCTTCCAATAAATCTTCACCATCACAACAATTCAGGTGTCTGCACTTAGTCCTGCCAAAATCACATCTTCAAACCTCAGGAAGATCTTTAAAAAAAAAAAACACCAAACAAATCAACCAAACCTGAACCTCCCTCATGCATCATCCCCACATCACTCTCATTTCTGCATTGCAGTGTTTCTTTTGCTAAGAGGTTTCTCAGCTTTCAGCTGCCCACATTGCTTTCACAGGCAGTGTTGTACAATGACCGCTCCGTCCTGGAGAACCACCACGCCGCGGCTGCCTGGAACCTTTTCATGTCGAGGCCAGAGTACAACTTCCTGATCAACCTCGACCATGTGGAGTTCAAGCATTTCCGCTTCCTCGTCATTGAGGCAATTTTGGCTACTGACCTGAAGAAACACTTCGATTTTGTTGCCAAATTCAATGCCAAGGTAAGAAGATTGGTTCGGATTTCTGGTGGATAGTCAGAAAAGATTGTGGGGCTTGGTAGCATTACAGTGAAAAGACTAGACAGGATGCTGTGTCACTCTTTCTTCTGAATGTCCTTTTGGCTGCTGTAAAACATTCTACTGAATAGTAATCTGGCACTTCTGTTATTTTTTTACTTATTTAAATTTAGTGGCACAGCTTCTTTTCTTATATATGTTTAGTTTTTTCAGGAACTGGTTTAAAGCTAAGGATATTACGGGCTATTTGAATGTAAATCCCACTTACATCTTACTTTTCAACGTTGTTTTCTTGTTCACTGGTACTTTAGACCTATTAGCAAAGCACTCGGGAAAAAAATCAAAGGTGTTACCAAGTTTCCATAATCGCTAAAATACTTAATGTGAATTTTTGTTGCTTTAATTGTACTGTTATATTAGCAAAGCACAGAAATCATAACAATTTTGAAATTTTAATTTCAAATGCAAGGAAAGCATGATCTTTCTCACCTGTTTTGTTTCAAAAGGGTAAACTCCAGAGAGACACCACTAAAGATCTTTCTTGCATGTTCCATTCAATAAGCATAAAATTGCAACCCTGTTGGAAATCACCACTTATCAAGTTAGTTTAATAAACTCCATCATCCATCAAAGCTGTTGGCATGTTACCGAGATGATACCTGCCTTTGGAGCTGTTACTGCCTTCTTGTTCCTTGCGAGAAACACACCAAGCACAGTGTGTTTCTTGTCCAGGACTAGGACCTCCTAGCTGTTTTGCTGACATAGATAAAATGTTTTGTTGTGGTATTGCTTAGCATGGACCTGTATCCTGAAATTTTGAAGTTTCCAGATGTATGACTGGTTTTGATTTCCACTTCCCTGTAACATCTGTCTCTTTGTTAGGCTTTAAGAAGCTGTAAAGAAAGGCCTTAAATTATGGACAGACAGAGAACTGATCTGTAGATCTGTAAAAGTCTGAACTCTTTCCACACCCCTGCCAGTCATGTCCGAAAACCTCTGGTAATATCAGAGGAATTTCTTTAGGTCTTAATCTTAAACTCTAGGATCATTTTCACCTGCCTAATTTCCTCTTCAAGTATTGAACAGTATTGGCAGATTCTCACCCGTCAGGGCTACGATGACAATGAAGCATGGGGAATTTAGGCTGTCTGAATGCATCCTTTGAATTTGATAGTTTGGACGAAAACCTTTCACTTCTGTGAACATATGTAAGGAATGAAAAAAATACGGGCTAAACCAGTTATTACTGTGGCTTTGTCACAGAGATTAACTGTCTTAACTGTGGAAGAGGACAAGCTTGACCAAAGTACTAGGCATAAATTGGGGATATTGAAAACTAAATTTGTCTTAAATCTATCAGGCTGGACAATGGTATGTGTAACTAGTGTTGTAACCAAGCAAGGTGATACCTGAGATACTGCAGATAAATAGGAGGACCGTCTGATGTGTCATGTTCTGTCAGCTTGCTATAGATTTGTAAGGACATCTGTTAACCTCCTCTCTCCTTATTGTTTGAATAGTCAAATGGTCATGCATGGAATAAAAAGTGGAGGAGAAGGTGAGGTGAACATATTAACCAGTGCTTGTGGCTGAGCCTGGCATTCCCAGAGTAATCACTGCCTTAAAAAAAGACTCTTTATGTTTGGTTGGCAAAAACTCTTTTGTACCAGAGTGGTCTCAGAGAGTAGACCTGACGTGTTTGTGTATGGGTGGAGGTGCTGTAACTGATAAAATTAGCTCAAAATGATCACATTATTAATTGGGTTGCTGAACTGTAGTTTAGTATATTGAGGCTACAGTCAGAGAGACCCTTCAACTATTGCAAGCTTGATAATTGAAGCTGTTTCAAGGAGGGATTCGAAAATTAAGTGGACGGTAGAAGACAGCCTCTCCCACACTAGGACATATTCTAGGAGAAAAGGCTGAGGTGGGAAAATGTGGCTAACAGCAGTGGAGGTTGGTATCGCTGACCGTTTGGAAATGTAAAGGGCCAAAGTCCTCAATGCTTTCTCAGCCTCGGTCTTTGTGGCTAAGACTGGGCTTCAGTTATCCCAGGCCCCTTAGGTGTGAGAGAAGGTCTGAAGTGGTGAAGACTTATCCTCAGTGAATGGCATCAGGTTAGGGAGCACTTAAATAAACTGGACATAGACAAGTCCATGGGACCTGATGGGATGAAGCCATGTATATAAATACCTGATAGATGGAGTAAAGCAGGTGGAGCCAAACTCTTCTCAGTGGTATCCGTTGAAAGGACAAGAGACAATGAGCACAAGCTGAAATACAGGAATCCCATTTAAAAATAAGAAAGGATATGTTTACTCTGACGGGGGTTTTACATTGGAAGAGGTTGCCCAGAGAGGTTGTGGAGTTTCCCTCCTTGGAGATATTCAAAACTGAACTGGACACTAGCCTGAGCAGCCTGCTCTAGCTGTCCCTGCCTTGAGCATGGGGGTTGTACTAGATGATCTCCAAAGGTGCCTTCCAACCTCAACCTTTCTGTGATTCTTTAAGGTGACGCTTTTATTTTAGAGCAGTTGATACTATATATCGCTTTTTATTGTGGGAGGTATGGGAAAATAGAGAAAAGGAAAAAGATAGGGAATACTTTCAGACATACTTAGATCGAACAGGGAAATAAGCTTGTTACATGCATCTTCACGCTGCAGTTAAATCAGCATGGCATTTGATGGTAGTTTATCTTTGTACACCAATTGGGTAGTAATTTCTTGGAAAATGTCATGGAAAGATTGCATTTGTTTTTTTTCCTAGCAAATGCTTTCAAACAGTCACATAATTTGCTAAATATTAATTTCTCATAATTTATCTCAATGTTCACTGTTTTTTCACTTATTTTTCTTTTTGCATATTGCTCTACAGCTGATTGTAAATGCCAGCCTTGAGTTAGCTTACCTGCTTACACTTGTGATTTTGTTAAATAGCTAAATATACTGTAAGATACCCCAGGGCAGAATATCCCAGAACAGCAGAACTCTGTGGATGCATCCTTTTACCCAGGATTACTGTCATGGTTTTCCTTTTTCTGTCTGCTAGGTGAATGATGATGTTGGAATTGACTGGACTAATGAGAACGACCGCTTGCTGGTTTGCCAAATGTGCATCAAACTGGCCGACATAAATGGGCCCGCAAAATGCAAAGATTTGCATCTGCAGTGGACAGAAGGCATTGTCAATGAGTTTTATGAACAGGTAAATAAATACATGTCCAAAGTGGTATCTGCTGGTTGTGTATCTTGTGTTCAACAGTCCTGCAACATGCTAGTGCTGGTCATGAGTGAAAATCAGAGAAGAGTGGTGAACGGGATAGCTAGAGTTACACTAGTCCATCCTTTTGCTGGGTCAGTGAAAGTCCATTTGTCACTGAAGCTTCTGTTACGTCCTCAAAGGCCTCTGATGATGGGGTTTCTACAGGCTTAACTGTTCCAGTCTGGTACTGTCCTTACACTGGACGTGGCGAACAAGTGTTCCTTTCCTCTTTTTTTTTTTTCCTTTCTGTTGGCAGTCATCATGTCTCCCTTTCAGTCTTCTCTAGTGCAAGCTATCTTTTTATCCTTCCTTCTATGTCTTTTCAAGACATCAGCTGGTTCTCATTGCTCTCCTCTGCAGTCACTCCAAGTGGCTCACATTTATTGACGTGGTCTCCAAAACTGGACACAACATCCTTGTTGAGGTGATCTAAACAGAGCAGAGTAATTATTTTACCTTCCCTGTGGGCCACTTCTCTGTTCACACAATACAGAACCTTTGTGTACTGAGCATAACTGTGACGTTGACTTTCAGTTTATCACAGACTAACCATATCTGCTCCCCACACGTTGATCCTGAGTCATACTTTATTTTTTAAGACAACACTTTCAGATTTCAGAAGGTTTGTCAGTACAACTGCACTAATTATGCAAGGCTCAGCTGATGGCAGCACAAGGAAGGAGGACAGCCACAGACTGATTTACAAAGACCTGGGAATACAGCCAGGCACTGGTCCTCTCCTGCCAGGTGTAAGGGAGCCCTTAACTGAACCTTGTCTCATTATAACCTATTTAGCCCTGCTGAGTGCAAGGGACAGGGCTGTTCCCACACTATTCCTCTGTTTCCCGGGAGGGAACGTATTTTGAATGTGCTCCACATCCTATCTTTTTGAGAGGAAGTAAGCAGGCTAAATCACTGAACCAGACACCCCACAGACTTCTCAGGGAGGCTGTGCAGTATCTTGAAGTCACAGACTAATCTCTTTTAAAGCCTTTTCATCTTCCCTTAAATTTACTGTACTCACAATTTTAAAAAAACCCAAGGATTTTCTGCGGCTGCTGCCTTTTGGAGTATGTAAAGAAATGGGAAAAGGGACGAAATTCAGACATTGACCTGGAGCTCCTTCATTTATTTCAGATCTCCTGAGAAAAAGAAAGAACAATGACCCTTACATATATTACATATATAGTTGGTTCAATTTTTCTTTTCATTTTTTCTTAAAGAAAGAGATGAGTCCCATAACCACAGTGGTCAACCTTCATCCCCCAAATTTTCTTTCAGGAAATGCTTTTCTTCATATTTGTCTGTTTTCATTACAACTCTCCCAGCACATTGTACTTCACTTAGTTCTGGAGATGATCATAGCTTATGTGGGTGACTACTGCATGCAGACAAAACCTGTTAATCACACATATGATATGACTCTCCTTTGATCCAACATAAATAATGTCAGAGGGCAGCAAGTGCTCCAGTACATTAATATCATCAAAGTGCTGGATAGTGAGCTCTGAACCAAGCTTGGGAGGACACTGTGTTATCTGTTCCACAGTAGGAATCTGGGTTGTTTTCCATCAGTCAGAAAGGAGTGCTACTAATGTTTTCATGCTCTTGGAAGCTGCTCCAAAGAACTGTTGGAGATTATCTTTCTTATAATCCTGTAATTAAAAAAAAATACATTTGAGATTTATCCTCTCTGCAAATTTTGATTCAGAATAACACATATGTTATCTTTGTTAATGGCATTCCTTTTGGCATGGGGATTGTGGGCAAATGTAGTTGAACTCTTGGCTTGCAAATTCTTAGAGATCAGGTAGTCAGTAAGATATTAGGGGTTTTTTGGTTTTATTTTTGTTTTAATAGAAGATGTGTATTCATTGTATTGAAAAATCAATACGTCCCAGTGGGTTTCTTGGTTTGGTTTTTTTGCATGACATGAGTTGCTATGCCAACAAGGACCTGATGGGATTGCAAACAGGGAACATTTTCTTCCTAGGACTTACTTTTGGTATTAAGGAGGTTAAGCTAGATTCTCAATTTATTTAAACCTTGGTTAAAATCTGATTTTCTTTAATGTAATATGTTATGAGAGGTTGTCCTGGTTTCAGCTGGGAAAGAGTTAATTTTCTTTCTAGTGATTGCCATGAAAGGAATGTCAACAATACATATTGTTTTAGTTGTTGCTAGCTGACGTTTATGCTTTTCGAGGACTCTTTTCAGGTTCCTGTAGAAGCTGAGAAGGAATATAGACAGAACAATGGAATGGCCAATAGAATATTCCATACCACAGATTTTCATGCTCAGTATAAATGGGGTTAGCTGGGGGGTGGGCTCTCGTGATCGCTGCTCAGGGGATGGTGCCAATTCACCGGGCGGTGAGAGTGACTTGTGTCATTATTACTATTATTGTTACTGTTATTTTCCTTTTCTGATACTGTTTTATTAAACTGTCTTTATCTCAGCCCACAAGGTTTGGTTTTTTTCTTTCCCCTCCTTTTCTCCCTCTTCTCCCTGCCCTTCTGGGGGAAGAAGGCAGGGGTGAGCAAGTGGCTGAATGGTCCTATTTGCCAGCTGGGGTTAAACCACGACAGAGGTGTATCAAACCATCTTCACCATGTTTTTGATCATCCGATTTTTTCTGAGAAGGGAAAAAATCTTCATTTTTTCATTTCTTAAAAGGAGAATTTTCATGGGAAGTTTCAGTTTCCCTAGAATTGTTATCAAAAAGCATACATATCTACATTCAGCCTATGCCGTGAAAATAATGAAATATCTTTCTTGAATTTCCTTTAATAAGCACCAATTCCTTTGAAGAATTTAACTCCCATATAAATAAAAACTCCTTATTAAAAACATGTTGCATAGAAACATTCAAAATCCTGTGTCATGTTGTTACAGTATGTTTCCTTTTCTTCCCTCCACATGCTCTGCATACTTATTTGAAGACAGGTTAAACATATTAAAAAGAATCAAAAAACGCACTGCAAGATGTTTCACATAATAAATCATGTTTTAATGGAACATGAAAAAAGAACTTGTAAATGTTTCAATAGTCAGCTTTCTTCCCACTACTGACAGCTTGCGACTAGGAAATCTCAGATGTGTTACTGTAAAGAAGGGCGAGCTGCCACCTCTTCTTAATTTGTTTGCTATTTCAAGAATGGGCGGCATGTTTCAGTGTTTTATTAACACTAATATTTTGCATTTAATGATTCAACATAACATTTCAGGGTAGGTTATTATAAAAGAAAAAAAAACCACTAGGAAATGCGATATTTGTCGTACATATTTCAAAATCTAACTCTCATTCTTTGGTCTTCGCAGATATCAACAGGGTGTTGACCAGATACATTGTCCATGACTTTAGGAAAAATTAGCTCACAAGGAGATAAATTTGGACAATCTGTAACGTAATGGAAATGGAAAATGTCTCTCCAAATTCTAATCTATATTCTCAAATATAGATCTCTGTATTGTATTAAAACATCAACTTGCATATCAGGCTTGATTAGGGGGATTAGATTTTTCACTTGGGGAGGTGGCATCCAGTCTTGACATGTCTACTCAGCTCACCAGAAGCTTTGCTGTGGATAGGGATGTGGGACTATATCAGACTTGGTTCTGCAAGAAAGTTTTACCTTCTTTTACATGATGAGTCTTCCTATACCTCCCCTTTACTTTCTCACACCAAGAAAAGCTCACAAAAAGCTTTATGGGAAAGATCTACCGCTTCTGAGTAACAATGCTTTCATAGGAATCATTCTAATAGTCCCAGAAACAAATACTTAGGACTCAAAGGCAAGAGGACCCCTCCATGTTATGTATAGTAAGGACAAAATACATAAAAAAACTAGTTCAGTGAGATAGCCCTTGCTTGTAGAAGTTCAGTCTTGTTCCCTGCAAACAGATAGCTGGCTGCAATCACAAAATCGGAAAGGATTTTTTGAAAATAATGTGAAGAAAATGATAGTTTTCAAACTTTCACACTCACAGTGTAAATACAGGACAAGGGCAGTGGGCATCATTTTGCACAGTCATCAGCTAACGTCTTTGTTACATTCATACTATCAGTAGTGAGTCCTCTTACAAGAAAAGAACTGTAACTTCAATTAACCGTTTGACGTGATGGCACTGTAGTAATGTCATGCGAGTGTGCTATGGAAGTGGCATTAGAGTTGAATTATTTTTCTTTCATCTTTTTTAATTGGTTTGATGTACGTTACTCCTTTTCATGACATGGTTTTGTTTCATTTACCTCAGAGAAATTACCGCTATTTTTCATCTCCAGGGTGATGAAGAGGCTAGCTTGGGCTTGCCAATCAGTCCTTTCATGGATCGCTCTGCTCCTCAGCTGGCACACCTCCAGGAATCTTTCATCACTCACATTGTGGGACCACTATGTAACTCCTATGACTCAGCAGGGCTGATGCCAGGAAAATGGATAGAAGATAGTGATGAATCAGGAGACACTGATGAGCATGAAGAGGAAGAAACGGCAGAAATGGAAACTTGTGAAAGCGCTGAATCCAGTAAGTTGCTCACACTTACATTTTTCAACAGAGCAAGTTCCATATTGTGACCAAAATCTAAGCCATATTTTAAAAGTGTTGAGACCGTGAGCTGGTCAGGTTCAGTGTGGGCCTCTCCAGAGTTAGAGTGCTCCAGTGCTGTCCTTGGTGAAGCTGGCATATAGCCAGTCATGTTAGTAATGGAGATGCTTCATGGTTTCAGGACTGATACTCATTGCTGTTCATATCGACTACTCATTTCTGCCCTCACTTGAGGTTTCTAGGGGTGGATCACTCGTGTGTGCGTGAGGGCTTTTTAGACTACTTCCAGCATTGATGTTAGTAGACTGTAACAATTTCACTTGAAGAAATGAAGGTTGGGAGGAGATTTTTCAAGGAAAGTACTCAACGTTTGCATGACTTAGCATGATGTACAAGAATAATAGAATGAGGCTCTGAGATGCTGACGCAGTAAAAGTTTTTAGCAATGGAAGTATTCTAATGCAAATCTTTCCAAGGTAGTATATGGCAAGGAGTGGAGAGAGAATCAAAAACTGGCACTGAGCATCGCTGTGTTGTGTGCTGGGAGCTGCATCCCTTGGCCCTTCTGGCTGACTAGTAACTAAAGCTAATAGTATCCTGCCTCTCCTCCAGAAGGGCAACACTGCCAACATTTGTCATACTTGTACCTTGCAAGGAGATCTCAGGAACTTGTTGGAAGTGATTTTTAAGAGAAAAGGCTGCAACTATAGACCCGTGTCTTTTACCAGTTTAGTCCTGCATGCATAGTCTTTTCTTCTCTTTTGTGTTCCTCTTCCCTCTGAATTTCCTACTGTTCTTTTATTTCCTTCTTCAGGTCATCTTTGTCTCTGTCCCCTGTATCTAATCCTTCTAGAAAGCACCAGCCTTATTGTGCTAGTGAAATACTGATACATAGCTTTTTCACTAGCAGCCTCACTTTTTCTGTTCTTACACACACACTTTAATGCCCCACTGAGTATCATCCCCATTTTCTGTTGGGAAAGCTGAGAAGTGGAAAGATGTGATGATTGCAGTAGGTCATGCTAGGGCCTGAAACTAAAATCTATGTCTCCTGACATGTAGAATTGACCTTTTATCTCTAGTAAAATCCAGGGGTATACAGTTTGTATTTAAGAAATCATTGCTGCTGTTCATATGCACACATTTGCACAGAAATTTAGTAGGTTCATGTGCACAAAAAGGTTTATTTAGCACCTTATAATCTAGCAGCTCTGTAATAGTAGGCAGAGTGGCGTATTTCTGTGGCAGATTGGCATTTATGGAATTGCCTACGAGGGGGAAAGCTTATGTGATTGGTAACCAACATAGACCAACTATAGCATTGAAACTGATACTGATATATTAAAAAGAAAGATGAAGGATGTTCTCATTTATCCATTGCAGTGCCCAACCTTACTTTGAAATCCTTAGTCTCCTTTCACCTCATTTCTGTATTCACTTGGCTTCTGTATCACTGCTAGTCAAGTCCAACAACGCTGCTTTCAAGTTGAAAACACAGAGCATTATTAACCCTTGTGACATTGGAAATAGATCTTTTTTTAGTCATCTTCTGTTTTCTTTTTTACATTCTACTCCATGACAGCACCTTACTATTCAACCTGGTGCTTTTAGGCTCTTTATCTTTTTCAAAACCTTAAAAATAAATGTATCAGAAGTTTTGAGATACCAGACAAATTCTTCCTACTTCCTTCTTAACCAAATGTGTGGTGCTCATCTTCTCAGTCATACCAACGTGTTACAAACTGTTTTCTTCCAGTTCCCTAAATTCTCTGTGACTGTGTGGATCTGAATCGGGAATCTACAGCGTCTTTTGTGTTATAGGGGTCTTACAGGTCATTAGAGGTTTATGCCTATGATCAACACAATTTTGGTTATTCTGAACTTTCTCAATGAAACAAAGTAAAAGGTTGAGATGTCAGATGCACTAAGAGTTGTGTGGATGTTGAAGATCTTTTTCTTGATGGAAATGCCTTTTAGGCAGATGGAAATACAGTTGTGGCAGAAAACACTTCACATAGGACTTGATAATTCACTAAAGCAGTTGAGATAAATCTAAGAGTTATAAAAACTTAAGGTAGCTTAAAGTCAATAGTTGTTTTTGTTGTTATACAGGAGCATGTAATTCCCCCAAAGTTCTGATGCAAATATAAGAATTAAACAGGCTCGGTCTTTAGCGATTCAGACAAATTTTAACACCACAGCAAGCACTCACTGGTCTCTGCAGAGAGCCACAAGATGTGGGGTCACCCGGGAAACCCAGGAGAGAATGTCCTGCTGCGGCATTGGCAGCATAGGGACTTCTTATTAGTGCTAAACCTGAAGGTTTCCTACAGGGAACCAAGGGCTTTCTAATGAAGGATTGAGTTGGATTTGGTCTGTGCTCCGTGAAAAGCCCTTTGTTTCCAGTTCAAAAGCTTCAAGAGCTAAACGTTTTGGATCCTGACACAGACATACTTTAGGCAACCTGCAAATACTAATACACGCAAATTTATTTGGTACAAAACATTCCTCTACGTCACCTTCTTTAAAAAAGAAATCAGCAGTTGTCTTTGGAGGGGTTATTACTTCAGTTCTGTGACTCCCATTGCCACTGTTAAAGACCAGGGAAATTTTTCAAGCTTTGTACTGTAAAGGAGTTAACAGTCTGCGTTGGACAGACCATATTGACACAGAAAGAAACACACTTCAGACAGCAAAACACTTATAGTGTGCCTGTCAGGAGCTATGAGAACTACCAGTGGCAAAACCATTTTATAGGTTAACAGCAGGGGATTGATGCTTCAAAACCAAAGACAAGCAAGCTCCCTGATAGTATTTAGCTATACAGCTACTTCAGTGGTTGGATTCTGTTGCCGAAGCAATGTTGTGCAAAGGCTTTAAGGTCGTCTCCACTGCGATGGTGGAGCAGTAAACCTTTGACTTTGAAAAGGGAACATAGGAATGCATTCCCTCATTTGATTACTAATGCCTGCTTATTCATTATCCTTCTACAGCACAGCTCAGATCAGAGGTAAAATGTGGAGAGAACAAAATCAGGTTGTTTTTTTTTTTTTCTAGGCAATCAGCAGGGATCCATTGGGGCAGGGCACAGAATTTAATATGTGTGTGTTATGGAGCAGGTTGATCAGAGTCTTTAAGTAGTTGATATAAAAAAATGAGCAGAAGCAGCTCAGCAACATGTTTTCTGCATAATCATTCAAGCACTAGATGTCTGTGTGAGCTGCATAGTCAGGCACAGCATGCAGCCTATGATAGGATGAAGCTGGGGCTCAAACTGTGCAGGAAGCCAGTTTGCTTTCCCAGAGGTCTGGAGAGGCATAACCTTCTGAATTTTAAGACAGTTTAAGTATTTGTTTTTAAAAATCTGTTGATGCAGTTCCTATATGTCATAGTACACCCTGTCTGCTTCCTGCACCTTCAGTCCCTTTTCCTTCTTTCCTCACAGAAAACAGTTCATTAATGTCACATGGTATTTTACAGGGAAGAAGAAGTTCAAGAGGAGGAAAATCTACTGTCAGATCACTCAGCATCTGCTTCAGAACCATAAAATGTGGAAGAAAGTAATTGAGGATGAGGAGAGGTTAGCCGGGACAGAGAAGCAAGGCGTGGAGCAATCCACGCTGCACCAGTCTTCAGAACAAATCCAGGCCATCAGGGAAGAGGAGGAGGAGAAAGGGAAGCCCAAGAGGGAGGAAGAGGAGAACACAACTGTAGCACCTAACCAATGACAATATTTACAGCAGTATTTTAAGACAGATTGACTCGTGCACAGACTCTTTCTCAAGCCAGCACAGCATTTAGACACAACACTGTAGAAGTATGGGATAATGCGCCTACAGCTGTTTAATTTGTTTCTCTTTCCTTTTTATGGTGAGGTACATTGTTTAAACTTCTATGCTCAAGGAAGCTTTCACACTGCGACACCGGCTTTTACAGACTTTCTTTAAAAAGATTTGGGGGTGGGTGGAATTATATAAATATATATATAGCCAGGGTTATTGCCTGCGCACTTCAGCAAAATACATTTAATGATATATTATGGTCACTGTGATATTTACAGAAGAAAGTTATCTAAGGAAATGCTGCTTCTAAAGCACATTTGCAGTTAACAGTAAGGTACCAGTAAGTAGCTTTTGCTCTTAATGCTGAGGGATAAAAGTTCCAAAGCTTTATATGAATGCTGATATATCCTGCCAACATATATGGGTGCGTGTGAGGGGGTGTTTGCGAGTGTGAGTGGATGTGAAGTAATATAGCATAGTTTGAGTTCTTACTAGACTAGCTGTAGCACATGTCCCAATACACGATGACAAACAGAAGGCCTGAATTTTAGAGAATATGTACCCACAGGGGAACCAGAGACCATTTTGAGGAGCTTTGCATTCCCCATAGCCCTCTAACTCCCAGTTTGCACTCCGGCTGCAGGCAGCAGCCTTTCAGCAGGGGCTGCAGTGGCCTGGGCTGCTGTCCTGGCCCCATCTGGCTGTGTGGGCTCCTCCGCCACCTCCTCTTCTTCCTCTTCCTCCTTGGCACTTCCCAGACTGCTGGTGAAAGGGATGTGCCAGGAGATTTCTTTTCCAGAGGGTTACGAGGGAATGTGTGGCATGCTGGTCTGTTCCCCTTGAGAGGACCTGGCCCTCTGTGTACTTCTGAGTGTGTGAATGGCTGCGTGGGGCAGTGCGTGTGTTTGGGCAGGAGAGAACAGAGCAAATGTGTGTGCGTACTCGGAAACTAGAGGCACGCTCTCATCTTCCTACCCTAACCTTACGCCTCCATGCATCAGTGGCCAAATATATCATTTCAGAACGAACCTAAACTACCATCTCTTGAGAGCAAAAGAAGGGCAGTGGGGGGGCCATGCCCTTCCTCAGAATAAAAGGCAAACGATGCATTAGGAGCCGGGTGGGGGACCGGTGCCAGTCCTGCGTTGGCCGGACATTCGTATGTCTCAGCAACCACTCACATGAGCTTCAGAGAACTTGTTTTTTCAGTGTGAGGTGCTGGATGGGAGCAGTTTGTTGCTGGCGTTCTGCTTAGAAGCAGCATGTTTGATCCCACCAATATACTTACTTTTTTTCTTTTTTCTTTTTTTTTAAGAGAAAGGAAAAGATCGGGCCTGTAAGAAGAGCAGATCTTTTTTTTTGTTCTGTTTATTTGTTTTCTCTGTTGTTTATGCTGTGAGCCAAATGTCTATTTAAAAGGTTGGATATTCACTTTCAATATTTTATTTCACGATATTATATTTGTCAATGATTAGCTATCTAGATGTAAATATGGAAAAAATTTTATGAGTTCCTGTAGATAATGATATCTTTAAGAAAAAAAAAAAGAAAAAGAAAAAAAGGGGAAAGTTTTTTTGTAAAGCTAATTTTTTAAAAAATAAATACAAAAACATTTTTATACAGTGTAGCCATTTCCAAACCCAACAAATAAAGTCTTGAGTAATTTGTATAGACCTTTCTGAGAAGCCAGTGGTCTACAGGGTCAAGGCTTTAAAATATTAATGCTCTTTGGGACTGGCAGCACCAACCAGTACCACACAATTTAGTTTTGTTCCCACAAAAAGATTATATATATATAAAGTTCAGTATCTCTCAAAAAATCATTTTACTGCGTATGCTTTTTATATTTGAACCTGCAGCCCCTTGCCAAGAAGAAGATTGCTTGTGTGAGTAAGAATGCTTGTGAAAGGAAGAGTTTGTAGAATTCCTTTCTATATTAAATGTCTGACACTGCATCCATCACTTTTTGCTATTGTTACGCATTCATCTTACTTTGTGGTCCTATTGATACCCCCCCAGAAATGTTGGAAAACATTCTCTATCAAAGCCAATCAGCAAGTGTGTTGTCACTTCAGTATTTCTTTTTGCTTTGTGTTTTCCTTTAGAGTGAATTTTTTCTGGAAAAGAGGATTTGGTTCCTTACAGGTTGCATTTGTCTAATGTTGTCCCATCCTACTCTGACCAGTAGAGAAGGCGTTTGCCTTTCAACAGAGTGACTGTAGAGCATGGGTCTGACAGCTCTCTTACCAGAAGAAATATTTAGTAAGTGTTTCTCAATGAAATCAGAAAAGCAAAGATCCAAATTGCATTATTATTATTTTAAAGGGAAAGGATATAGCAGAATTTTTTCAAAAGAAAAAAAGATGTCTCCAAGATCTCAGCAAGTCGCCACCAATTCCAGCTTGCACTGTTTTCACACCTCTTCAGTCACTTTGATTAATCATTTTATTTGGTGTTTTCTTGTACAAGTGATATGCATACCTTATAGTATGAGAAGAATTTAATATGCCTCATTCTGTCCTTTGAAAATTAAACTTACAGAGATGCTTTAAAATATCACATCTCCAAGCACTTTTTTCTCCATTTTCAGTGCATGATCACTGGGACTGGATGTTTTATATTGATTTTTATATAGCCTTGGCTAGAAGAAGAAAAAAATAAATTCTTGCAGAATGTGTTAGTGGGTGCTCAGTTGGTAAAATTATGAAGAGGCATTCGGGAATGAGGCCAAATCCTGCAAGTGAAGCTCTGCATAATCCTCTAAGCAGGCATATGCAGTGTTGAACCAAGAAAAATTATCCTAAAAATGTGCTGAAACGGAATTACCATATTTTTCCTAGTCATCACTTTTGGTTGCCATTAGGTAAAATCAGTGTCAGCTTTTAATTTGTTAAGCTTTCTTTCTGTAGTGCCAATGCAGCTGTCACAAATTGCTGCTGCATTGCTACGCAAGCCTGTTTGTGGGTGCAGTTTGATTAACTCAGGTTTTTTATAGTGAAGGAATTGCTGACAGGGTTAAAATCAGAATGATTGTTGATTTTATCCAAACTGGAAGCAATACCAGTGAAGAAGCTGAAGTAGCTGGGAGTAGTTAACTTGATAAGAGGTGACTTTCTTTTTTTGCACTCCAAGTAGCTACTAATAGAATCCAGTTTCTGCAGGTGTCCACTCCTTATGAATCTGATTTTCAGTCTTTGCAGTGCATTTCTGGCAAGCAATGATCAGAAAATTTCCCAGACTGACTTAAATATAGCACAAAAGAAAATACCAGAGAAATTTTATATCAAATATGTGAATACCATTTTTTTTGCTTTGGGTTTTTTAGTAGATAATAAAGCAGGTAATTTTTTAGGGGGTTTTATAATAGTTTCTAGTCCAAAGGAGACAAAGCTTTTTGACCTGCAGTTGCAGCAACCTTTCGGAGGCTTAACTGATGGTTGTCTGCTTTGTGCAGTCCTTTGGTGTTGCAAACCCCAAATAAACCACAGCCTGTGCAATATTTTTGGAAAAAAAATAAAAGAAGAAGAATTGTATTCTATCAGCAAAGTGCTCAGCTTTCAGGTGGGATGTTTACAATCTTGATATGGGTTTCTGGTATGTACAGTATGCAAAGAGGTTTGTTAAATAACAGAAAAAGCAAGCCCCATTTAAACAGTGTTTTGCAGTTAAAAAAATAGCCTATCTTAGGTTTCGGTTCTTTTAAAAACAGGCAGAGAAGGATTGGACTATTTTTTCAGATTGGATATTTTGTTTTCTCCACTGTAATGTCACTTGGCAGCTGATCCTGTTCCCTTCTGGTCTAGGAGGAGTTGGCTTAGGAAGCTTTTCGCAGTGCTCACAGCTCCTAGTGCAGTGAGAAGAGTGCTCTGCTCATCATGTAGCAATCACATATAAACCCTTTTGTCCCCATATTCCCAGTTTGCTTTATAGTCACATGATGTTTACTGTGGAATATAACTTCTCTCATTACGCTTGTCTTGCAGAAGGAACACATGGAAGTAGAAAGTGTGAAAGCCCCATACTATGTATTTTATTACCTTTTCTTTTAGGAGGAGTCCGAGACTTTGGTTTCCAAGAGCCCAAAGCCACCTGTGTCTAGAAGTAATAATTTCTACCATAATCAAAGGGCCATAGTTTACTTCATATGCTCTAATTCTTGAGGGAATATTGAGGTTACCTAGTTCATTTTGAGCTAATGTAGTTGACACCTCTAAAATCAGCTGCCTTCTCCAGTAGAAAGATGGTGTTTGATGCGATGCTGCAAGCCATGCGTCAGAAGTGTGTTGCAAGAACCTACTAGGAAAAAGGGTTTCTCCTGTGCTCTTGGCAGCATTTTGAACTCGCTTCCTCTGTGAATGAAACTCGTTACAGAAGGCTGGAGAAATGGCTGTGTGTCACCAATGACCTCCCCTGTGACTTTGTGCAGGGAGCTCACTCTCATAGCAAATGACTGTCACATTCTGGGAGCGGGTGGTTTCCAGGGCAGACGAAATTTGAGAATGCATTTGTTAACAATGCAAGGATAGTCATTCATCAGTTTTTACCCTGACATCATGTGTGAACATCTCTCTGCATCATCATCAAGTTTAAATGCAAGATTGTGATTGCTCAGGACCTTTTGAGTGGATGCATTTGGGACTTTTACCCTTAGTGTACTACTGTTAGAAGTTCTTAAGGTCCTGATGGTCTGAATGTGGAAGGAAGTTAAGTCTGTAAAGGTTCAGATAAATGCTTCTAAAAGTACCTCTTGGCATCTAAGCAAATTCTGTACGCAACTCCCTTTTTATGCTTTCCATCCTGGACATTAAGTTCATTTCTTTAGAAAGTTCTCCTAAATTTCTATCTGCTTTTTAGATACAAAGTTTTTTCTGTAATTCTGGCCCCGTCTTTCGTTCTTCCTTCAGAAACACCTCAGAAAGTAGAATGCAGTGTGGAGAAGCCAAGGATTTTGCCAAACTGAGCATCAGTCAGTGGTACTGCCCAGCCTGTGCCCCAGTCTGGGTGCGTTCACGCCCAGTGCTATGCCCATGCTGCTGAACTGAGTAGGTGTGGGGTAGCTGTCAGGCTGGGTACTCGGCAGCTTGAGCCCCACCAGCTTTTAGTGGGACTTAGAGAATTTTTTCAGCTTTCAAAATGAACCTTAGGCACTTTTGAAAATTTTGCCGTAAGTATAATGCAGCAAAAGGTTTGTGATGGGTCCCAGGTGTTAATGAAGTACTTGTGCAAAGTCTCATTTGTTATCTGGCACATCCTGCTTGGTCTGTGTGTTGTGATCCTGCGCCAGTGATGGTGAGGGCTTTGCTACTGATGAAGATGGGTGCAGGTTTGAGTCCACCCCCTCACTGAATTTCTGTGGGCACAGCCAGATGTGACAGTCAGCGTGAGCCTGGGCAGCCCAGCAGACCCAGCTGTGCCCAGGGCTGGGATCCAGAGAAGGCACAAGGCGCTTGATCAGCAAATACTCGAGGGAGATGCACCAGCTGATTCGAGCTTGGGAGAGACAATGCAGATGTGCTGCTGGTTCATTCCCTAAACTGTCTTGTAGAAATAGTGTTCACTAGATTGGGATGGCAGCACTGAAAGTCTGTGCCTTTTCTTTCTCTGAAAAAAGAGACTTTTGACTGTTGGAAAACTGTCATTCATAAAAAGTACAATATTTGCAATTACTTTTTCAAGTACTGTTGTGGTTGAGATGTTCCAGCGTTGCATGTTTAAGGAAGAAAGGTTTCAATATAAGGATGAGCGTGAGAATTTCTTGAGCATCCTGCCCAGAGCGGAGAACGTGCCTCTCCCAGGTCTCCTGGCAGCAGGTGTGGAGGGTCGGTTGCTCTTTCCAGTCTCAGACCTGGATGTTGGCCTGAGAACTTGGGTATCCCTCAGCTGGCAGCACAACGCTGGTGTAATTAGTCCTTGAATTGATGGGGTTGTAGGCATACAGGGAGACAGTCAAACTGGCAATTTGTAGGAAAGAGCAAAGGAAATTGTAGTTCAGTAGGAAACGGACTTTATACAACATGCTTAATTTTCCTTTTCTTTCAAAACCAAATGTAATCCCACTGCAGTGAAGTAGCCATGGAGTTTCTGGGGGTTTAATTACTGACTGATGTTGCAGCTTTAGTCAAAATGGTGGAAGCATTAAAGAGAATTGTTCCCATTAACTAGGGGGCATCTTTTGTCATATTTTTAAGGGAGTCAAAAATAAGAGTGCCCTTTCACGTCTGAATGACTCTTTTTCTTTTAATATGTTAGCAGGAGATAAAGCCAGGAAATTGGAGAGGAAGGAGGAAAAAAAAAAATGTCTCTGATGTGTTTTCAGTCAGTGTCCAGACCTCCTGAAGAAAATGTATGTGAAGTGGTGTTGAACAGATGGGGAAATAATTGAAATCAAGGTGACAGTTGTCTTAAGCAATCACTGGAAGAGCTAGCAAAAAATACTGGTTATTGGAGGCAAACTTTGAATTAGAGCAAAATAGCTCCAGTACATTTGAGAGCAGCTTAGTATGATAAATCTTCCTTTGAATTTCATCACTTTCATTTAGTAAAACAACATTCCTCTGGAGGTAAATCAAAGCAGGGTTTTAGTCCCTGCTGTGGCAGTTATTGAATCCCAGTGTTGGAGGGAGCAGTGTGAGAGTTACCCTCCATTTACATCCTAATTATGATTTATTCAGAGGCCATTAGTGGGATTTTCCTGGCAGGCAGGTGTTCTCTTGATGAAAAATACATAATGCCTCCTCGGTAGGATGCAGGTGTTGCCCACTTGAGCACCTGCTTGAATTCTTAGGACAATACAAGCTCCTCAAGAGCCTGCGGGCAGAAGAGCGGGGGGGTGTTTCTGGAGAGTCCATTTTCACAATGACAAAAGGGGGGCAAAGCTCGAGCTAGTTAACAATACTTCTTTGATAAAACTGGGACAACAATAAGCATTGTGCAGTTTGAAAGCTTGCCAGCATCACTTGAGGTGTATGCAAAACTTTCCCTGAGTGCTTGCACATGTAAAACTATGCCTTCTGAAAGGTGGTGAGTTCAGCTATAACCAACTGGCCTTGGCCGTGGTCTGTCGAGCTCGAGGATGTAGTAAACCAAGAAGGATTTTTTGACTGAAGTAGTTTAATTCTCCCTCATTAAAGAAAACTTTGCTTGATGCTAGAGGAGGAAAAAAAAAAAAAAAAAGATAATATTTATTTCAGTTCAGCTTTACAGGTGGCTAGTCCGTGCCAGTTGTTTCTTACTTCCAAAGCCGTGCTTGCGGTATGTGTCCAAGGTGTGGAAGTGGGACAACAGATGAGACTTGTTCTGCTGTGAATGGCGTATGGGATCTGTGTGCACCAAGGAGCACTGCTGAAATCTGCAGGTGTGGAAAGTGGTGTATCCCAGAGGTGAATTAGATGGGGAAACCCAAATATTTCTGTTTTCTGTCTGTGTGGAAGCATAAGAGTGGGTATAAAGGACTTTGCCACAGCTGCAGACCGTGCATCCTTTTGTGAATGAATTCTCTTGTCCTGATTCAAGAACTGTAGAAATCGGATCAAATAGGCAAAACACAGCGCGTGCTGTGGCCCCGGCGAGGCAGTCATGCGTTAGTTTGCTTTTCCTTGGGTTCGCAGAGGGAGCCGCCCTTGCACTGTTGGCCTGCAAATGGCGTGGGGTCCCAGGCGGCGCGGCATGGGGGGGCAGAAAACGGTGGGAGGGAAAGAACAAATGTCGTATTTCAGAGGGCTGTTGTCAGCCTAGCTGAAGAAATACTTTAAAGTAATCCAGCTCTGTACCCGCCTCGCCACGGTTTGCTCACAGCGATAGCCCCAAGGCAGTGGGCTTAGATGCTCTGTTTTTCCAATGCCGTCTTCCTTTACCACAGCGAACACGTACAAGCAATTAATGTGAATTAGCAATTGCTCTTTGCTTTTAAGTATTTATTTAAAGGAGATTGAGTTTTGGGGGGTTTGTTGTTGTTTGTTTTTTCTCCCCTGAGCCTAGTCATTTTGCCCCCATGCTTTCCTAAGAAAGTTAAAAAAAAAAAAAGGTCTGGAATCTGATCAATCTGATCAGAGAGAAAACAGTTAAGGGTTTGCCATGCGTGTACATACTGTTTAGGGAAAAAGCCCACCATCTGTTAAAGCTATCTTTCCTTTTGAAAATTCCTGCCTGATTCTGACACACAATGAAAATCTATATTGGAATGCAAAATTTTCACTTTTAGATGTTTGTAAACCTCAATACAGTACTGCAGATGGTATCCTAAAACATCAAAGACAGCATTTATAACTGCTATGTGGTGTTGATGATATTTTTAATATTGCAACCATGTCAGCATACATTTGGTCATTACTTTTCTGAAATTAAGTCTCCTTGAGTAATCGATATAAGATGTTTGCATGATGGAAAGTAATTTAAGTTCACTTTTTAAAAAGATGTGATTCATGCTGTAGGTTATGTTTGTTTAACAGATTGACATTTTCACTGATGGGTGGCAGTTTTTTTCTTCGTAGTGCTTTTGATAGAACAGCACTAGGACATTTTCCGACAGAAACACATTTTTTAACCTTTGCCTCCAGTAGTGGAAGTAGTATTTGAAAAATAATTGTTTTCCAATACAGTTTGGCCATCTGGGTAACAATATGCAAGTATGTCTATCACATTCAAGATATGATTTAAAAAAAAAATAAAAATCCCATTTTAGTGAAAGCAATCAAGAAATTAATCCAGCAAGGTCAAAACCCTTTTTGAAGGACAATTTTGGGTGTGTCAATGTAACTGAAGTACTTAATCCTCCACCAGATTTTGGGGCCAAATCATACAAATGTTGTATTTTCAAATTCACGAAAGGCCGACCAAAGTTTTTTTACTTCACAAAACACTGAGGAATTTGGTCACCTTACATCCTATCCTATGAGGTTTGACTCCTGGCCTGGGACCTTGGGGCACTGTGCCTCAGACACACTTATAGAATAGAATCGTACAAACATAGAATTGGTTAGGTTGAAAGGGACCTTTAAGATCATCAAGTCCAACTATTAACCTAACACTGCCAAAACCACCACTAAACCATGTCCCTCAGCACCACGTCTACCCATCTTTTTTTAAATACCTCCAGGGATGGTAATTCCACCACTTCCCTGGGCAGCCTGTTCCAATGCTTGATAACCCTAATACCCATCCTAAACCTCCCCTGGGGCAACTTGAGGCCATTTCCTCTCGTCCAATCACTTGTTACTTGGGAAAAGAGACCGACCCCCACCTCACTAAGACCTCCTTTCGGGTAGTTGTAGAGAGTGATAAGGTCTCCCCTCAGCCTCCTCTTCTCCAGACTAAACAACCCCAGTTCCCTCAGCCGCTTCTCTTAAGACTTATTCTCCAGACCCCTCACCAACTTTGTTGCCCTTCTCTGGACTCGCTTCAGAATCTTAATGTCTTGCTTGTAGTGAGGGACCCAAAACTGAGGACTGTATTTGAGGTGCAGCGTCACCAGGTACAGGGGGACAATCACTTCCCTAGTCCTGCTGGCCACACTGTTTCTGATACAAGCCAGGATGCTGTTGGCCGCCTTGGCCACCTGGGCACACTGCTGGCTCATATTCAGCCTGCTGTCAACCAACACCCCCAGGTCCTTTTCTGCCAGGCAGCTTTCCAGCCTCTCTTCCCCAAGCCTGTAGCGCTGCATGGGGTTGTTGTGACCCAAGTGCAGGACCTGGCACTTGGCCTTGTTGAACCTCATGCCATTGGCCTTGGCCCATCGATCCAGCCTGTCCAGATCCCGCTGTAGAGCCTTTGATTATTTAATGATGCTCATTCAGACTCGGCTCTAGTAGCAAGTTTCTACAAATCACCTGTGTACTTCAAAATTAGTCCCTCCTTGATTTTTTTCACTTCCAAAGGTGAGAGAAAGGGGAGGGGGGGAAATGTAATTTTATACGGCTCTATTTGAAAAGGGGTTTGTGTACCTTTATAATTCTTTTGAAGCAATATTTTAAAGAATAACTGCCAGCCAAAGTGGCAATGCAGAAAAGTGCCATCTTGTTCAGGATTTGTACACGCCAGTTTTTAACACAGTGTTCTTTTCACTAAGTACTACATACGTTAATTTATATTTATATATTGTCAATATTGTTGTAACCAAGCTTCTCCTTTTTAAACACTTCAGGAACAAGGCCTTGTATTTTTAGGTGATTTTCATAAACAGAATAATTCTTTTCCTTTCACTAGTATCTTGCACTCGATACATGTAGCAATACTTAATATATTCTCTTCACAAGTATTTGTTAAGTGATTTAGTTAATGGCTTATAAATGTTTTGTACAAAATAGATTCTGTACAGGAAAAAAATCTTTTAGATAAACATTATTTATTTTTACTGTTTTGTAAGTTAGACACTATAATGAAGCTCCTTTTTGCCAGAATTACTGGAAGTGCCTCTTGGTAAAATGTATTATACAGTAAATATGTATTCAAAATTATTAGAAATACTTGTCACAAAATGAACAATGTGGATGTTGCAATGTGAAGACAAATGTACAACATAAATATAATTCTGTGGTATCCTGTTTGCTGTGTTTCTTTTTCCTTTATTGAACAAATTTGCTCTCGGTGCCCAGCTTTCAGTTTGAGCGCCAGACTGCAAATGACCTGTAGCCTCTTCCAACTCTGATTCAAATCCAGTAAAGCTGGTATATACTGAATTACCATTTTATCTGCCGGCCCTGCTTGGTATGTGTTACTTGACCCATGCTCACATTTATTGGTATCCGATTACCTGCAACTTTTACTAGCAGAATTCTGCACTTTACTTCAGATCACTAATAAATCCCACGTTAAATGCTGTGTGGCTCAACCAACCTGTGGAAGGCCTCAATATAAACATCCTTCTTTAACGATGACTAATATTTCAACATCCATCATCTGTGCGCATTTCAATCCAATTAATATGGACCATACTGATTTAATGTGGTCTATATTACATGGCACTATTCAGCCACAGTAATGTACAGTGACTAATGCTTCCAGAGAAAATGTATTACCTTAACAGTGTTTTCCTTATCAATCACAGAAGTAATCTGTGAAAGTGGGACGTCAGTAAGTGAGATCAATTTTCTTGCAATTGTATTGGTAAGTATACTGTCATTCTTCAGCGAAAGATTTTGCTAATCCATCATGTAGGCTAGGATTGACATCTAGTTACTTTCTTTGCTCACTGTTTATAATTTCAAAAAAGTTTCTTACAGCTGTCAAAAATTTTCTCCATTTTTTAAGTTTTATTGCCTACTTTCAGCAAAGATCTGGAGAGCTCTTCAGCCAACTCATACTGAAATGGCTGTATCTGGATCGACTGTATATTCAGAGACTCTTTTCCTGTAACTTAAAAATTAACAGATTTTAAAATATGGAAAAGCAGCAGCCACATATCTGGCTGTCAGTTTTGAAGTCCCACCAGTTTATTTGTCCTCTGGCTTAAATTCCGAATGGAAAAAATCTAAGGAAATTTGCACCAGGCAGTGATTAGGAAGATATTAGTTGGGATCGTTGCCAGTGCAAAAGTAAAATATGGTTATACCTGTTCTAAGGGAACTGCTCATAAGCCTGCAGCTGGTCTGTCCCAAACACTTAATAACTCCATAGCATGGAATTATTTGATCCAGAGATTCACAGCTGCCCACAGAAAAGCATACAGCTGGAGTAATGAAGAAAAGCTCTTTTCCTTCAGTACTCCTCATCACAAAGAGCAGGGGCTACCAAGGTAAAGAATGCACTTGTCTTTGAAAATCACTGAACTCTCTCTGGAGCTCTTCAAACAGCAAGAGGTTCCCATGGGAAGAGATGAGCAGTAAACCACGGAGCAGAAGCAGTCAGTCTGCTAATGAGACCACACATGAGCATGCCTCTCCTGGGGTTCTGGTAAAACAAAAAGGAGGCCATGACGCACAGTCAGTAGCAGCTCAATTAAGTGTCGCATTTTCCAGGTGCTCAAATTACTCTCGATTGCCCAGGCAAATCCACTTGCCTAAAACCACTTAAAATGTTTCACTGAAAACAGAGATCTCGGAGGACTCTTGGCATGCTGTTTAGCAATGCTTTCTTTAACGGTTCTTCAATTATCTCACCAAAATCCTGTGGAAATTAACATTATCTTTCATGCCACCGTGGACTCAGCGGTTCACATAGGGGTAGAACAGGAAAAGACTTTGTCAGTCAGATGCCTAACTTCCAGGTGCTACCCTGACTGATGAGGTCTGTAGCTCCGGGGTAGGCATCTCACGTAATCCGAGGGAGATTTTTAGCCACTCCACACAGGGATCCCAAAAACCTGGCATGCTGAGAAGGAAACTGTGAAAGCCAGCTACTTTGTGGAACAGCTCGCAGCCAAAGGGTGATACTGACATTGCCTTAATTCGTGTCCCATGAGAGAAAACATGCAAGTTTAAAGTTTTACCTAAGGTTTTGATGGCTCGTGTCACCCCCAATCCAGACTGCTAGTTATAATCACTAAATAACCTGGGGTAGACGTGGCTGTAATGGTTTGGAAGTCTGATACAGATAAAAGGTTGCTGCAACATCTGCTTGTCTCCAACCAGGAAATACAAAGCAGAAGGTTCCCGTTTGATCTGCATGATGGCTTCATTTACAGTGACTTTTGTTGTTGTTGCTGGTAGATTACTTCTCTTCACAGTCCTTTGCACATGGCAATTGTTTATTACTGTGCTTGCCAAAGGCATCGTATTCTACAAATTCAACACCTTCTGTGTAATAAACTCTTCTGTTACATTCTTTACACCTTCTCTTTCCACATTTCTAGCCAAAATCTTTGGGTTTAAACCTACTTCAAAGAATTTATCTGCATTACAGAAAGTGCTATGGGATTTTATTAAGATTAATGGTATTAATCCCTAGTGGCTGGACAAATTCCAGTTCCTCTTATTATGTTCCTCTAAATTAAAATTCTCTGCAAATGTCCAGTGAGTACAAATGCTTCCTGCCCTGAAGAGATGTGTCGTGTCACTGGATCTCTCATTCATCCTTCTTGTTATACCCCCTCGGAGCTGGGTTTCACAGGACCCATTCGGATCTTTGTGTGGCGCTATATAAGTATATGTGTTACTTCTCTTCTCTTGCAAATTCCAGTCAAAACCTGTCTGGGTCCATAACTTTGGGGTTTTTTACTTCTCGTTCTGGAAGGAAAGCCTCCTAGCTCTTTTACCTGATCAGTTACCTTCTGCGGGTGCTTTCAAGGTGATCTACAGCCATTGAGCATGCTCCCATACATTGTTCTATGGTCAGGTTGCAGTAAATGCATTTACAGCAACTCCTGGTTTTGAAAATTCTTCTTCCTGAGGTCTCATGAAAGGGGCTGAAAATCTGAATGTCAGGAACAATTTAATGAGTACCTCAGGGTAATGAGACTTTTCAGAAGGACCTGTGGATATCCTAATAACAAGTTAGCTGCCAAAAAAAAAATACTAGAACAGTTTTCTGTTGCTTTTGCTATTCTTTGGTAAGAAACCTGTTCTTTGAGGCTAGATCTGGAGGTCCTTACTTGGGCAAGGAAGTACTAACCTCAAGCCTGAAAGTTTCACCACAGTCCCCGAGTGTTTCTAACAACCAAAGTGTATTATTTGTCTGTGGTTCTTTAGTATGGAATGGGTATGCAAGGTTTGTTCTGACAGTGGGTTTCCTACTCATTTATGTTCTTACCAAGTATGTTTTAGGACTGGCAACAAAAAAGAAGAGGAAAATTAATGCCATGAAATAATAAATCCATAGCATAGCTATAGAGTATATATGATAGCTAGAGTAGATACCACAGCATAGAGCAGCATAGCTAAAGTAATTAAAATTATACAGGAAGTGAAACTGGATTGCTTTATGAGTTAACTGTAAGTGTCTTCAGTGTATCTGCTTGTCTCCAAATTACACATTTACCTAAGAATCGTAGCTAGCAGAAATAAATTTGTTATAAATTATAAAAGTTAATTTGTACTAAAATTTAAGTACTTGGAGATGTTTCTTTGAAAGAAACAGCTGCTTCCAAGCTGTCCTGCTTTCTAAGTTGCCTTTATTCTGGCAGCTGCATTTCCAGACTCAACAGTGGCGTGATGCCTTGAGCTTCCTGCTCTCTGGACAAGGATTCAAGAGATCTGGATCTGTTTTGAGTTTTTCTTGAGCTCTGCAGAAACTTCCTGCTTGACCTTCAGCAATCCTGGACGGTTCAATTCCTCTCCTTCAGACGCGACTGTTACTTACTATTTAGCCAGCTCTCTCAGTCTTGTCTGCTGCATCTTAGCTCCTGCACTGAGCTCTCCGGGGGTTTAGGAGACCATTGCAGTAGCAGAACTCTGGGCCACAAGCAGTTGTTACCATGACCAACTCTCCTTCTCTGTGAGTTGTTCCAGGCACAGCAGAGCTGCTCAGGGTTGGAATATTTGCGTGCTAGCGTAAGTAAAATGATAAAGGAGCATTTGGCCAAGGGTCAATTTGAGTAGTTGAGAAATCATTCTACTAAGAGTTTCTATGTAGCTTTGCTTTGCAATGCAGTATTAAGGCTTGGGAATGTGTTCTCTGTCAGACCATAGAAATTAGGTAAATTCAAATTTTAAGATGACGTGGTATATCAAAATCCCATTTACACATTTTTGTTTTCTTTTTTTAAAAAGTCAGTATTTTCCATCTATCAGATTAAACAAATGTTTCTTTGCAGCTGTTATGCATGTATTCAGATTTCAGTGTAAAGTTTATCTTTGCAAGCAAGCCCTTATGATTTAAATGCCTGTTGGAATATATTTTTAAAAAAGTCTTTTACAAAGGAAAAAATTTCATGCTTCTGAACACTGGGGTTTTATTTGAGACTTTACAAGGTTAGCATTTGCTCATGAAATGTGCTTGAAGAAGAAGCAGCCGGATCTGTTGTTGTTGGGTGGTTTAAAGACCGACCCGCAAACCCACTGTGGTGTTAGTGTATGAATCAAGATTACTTGTCACAGCTCTTCACTATGGCTAGACTAGGCTTTGTAAATGTAATTAATTTAACCCTACCCTTTAGAAATGAAGGTGGTCCGGCTTCTAATTTCCTGTAACTAATACAAAGTAGGAATGCAAAGAAAATAGAAACAGACCTCAAGTAACAAGCTTTAGTCGGGTTCTTTGTCCCGTAGCTGCTTAAAAGGCTTTGTTTCAATTAGAAGAAGTATATGGAAGTAAGCAATTTCTTTTAGGACTATGGGAAAGGAAAATCTTTCTTGTCTGATGGGTTGCCTAGCAAGCTTCCAATGAATTTTGTGGTGGTGTGCTTGGGAAGCGCTCTGCTGTGGGAGGTACTGGAAAGTGACACGCAAGAGGTGTCATGTCCTGTATCAGAACTGGTAGAAATTCATTTTTCCTGTTGCAGTTCCTGTTAGTAAATTGCAGTAGGTGATCTACTGCATCACCTTCCCATGTGATATCCATGGCCTGGGAGGCCTGGGAGACTAATAAATACCTACCTGGATGAGATTTTCTTCTCTGCCAGATGAACTCACTGAGTTTTAGTGAGGATTGTGAATTCATTTACTCTGGGCATCTGGAAAAGTATTGTAGAGGACATAAACATGACCATTTCTGAGGAACTGCTATAATTAGTTCATAAAGGAATGGCAATGCTCTTTTGGAAGGTGTAAGAAAACTTTCCATAACAGAAAATAGCTCCTCCAGGGTAGTTTTGATAAAGTTCCAGTTAAGATACTATCTACACCTATAAAGAAGTCAGAGAAGACTCTATAAAGCAATTCCAGTAAATGCCCAACTGTGATACAAAGCTGATGCTGAAGTTTTATAATGAACCAAACATCCAGGAAAGATGAGAAGATTGCACTAAATCTTGTGGACCTCGTTCTTCAAAGCATTGGTTTATCTTAACTGCATAAAACCATTCTTTAGGTATTTTTCTGTAAGGGTAGAGGAGCATGCCTTGGTGTTCACCTATATGATTTGTAGCATAATGGGGTCTTGGAGGATTATGTGAAAGGGATTTATATAAAGGATTTATGATTCTGAACATGAGCCTCACTTATCTTAAGGGACAGTGTGTTGAAGGCTACCAGTGGCGGAAACACTGGAGTCTGTGTCAGAAATCATTGGAGGAGACAAGGTCAGCAATGAAGATTAAAGGTCAGGCAAAACTAGTACAGATCCTGTATTGTGTAAACTCAGTTTTCCTAATAATTGAAGGAAACAGGCTGGAAGCTGTTCTCTGAAAGAGGCTGAAAGAACTCATAATCACTAATTCTCCTAATCACTAATTCCTGTGGACTATTAGGCACCCTGATATCTCTTAGAAAAGAGGAAAAGAGATTTCCAAGTTTCCAAACCCGCCAAGTAAGGATATAAGACACATTAAAGTACAAAATGTGACTTACGTGCAGTGTAATAAAATTCCAGCTGCATTAAGAACCCAAAATGGAGATATAATGAAGGAACGGATAATAATTTGTATTAAACCTAGGAAAGTAGAAGCCTGCTCCAAGGCTCTGTGTTTGGCACTGCACCATTTGAGTGTCAGTGAGGTTTTAGCTGCCATGGGAACATACCCCACTGTAGAAGATGGGAGGGAGCAAGAAGGGGAAAGGGAGAAAAATTTATAGTGTTAATACCTTCTCTGTTTGTACAATTAAAGCGCACAAGTTAAAAGAAGACACAGGGTTTATAGCCTCTCTCAGCTCAAGCAACTACACTGGGAACTAGTCACATTCTTCACCTTTACACAAATTTGCAAATAAATGCTGTTTCAGTAGCCATGACCTTGCAACAGGAAAAACACAGGGTGGGAACGAAGTTTGCAAAATTTTCATTTCATTGTGGCAAAGGACTTGACTGATGCTCCCGTGCAATTCTGTCCTCCCCTTTAATGGGTCTTTTCATTGTGGTTTTACACCATGTTGATGGGGACTTTGCTTTTGGGGAGCTGGCCGTACTGGGCATACTGGGAAAGACCAGTGTCTGGGTGGGAAAGTTTTGTGAATCACCTGTTCACCCTATATCCTGTCTTCTCCCATGCACCTTGCTTTTTATTTTCTGATCCATTCCCCCTCAAAGTCTTTAATTTCCTGGGAATGAGCAATTAAGAAGATCAGGATTTTTTTTATTTTTTTTTCCCTCTCCACTAAGCTTTGTCACGTGCCCCATTGAACTTACAGCAAGTTACAAAGAAAAATACCCCAGGGAGGGTTTAGATGCTCTTCAGGATTTCCAGCTAAGGCACCCGAAGTCTTTGCTTTGCCCGTGTGCCCGGTGTCCTGGAGTTGATAGGAGGGGAAAAAGGAAGAAAAAAATGAGGAGGTGGGGTGGAGGATGGGGGGGTGGGGTGGGGGAGACAAATACCAAGTGCTCAGGCAGAACAAGAGACATAACAAGGTCCCCGACCCCTATGCTTTTTCCTTTCTCTAACTCCAGTATAAGATGTACCGTCCCTAGGCAGGGTAATTTCTAAGAGGTTGTTTTCCCCTCCAATTCTTCCCGCTTCTAAGCTGGGACCAGTGTGTGTGCATGTATGTATGGGTATGCACAATCGATAGAGGGAGCTTACCTACGAAAACTGGTAGGCACCATCTCTGGGGATTTCTGCTGCCAGGTAAGATTTGGCTTTTCTTCTTCTCTTTGTTGAGCCACCGTTTAGAGAAGATGTCCTTTAGCTGGGTTCTTTGGTAAACAGTCTCTGTACCGGTCTCCTGTGTCCACCTGTTCTAGCAAGTACAGCTCCTACGCCTGTGGGCTGACACACAATAAAGGCATGTCTAAGGAGGCTTACTGCAAAGCGGAGGAGTTTCCAGTGGGGGGAAGGACCTTTTTTTTCATTGCCTGGACTTTGAATGAGTGGAGGGACGCTTCGGGAACTGCCTGGCGGTGTCTCAGCCTGCTGCGTGCATGCTCAGGGACGGGCTCATCCTTGGACCTGACCACTGGGCACAGCCCCACATGCCAGTTGTTGGGAGGGTTGGTGCCACTGCCACCAGAGCTGTGTCACAGGTGAGTTATCGGGCATGCTTTTGGCAGAGTATAAGCAGAGCCGCCAGAAGGGGCTCCCGCACCCCGGGCAGCTGGCGGCAGGAAGGCGAGTAGGGGTCAGCGCTCCAGCGGTGAGCCCCGGTGACAGGCAGGGAGGAGGTGTGAGTGTGGCCAGCAGGCGTCCTCTGGGCAGAGTGTCACCCACCTGGACTTACTCAGTTGTTGTAGGTGTCATGAAGTTTATAAGGATCCCTTCAGTCCAGGGCACTCACTTCAGTGTCTTTCCTTCCTGTTAGAATGACTGGTGATTGGGACTCTTCAGCCTGGAGAAGAGAAGGCTGAGGGGAGACCTTATTCTTGCTTAGAGGTGTCTAAAGGGTGGGTTGAAGGAGGATGGAGGCAGACTCTTTTCAGTGGTTCCCAGTGACAGGATGAGGGGCAATGGGCACAAGCTGGAACACAGGAAGTTCCATTCAAACCTAAGAAAAACCTTCTTTACGGTGAGGGTGACAGAGCACTGGAACAGGCTGCCCAGGGAGGTTGTGGAGTCCCCTTCTCTGGAGATTTTCAAGACCCGCCTGGATGCAGTCCTGAGTAACGTGCTGTAGGCATTCCTGCGTCAGCAGGGGAGTTGGACTAGATGATCTCTAGAGGTCCCTTCCAACTCTGAAAATTCCGTGATGTCGTGATTCCATGATTCCATGATCAAATTCTGCCCGCTACTTATTTCAGTATTCCCACAAAAGGCAATTTTACGATGGAACTTCCTTGGTTTGATTTGATTCTTCCGAAGTGTGGTGTTATAACACCATGTTCTTCCCTCCTGTAACTTCACAGAGACTAAAATGTCTCTGCTTTTGATAGCTTCTGCTTTAGTCCTGTCAAAAAGAACCTCTGTTTTCTACATCTGTTTTCGGGATGATGGTGCAGAATATGTTAACAGAATTAGACTCTGTTTTTACTTATGTACCTACTCTTCCTTGACTATCATGGAGTAGAGTACCTTTTTTAGGACAGAAAACTGCCTTATACAGTGCTTTCTTCAGTGGCTTGCTTTCTTAGTCTCCGGTAAAAGTTACAAAAGGGATTTAGAAGAACTAATCTATGGAAACTCCACTGATTAAATGTCTTCAGAGAGCCTTGAAGATTTCAGAGTGCTCTGCAAGCTTCAGAAGATCCTACTTGCAATTAGGAAATACTGCTTAGATGGTATTTGGTTAAAGGAAGAGAAAATGCATTTTCTGTGTACACACATTTAACTGCTTATGCTTTGGTACACTTGGTTTTGTTCTCCCCATATGGTTATTTGCTTATATAATAGCTGAATATCTTTACTGCCAGAAAACCTGCATTTTGGAAGATTGTATGCAGGTTTAATAATAATGACTGATAAAACCAATTAATATATTTTTATCATTGCAAGTACTATGTGGTAAAAACACACACTTAAAACAAGCAAACCTAAATTTAAATCTTGTGCCAAGGTAATTGTTGCTCAGTTCTTATTTTTAAACTGTTAGTGAGTAAATAGAATGCATTTTACCCATATAATAAGATCCTTTCATTTAGGTGTTTGTCCTCCAATAGATCTAGCTTTAAGATATTTGTGTGTGTGTGTGCATGCGTGTATGCATCCAAGGATAGACACTTCTGCAGTCGTACATGTGTTAGATCACGTAAAGAATGCATGGTTATATACATCTCAACTGCGTGCAGACACACACACACATATATATGGGGAGAGGTGCATGGAGGCTGCTAGATACAGAAGCCTTGAATTTAGCAGTGTAACCACGAGAAGGTTGAATTTGGCCCAGCGTGTTTCAGCGGTGACAAGGTGACTGCATTTATCTTGTCTTTTTAAAGCACAAAATAGAAAATAGAGAACAAAAATGACCTTTCTTAAACAAGCAGAGTGCTGCAGACTGCAGTCTGGTTCTTTGTCGTCATCAGCCAAACTGGTCCAGTAACCCGATCTCAGTGAAATGTGCCACTACACAGGATTACGTTTGGCTGGCATTCCTGCCACATCTGGGAAGGAAGACCTGACATGGGCTATCTGTCCTCATGTTTCATGGCACTGGAGAAATATGGTATCCAAGATATAGCAAAAACCTAAGGCTATCACTGTACCCAAGCCAGGAAGAGACCATCCTTACCTTGTTCTCAGGTGTCTGCTTGGATAAAACCAGAGCTATGTCTGACCTCCCAATGCAGTTGGCAGCATATTACAAATACTCCCAGCACAATATCAATGGCACCAAAAAGTATTTGAGTGGCATGGGGCAAGTCTGTGATAAGAGTGAAACACTCATATTCACACCGGTTGCACAAAAGAGGAAAGATTAAAGCTAATATTGCGGTGGGCTGTGGTATCACTGGGCACACTGCTCCACACTCTGTCTTGTGTTAGCAGTTTCCCTCAGACACTGTCAGGGCAACAGAACTGGTGCTCTGAGATATATGGTCGCAGATTTCTCTGGGCCAGAAAACTACTGACCTCCTTAAAGCCATGCCATAGGAACAACTGGGGGATACATTAAAGCCTGTAAAACTTGTATGGCTATCAGTCCTTCCTAACATGCTTCCATTTGCCATACAGAGTCTGATAAGAAATGGTAATATTTTTTATGCTGCTGAGTGTAAGTTTTGTTTAAGTACCGCTGTCCATTTGAGAATTGTTCCAACTCAGCGTGACATGAACTTGTATGCCACTGCCAAGCATTCGTGTCTCAAACCACACCTCCACAGCGCTTTTTTCACTCTTTTATCAACCCTGCATATGGGGTGCAGGGGAGGATATTGTGCAGGTTCCCTGCTCCTCTGCTGGACTAGCTTAGAAGTTTTCTGCAGCAAGTACAAACCGTTCTTCTTTTGTTATTGTTGTTTTAAAAAAATCTGTATACTTATGAGCGCTGACAAGGAAAATACATTACAGTCCTTGTCAAGACAGTGTCAAATGTAAATAGTTCTCTTATATGTAGTCAGTAGCTCTTATTTCATCTGATGTGATGGAGAAATCTCAGTGAAAATGTTGGTACCATAGCCACAGTCTTTTTGCCTGGTCTGTATACGAACAGAGCCCAGGCAATATTTGCCTGAGCAAAACTTAGCATCTAGATATACTTTTGTTATTTTTCACTTACGTTTCTGGAAGCACAAGTGCGTACTGCACAGACCCTTGGGAAGCCATGAATACCTGTGTGTGTACATGTATATATACATATACATAAAACCATATATATTTTTAATTTATGTAAAATCTGTGTCTTTAGATAAACATAAAAGAATAAGAACTTCTCCTACTCGTATTTTCAGCCAGTAGTTCTATAAAACATAGTGCTGCTTAAAAGTGAACACAGAAGCTGATTTCATAAATATTTTCAGATCTGATTTAGAGATTGAAATTAAGAACAAAGTACTGCAGTATGCAAGTAGAGATTTAAGAATTACTGATATCTTTTGTTCTCAAAAACTGCAGTATTTAAGTTTTCTTTACTTCTTTGTATTTACCTGCAAAGAAGCAAATTCACATTTTTCCTGTAACAATTGACCACTGAGCCCTAAGGGCCTATCTAAAATGGTAAAGGGAACTAAACCTCTTTATTCTTGTGTAACTCATTAGCTAACATCAGACGATTAGAGCTAATGTTTCAATCTAAAACAATTCAAGTCCCTCATTAATGGGGCTAGATTTCCTTTGATCTAATTACTTAATGTCCCAGATATATGGGAAATTCAGAGATCAGCTCTGAGAAATCTCTCCAGACATGGTCACATCTAGAAACGTGAACTTACATATAGGCTCCAGAAATGTTCGTTAAAATGTTAACAAGCCTCATTTAGTCTGCCGGTAATGCTTGGTCAGATGTTCAGTGAAATCACGTTGATGATAGCTGGAGAATGAAGATGAAGCCTGTTTGCTGAGTATGATTTAATCTTCATTATTATAGGCAAGTGGATTGCAAATTTCTGTAATTAAACATCCAGTGCACTGGTCAGATTCTGTTGTAATGCTTGATAATTGCTGTTGTAGGGAAAACAGTACAGCGGGGTGTTGCTGTCACGTGACGAGCTTTTGAGGCTGAGCTAATAGGGTGCCCTTTTAAAGTGTTCTCCATGTTTTCTGATTTAGAGGCAGGGGATATCATCATGGAGACTTCATCAAAAGAAAATATTCATTTTTTCTCAAACAACACAATCCTGCCCGTGGACCGATCTTCATTCAAATCTGAATCTTCCGCATCCAAGGAAAAACAGTCATGTTGTGGAAGTATAAAGGTAGAGTAAGAGTTTTTGAATATTCCAGTAGGGACTTAGAAAACATTTTTTTTTGTTTTGTGAACTAGCCCTTTTTCAGTTCTGATTATATCTTGATGAGTCAGTATGAAATTATTAAAGATATTTCTAAGTCACAAAAAAGTCTGCTTCATACCTGTATTTGCCTAATGTTTGGCAATGTTCAAATATAACCCGTTGGTTGAGGCTTGGATGTTATGAGATCTTCAAGGGTCATCCTGAAAGGTCGTTATATCCTTCTTATTGCACCACCCTATTTTCCTGAAGTTAACTACAGGGTATCAGCAGACAGGTATCACTGGCAGCTGTTAGTACAGACCGCTTTTTTTAAGATTGTAGCTGTGGTACTCTTCTGGGCTCTGAAAAATAGTGTTTATATTATGTTCCACATGTTTTGAGTACTATATTATTAAAGTATTATTGTAATATTCCTGATTTGAGAGAACGCTGCATAAGGCAACTTTGAAACGAAACTGCAGAAGTGTCACCGCTGTATCTGCATTTCTCTCACCCACAAGAAGTACCTCCTCAAGGCAATGGAAGCTCCCTGCTTTAAGCCTCATAATGTAGCTGGACCTACCTGACGGTAGGATCACTGCACCTTGGAGGAGCATTCCTGCCTGCGTGGGACACCGGAGTACAGGAGGCAGCATGATGCTTTGCCTCCCGTCTCTACCTGCTTTCCAAAAGCCAGGCTGGAAAATGGGTGAGGTCTCAATAAATCAGCATACAATGGCGGAATGAGATGATTTGAGTTGTATGGAAAATGAGTCTTTGGCCTTGCCCAGTTCTTTTCATCTTGCACAGTCTTTATTTCTGTTGGGTTTTGTCTCACACACGCACACACACACACACATATCTACTTTCGGATACTAATCCAGCTCCCAATTACAGTCAATGACTTCAGCCATAGTTGACCTGAAGTCATAAATTAGGCAAAGTAGTTAAGATATTGTGGGATTGATTGAGTCTGATGACTGCTATAAAAATATTTTGATTCCTGAATCATCTCCTTGATTTTTTCTGGTCCTGTAAAGGCACAGAAATGGGGTCCTGTTTTGAAATAGAAGATGAGATGTATTAATTAAATGTGTAGCATAATAGTAATTCTATCATTGTTCCTCCATTGCTGCAACAATAATCCGATTCCCTCGTGGAATAAACCTTCAGTCACAGATTAGCCAGCCAGGAATCAGCTTATTAGCTCCAAAAATAGAAAAGCAATAATATTTCAGTTCAGTTTCTTTCTGTTCAAAAAATTTGTGGCTTCTGGGAACCCAAATTATATGATTAATCTATTCCAGTCAGAACTTAGAAAAACTCTTTTTTTTTGGTGAACTAACCCTTTTTCAGTTCTGATTATGTCTTGATGAGGCAGTATGAAATTATTAAAGCTATTTCTAAATCACAAAAAAGTTTACTTCAGCTCTGTACTTGCCTAACGTGTTACCAAAACAATACGCAGATTCAACAGGTTGTTTTTACCAATTATCAGCCTTCCCATGTGTTAAAATTGTGTTTATTAACCAGGAAGACTTGGTGAAATATTTGCCTACAGTCACTGACAAACCACAGAAGTGAAGTCATGTGTGCCTTTCTGTCCCAGCTATAAATCGAGAGCATTTTTCCACCGCTGCACCTGGTCTCCATCTCCCTCCTGGGACAGCTGCAAACACAGTAGAAAAACTTGTGCTAAAGAGAGACGGAGAGGTTTGAAGTTCTAGTTTGACCTGTATGATTTTCCTGTGAAAAAACATATTTGCTTTCACATTGCTATTTAAAATTCAAGGGCATAAACACAGAAAATATACAATATTATTATACAAAATATACAATCTTTTTACTAGAGAGCTTTTTGAGAGCCTTCAGTGTAGGAAATAAGAATCGGATACTTTTTTTATTTACCCACAAGTGCCTCTGAAGGAGGAATAACCAGAACTGGATAAAGTGTGTTGAATGTGACACAGAGATATATTAGAACCTTAACACAAGAATTTGCATTCAACAGTGATGCCAATGTTATTACCAATGTGCCTTGTAAAATGAGATGTTGTAAGGGTGTTGCACTGGAGGCGAGTACACTGCTTGAGAGCGCCTGCTTACTGGAAGCGTGATTGCTCAGAGAGCAGGTCTAAGGAGCAGGACAAGGGTCTAGACCTCTCTTTATACAAAACATTACTGTGTCTTTTAATTTCTGGTTTAGGGTTTGGGGGTATTTTTAACACCTTTTACAAAGAGCATCCTTATCTATTCAATCAACACAACTTGTGTCTGAAGGCAGAAGGCAATGTGGTGGTTTCCAATTGCACAGTGTGTGAGTATCCCTGGAGCTTGTAAACTTAGTAAGTCTGCATTTACTGAAGGCAAATTTAGGCAGTAGGACTGAAACAGTTGGTGCTAAGGACCCTGCACTCCCACTCTAGGCAGTTCAGGGTGGGGAGTCACTTCAAACTAACTCTAGGCTTGTCCCAGAGACTGAAGAGCCATTAGCTGTTGAAGTGAACGTAGTTCCCTTCTGGAGCACATCTTCTAGTTTAGTTTCATGTAAAAGGGATTCGATCTGCACATTTGCAGTATGTACTAAAGTGCAGTGAAGGGCGGGGTGGGACTTTCATTTCCAAAGGCCGCTCCTGATTCAAACTAACACACTCAAATATACAGAGCCATAGCTAAGAGAAAACAACTGTCCCTACAAAACAGAAGAATGCAAGAAGGTTCTCCCCCAGCAAAACGCAGTGTGTGCTCAAAAGAAAATGCATGTATGAGAGCTAACAAGAAATCTGGCAGGGAAAGGACAAGCCTAGAAGAGAATTTCCTGCCAGGTCACCGTTCGATGCATGGAGTCATGTTGCACGTGGCAGAGACTTCTCCCTCCTGGCCACCTGGGGCTTCAGTGGGAACAGCTTACCAGAACGGGGCTCTAAAATCCAGCTGATTGCAAAAGCGTATGTTAAAAAAACCCCAAACAACAACTCACCTCTCCACCAAGCCACACTTTTAACATTTAGCTTTTTTGTTATTGTGTTAGATACCCCCTCCTTAGAAGGATCAGGAGGGTGATATATGTCTTCATCTTTCAAGGCACCAGTAGCTTTGGCATCTACCTTAAATTAGCAGTGTCTAATAGCAAGTTCAGTTTATATTATTATTGCTCATAAGAAATGGACGAATCGGCAATCTAGCATTTCATAAAAAGTAGGAGATATATTGATGTGGTATTTTGGGGAAAAGAAGAGCTGGGAATGTAAGAATTGTTTAAAAATAATTCATGAAGTAAAGCCTTCTGTACTGCATGATTTTAATCACTGTCAATTTCCTTCACAGATATTTCTTGGTGCATTATCTTTTGTTTATTTTGCTAAAGCACTGTCAGGAAGTTATCTAAAAAGTACTATCACACAAATAGAAAGAAGATTTGATATCCCTTCCTCTTTGGTTGGCGTTATTGATGGAAGTTTTGAAATTGGTATGTGCTGTAGAAACCCATTTTTGTTTTCAGAAAAAAACAGTGATGCAATTTGTTGTGAAAAATGGTTGTATGAATCTCCTTGAACCATTAAAACTGAGCAAGATTCACTTAGTATAAATCAGCGTGACTGTCAGTATGATTGCATTGCATAGGATAGGGTTGCTAGTAAAAGCAATTCAACATAGTCCTAAATATTTTGTAATTTGATAAGATTAGTTTCTGGGTAATAAATAGTAATAGAAATTTTTACTGTTGAATGAGAATTTAGCCACATAGATTTCTGCTTTCTCTCTTCTTTTGTCAGCAAACCACCTCACCCACAAGTCTTTGCCCTTTGTGATATATTGAGCAGCAAGAGTACAAACCTCTCACTGTAATCTACGTTCATTGTCCAGTCCATCCCCTTCCCTCTTGCACTAAGGATTTCAGCATGACATTGTCGCTTGTGATTTCAGATTACTTACTTTATCTTGAGGGGGTTCAGTGGACTGTGGTATTCATGGGAATGAAATCTTAGCCTAAGTGTATAAAGGTCTCTTTGATTCCTTCTTTTCCTGCTTTCTTGGATATTGTTCTCTTCAGCTGGCACAGTCATCCTCTTTTCCAGCTGCTTATTCAAAAGTTTATGGTTTTCTTATCATGGAAGGCATTGGGCTTCTGTAAGAATGTCTGGAAAGAGGAAGAAACACCAACCTCATGCAATCAGCCCTCTCCCCCTGAAATTGCGGTGTATACCACACACTAGGCTTCGTTATTTTAGGGGACCTCTTATCAACAAACTGTAAAACTCAGTTTTTCTTTTTTACTTTCAAAGGGAACCTCCTAGTCATAATTCTTGTAAGTTACTTCGGAGCGAAGCTTCACAGGCCAAGAATAATTGGAGCAGGCTGCTTAATTATGTCAGCTGGAACATTCCTAATTGCGATGCCCCAGTTCTTCATGGGACGGTAAGTGCAAAGTGATCGGTATTTTCCAACTGAGCTCTGCACACTGGATGTTAGCTCACTGAAATATTTAGGTATTGATTGTGAAGATGCCTGTAGAAATACGCATATGTGGATGTGGTTACTCAATTCAATATTTGTTATGAAAAGACTTATTGCTGCAAAGCAAATAATTTAACATAAATGCTATTCTCAGTTGTAATCAACTTACCATTTTATTAGTCTGTGATCTTGATCAGCCACGTTTTGACATGGTTTAAGAATAGTTGAAGCTTCTAGTGATGAAGTGATGACTAAACTCAGGAAGACAATCTGGGTATCAAACACAAGCTAGAGGATACACCCACTGTCTGATAATCTCTTAGTAGGGATTCATGTATCATAGTAGAGCAAAGTGCCTGTTAAACTGAAATACATCACTGTGACACAGAAAAAACCAAAGAGGCAATTTCCACATACTACCACAGTATGTGAAAATTGAGTTCCATTTATCCCCTGGAAACCATCATTGGCAACACTGGATGCCAATGAAATCTCCATTTTAGTGCTATGGGCCTATCTTACATGGTAGTAACAGATCTCTTTGCTTTTTCTTGTAAGTTGGGACAGTAAAAAACAGCTTTGGTTTATAAACAGGTATCGGTATGAAAGATTCCCTTCCACCATCAACTCAACTGGTAGCATCTCTCCATGTCTGCAGGATAAAAGCCAAACACCACTCTCAGCCTTGGAAAAATCTCACACAAAAATAAATGCAGGTAAGCATGGTCTCTTTTAAATATTGTGATAAGCACACCAAAATACATCAAAAGGCTCCCAAACTCTCATACAATAGTTTATTAGAATGCAAAAAAAAATAGCAAATGGGAATCAGATAAACCTTTCCCACAGGAAAGCCAGGTCTACTGGCTGGGGCAAATTTATTAAAAATAAATATATAACTACCACTACCCACTGCCAAGGTGTTTTTTCAGGTTGCAGCCTTTCCTCCAGCCTGGCTGTCTCCTCCAGCAACTTTCTGCAGCTTCATGTCTTGCATAAACACCAGACAATCTCCCATGCAGACCTTGGAAAGTCATGGTCTTCCCTCTGCTGGGAAATATGTCTTTGGATCCTCACCCCACTGGAAATAGCTGCTTGGGTCTCCCAGCCTGCAGAGCCCCCTTCTTGTTTCTCTCCCTGTCCACTAACCCCATTTTGCACATCAGGAAGGTCTCTCCCTTCTGGGTGAGTTGAGCTTCTTGTGGGCAAGGAGACTTCCTCCCTGATGCCTGGCCATGAATAAGCTGTGGATGAGCAAATCAATGTCACAAAACATGTGTGTTTTTGCACCCTCATACCTGTAGATTAGATGTGGCTGGTAGTACTCACTATCGACAATGTTTCCCAAATCTTTCCATTATGAGATCCAAATTTTGATTAGAAAGAAGTGAAAATGGTTTCTAAAATAGGATGTGGCATCAAATTTATAAAACTAGCCCTCTTCTAATATCACAAAATCATAGAATCATGGAATCGTCTAGGTTGGAAGGTACCTTTAAGATCATCAAGTCCAGCCGTTAACCTAACACTGCCAAAACCACCACTAAACCATGTCCCTCAGTACCATGCCTACCCGTCTTTTAAATACCTTCAGGGATGGTGATTCAACCACTTCCCTGGGCAGCCTCTTCCAATGTTTGATAACCCTTCTGGTGAAGAAATGTTTCCTAATATCCATCCTAAACCTCCCCTGGGGCAACTTGAGGCCATTTCCTCTTGTCCTGTCACTTGTTACTTGGGAGAAGAGACCGATCCCCACCTCACTACCACCTTGGTTCAGGTAGTCGTAGAGAGCGATAAGGTCTCCCCTCAGCCTCCTCTTCTCCAGACTAGACAACCCCAGTTCCCTCAGCCGTTCTTCATAAGACTTGTTCTCTAGACCCTTCACCAACTTTGTTGCCCTTCTCTGGACTTGCTCCAGAATCTTGCTTGTAGTGAGGGGCCCAAACCTGAACACAATATTCAAGGTGGGGCCTCACCAGTGCCGAACACAGGGGGACAATCACTTCCCTAGTCCTGCTGGCCACACTGTTCCTGATATCTTTGGCTGAAGCAGTTCATGTTAAACACGTGTTCGTATCAAGCTGGTTGTGTTAAAATTGCCATCCCCACCCCCACCCCCAAAATATCTTTCACAGTTTTCACACTGGTTTTCCCACATAAGAAGTATTTTAGAAGTCCTGTGCATTCAGTGTCAACATGTTACGAAAAACACATCATTGTTGGTTCTCTCATGATGTATCCAGGGTGTGAAAAAGAGGCAGGCTCTTCCATGTGGATCTACGTTTTGCTGGGAAACCTTTTGCGTGGAATAGGTGAAACTCCTATCCAGCCTCTGGGAATTACATACATTGATGATTATGCCATTGAAGAGAATGCTGCCTTATACATTGGTAAAATAAATAATTCATTTACTTTTCCTAATGGTTTTTACCCTAGAGGAAACTGAGTCATTCTGAATAATGGAATGAGTGTTATTGAATTAGCTGGCCTTGATTGTTTTGTTTGCATCATTTCCAATATTAAAGTTTATTTAACAGTCATGTACACTCAAAGGTCCAAGTTCCTTTTAATTATACCAGTACAGTTCCATTATCTTAATTTGAGGAAAGAATTTGACCTTAGGTTCCTGCTGTTACCCTAATCTTCCTAATTCTGGATGCAGCCTGCTGAGCCTCTGTGCACATGCAGTTCTCTGGAAAGTGATAAAAAACATGTACTCTTTTAAGCACTTAAAATAGAATTTCAGCAGGCACTCAAAACATTCCCGCCAGATTTAGGTAGAATTATAAACAGTAGTGCTGAGGCTCTGAAAAGTTGGTATCACTGTTTTCCTTTTGTGTTCACTGTCTGAAGACTTTCGCACATTCACCTGAGATAGTACCAAAAAATCCTTCCCCACCAGCATCCTGTCTTGATAAGTTTCCAGCCTGGCAAAAGGTAAAACCTCAGGTTGTTTCTATAAAAGATTCAGTCTTCCCAGATTTCTAGATCAATGTTGAAAATTCAAAACCAGTAGAAAGTTTGGCTGAGGGTCTATTGAAACTTGTTAATATTGGGTACCAAAACAACTTGATTTTTCAGCCTATTTGGGGTCCGCCACAACTTAAAGTGATCAGTTAACATAAATAATTGCCATTTGCTTTCCAGTTACTTTAATCTAGTCAGCTAAAGAGTTTCTAGCAATCATAGATTGGTGCTACTATTGAGTTTAGGCCATTAAGTTCCCTGACTTTTTTTCCTTTGCATTGAATTTAATTGGATGGTAACAAAAAAAGTCAGTGTCAATGTAATGGGTGAAATTTTATTGTTGGATTTTTTCTTCCTAAAAATGTTCTAACTTCTGTAATTAATGTGCCAGAGAGCAAAGGTTGGCTGAGTATTTTAAGACTGTATCATTTGTTAACCGTCACATGTCATACTTTGTTGTTAAGTGCGACATGAACCAGTGCTCTTTTTAGCTCAAAAGAGTAACAGTCTCCCATTTTCTATTGCAGGCTGCGTACAGACAGTTGCAATTATAGGGCCAATATTTGGCTTTCTTCTAGGATCCCTGTGTGCCAAACTTTATGTTGACATTGGCTTTGTAGATCTGGGTAAGTCAGAAAACTCAGATTTAAAAAAATTCAGTCAGTCTCCAAGATGCTTATTTTAGACCAAGAACTATCTTCTAGGCATAACATGCTAGTGGAGTAGAGCGGGCACTTTATGAAATAAAAAGGATGACAGCAATGCAGTGCCCCATGCAGAAAAGTCTATCAAGAAGGATGGGTATGGAGGAGGTATGATTCTTCAGCTCCAGCAGATCTGCGGCTGGTACCTCCTGGGAGATGCCCTGGTGAGGAGTCTCTGGGAGGACAGCAAGCACCAGGAGGAGGCAGGACTGAGGCTCAGGATCCTGCCAAGAGCTCTGTGTGTGCACTTTGTAGTACACTGTCCTTGCCTGGAAAAGAGGTTTTGCAATGGGTATCAGGGCTCCTGATGGCCTTCCTCCCAAGAAAACTTGTTCCACCCTTTTTTTCCCTGGCGCTTTTGTGCAGAATAGCCCAGCTAGCAGAAAGAGTTTGGCCACCTGGACTACTTCATGTCCTGATCCTTGCAGCCTCCCTGGGGACATGCAAGTGGTACTGTTGGGGACCCCATAGTGTCAAAGGACAGCTGCTGCTGTGTCACAGGAATCAGCAAGTCCTTATTGCAGCCCCACAATCGCTCTTCTAACACTGATAGAGACACATGGCACAGTTAAACCTGGTGAGGGACGGGAGGTGGGTGACTCTGGAAAAAGTCCCTGCAGAATCATCTTCCTTGTTATCAGCAAATATTCCTGAAAAACATTTATTTGTTTCTCCTTTTTTTGACTTTCTTCAGAGAGTATAACAATAACTCACATGGACGTGCAGTGGGTGGGAGCCTGGTGGCTGGGTTACTTAATAGCAGGTGCAATTAGTGTTCTGGCTGGCATCCCCTTCTGGTTTCTGCCGAAGCACCTCCCAAAACCAGAGGGCAGAAAGGACTCCAGTACCTCTTCCGAGCAGTCAAAGTTCATCACTGAGGATAACAAGGAGCAACACAAATCTGATCAACAACAAGTGAAGATTGCTGAGATGGCAAAAGGCAAGTCACTAGAGTTTCTTTCCTCACTGTTGAATCTCTCTCACTAGCTTTTATACTTCATGTTTTCTCAGGCCATGTTTTAATGGACTCAGAATTACTTTTTTCCCTCAGGTGTCACTCTCCACCTAACTAGTATGCCTAAAAAAGGGTAATAGAATCATAGAAAGGTTTGGGTTGGAAGGGACCTTAAAGATCATTGAGTTCCAACTCCCCTGCCATGGTCAAGGACACCTCCCACTAGACCAGGTTGCTCAAAGCCTCATCCAACCTGGCCTTGAACATTTCCAGGGATGGGGCATCCACAACTTCCCTGGGCAACCTGTTCCAGTGTTTCACCACCCTCAGAATAAAGAATTTCTTCCTAATATCTAATCTAATCAGTTATCTTCCTAATATCTAATCTTTCAGTTTGAAGCCATTACTCCTTGTCCTATTGGTACACTCCCTGATAAAGAGTGTCTTGTTGTTGTTCTCTGTTGCATGCAGAATTTCTCCAGCTGAGATTTGTAAAATTACGCTAGTGGCCCAGTAAATATCATGAAACTTTGCAAAAATTTTTCATTCCCAGGTCTTGCCTGTTGCAGAAGTGGGGGTCAAAAATATGACAATCTCAGTTTCTGCTAAACCTTTTTCTTTAAGGTGATTCATTAGAAAAACACATAAAATATCTGATCAGATGGGCACAGACTAGATATAGTATTTTAGGGGCTATCTGGATTTAGACATGAGCTGTTTTGCACAATTACGTTTCCTACTTTGCCAAAAGCATTTTCCCTCAGTACTTGAATCTATAGCTCAATACATCTGTGCTTACTGTCAGCTGTGCTGAGCTCCCTCTGCCCCCAAATTAAGCTAAAAGGTGCTGTGGCTCTCAAGGACACACAGAAACCAAATCAGGCCTGTTTTATGATTGAAATAAGATGTCTAAAATGAGATGGCCCTTCTGGAATAGTGATGCTCGGTATTTTGCTCCACCATTCCCCCATCCAGAAACGGGGGAGCTCTTAGGAGCATCATGGGACTTCATGGATTCTTTCTGAAGTGTCCTGCAGTCCTTCTTTGAAAGATGCAAATGTGTTGGAAAGCATTATTCACAGCAGTTATTCTCTCTGCGGCCTGGTTGTCATTTCTGTCATTTTGTCTTGCAGACTTCTTGCCATCACTGAGGAACCTCTTTGGGAATCCAGTTTACATTCTGTATTTGTGTGCAAGTATCATTCAGTTTAATTCTTTAATTGGCATGGTGACATATAAGCCAAAGTATATTGAACAACAGTATGGGCAAACATCTTCAAAAACTAATTTTGTTATAGGTAATGTTATATCTGCTTCTTGATGCCTTAAAAATTGACATTTTAGGAATGGCATATATATATATACACATACAGGGAAAATTGGATTTTTTTAAGATATTTTTATTTCTTCTCCTTCCTTGTCTGACTTCAAGTAGTAGCTCATAAAAGGTAAGTTACTTCATTTCTACTTTAGCATTAGTTAGCTCTGAGTTTATCTATGTAAGTGTTACTGCCAAAGATTTCACGATTTGATACTTTATTTTCCATTCTACTGGAAATTTGAAAAATAATGTATGTACATCACAAGCAAATAACTGAAAAGAGAATTAATTTTGATACACTTTACATAAATTTGTCATCAGACAGATCTGTTCCCTTGCTGGCTTCCCATCTATTTCAATGAAATGAAGATCAACTCAGTGAGTGCTAAAGGACTGACCAATAAAGTAGCTGTGATATTGCCAGTGATTATTACTTTCTGAAGAGGTTGGTGTTAAATAAAAGGAAGCCAAAGTCATATCAATGATCACATTAGAAACTTAACTTTATTACAGTGTGATGCTGGTGAAGGAAAAATAGGTATCTCTGCCCTAATTTTACCTAAGAGCCTTTCTTTGTTGTGAAGTTAGTCCACCAAGCCCTCCCATACAGCACCAGAGAGAGATGCTCCTTCGGCCTTTGGGTATCAAGGTGGCCATTTTTGGAGATGTCTTCAGGATGGTGAACTTCGCTGGCCAGTTACTGAACCTGCAGGCTTGGGTTCAGTTCAATAGCATTAGACAGCAAAGAGGTTTACATCCACTCAATACGAGGGAACTGCCTTGTTTCAGAGCAGCATTAGTTGCACAGCAACGGAGGTATATATATGCAGAAAAGCTGTATTGATCCATTGTGCTATGTTAATTCCTTGAAGACAGAGGCTGGAATTTCCTGGCACGAAACTCCTAAAAGCAAGGAGAAATCTTCAAGCATAGTCGATGGTCAGAGAAAGTCTAGAAAACAATCCCTACATTCAGTACAGTACTTCTCATTGTACTTAAAGATTTTCTGGAGCTAAGCTTTCAGGTATGTGCAAACTGAGTGAGGATTAAGAGCCATCTGATTTCTCAAAGTGTAGGGACTATATCCAGCAGAGAATGTACGATGGCTTGGCTAAGGAAGGATCCTGCCTGAGTTGCCATCCCTGCGACAAGGTGTTTCACCTTCCTCCCTTACCACTCTCTCCCAATCTGCCCTTGCTAAGAAACTAACAGTGGCTGTTTCCCTTTCCCTACCTCTTCTCTTATTTCTTCTTTTTTCTTTTTTTTTTTTTTTAAAAAACCCAATTTCCAGCACAATTTCTCTGATAGATATCACAATTGTCAGAGCAATTTGAAAGCACTATGATGAAAAAAAAATCAGCTGGAGTTCATAAGAGGGTATTTCTCAGTAGTCACAACCCAAGGCCTCCTGCTGTGTTTGTATGATTTTCCTTAAATATACACACTTTGCTCCCCCCTCCCCCAATGTCAGTGTCAAGCAATGGAGTTACCTGCAAGGCTGTGAGACAAAGGCATGAACAAAAGGGGTGCATGGGAATGGGCAGGCAGAGTGCGGGTACCCTCTGGTGCATCCCACAGCTCCCAGTTCCAGTCCCAGTCCCCACTTACAAGAAAAAGGGAACAGGGAAACCTGTTATATAGTGACTCTTAATTTACATATGCTACATTTTGGATGCCGTTTCTAAATTCCCTGAAGGACAATTTTCACGTATGCACAGAGTGAAAAATGCCGTCCCAGTAAAGCTTCCTGAACCTCATCAGTAACTGAACTGGGCTCATGTACTCGGCCAAGATACTGACTCCTGGGTTTGCTAGATAGAATAAGGCTTTTTCTAACATCAAACTAGCGTCTCTTCTAAGCAGTGATTTTTTTCCGTGTGTACAGGTGGATCAAACAATGACTCAAGCCAGAAATTTAAGGGATCCCAGGACCCTTCCTAGCAGGCAGATTAGACTGTAATGTTGCAAACTGGTGTTTTATACTAAGTCATTTGAAATCATGTTGTAGTACCTCCAGTCCCCTGAACAAACTGCTGAAACTTCGTCTGCTATATGAATGCAATGTATGCTTTAGTACTTGCTTGTGTCTTGCGCACTCACTCGGCTCAGCACCGCTAGGTGTCAGCATGAATTAAAAGCTGCAAACCGCATACACAGCCCTGTGCAAGGAGGGAATTTAATTTGCTGGAACCAGCTGGTAAAGCTGGGAAAATAATTTTCAGTAACAACGAAATCCAGCAAAAGGCAGCTTGCTTGACTGAAGTATCATTTACTGTGGTCTCTTTTTTGCATGTACTGAATGGGATTTTTTTTGGTCTTGTTGTCCATGTCCATGTCTATCAATATGGACACTGCTTTGAGCAAAGCTGTCTGGGTAAGGGTTAATGGTCACTCAATTTTAAATGTTTCCTTCAATGCTCTTCCACTTGATTGCCTGATACAAGAGGGGTATACCTATCTTTCTACTATTGCAACACTCACATGCTGGAGCATTTCAGTAACCAAAACCAGAGAAATTCCCTAACTCTTCTGGCACAGAGGTGATGACATACCACTGGCTTTCTCCCTCTCGGACAATTCTCTAGGGGATTATCAGTTTCACGGCTGAATCAAAACAGAAAAAACATGTCTTGCTCCAGATTTCATGACACTGTAGGTAAAACTGAATTTGCCCTCTAGGAATGAGCAGTTCAGGTTCCTCCTGTCAGTGCAAAAGGGAAGGAGAGGAGCTGCCCTGGAAAACCAGAGTGGGGCAGACCCAGAGAGTGGCCCCTATTGCTCCTACTGTTGCTATATGGGTGAAGGACACAGGGAAGGTCTATAGCAAAGCCCCAAACTGTGCAGTGGGACTGTGGCTGTCTTGGCTGCCCTAAGCAACACAATACCATACCTAACTTCTCTGTGCCCACAGCAGCACTTGCGAGAAAGAACACTAAAAGTATTTGAATTAACACTACAATGATCCCTCCACGGACAAACTAATAGTGGAGTAAACTGCCTAGCTTAAGAAATTCGAAGATCGTCATCTAAACCTTATACATAATCTCTCTGTCAAAGAACTAGCAAACAAACATTTCCCTGGGAGCAAGTTTTTAAAAGCAGTCCCAGCACCTTTGTAGAAACAATCCAAGTCTGGACAAATAAAATGCCCCAACTGAAGATCTTACATATTTTATCACTTCATCTTATTGCTGCTGTTGTTTTTGTGGCTCAGGAGGATAGTCCATTAAGCTGGGGGTTTCATTAATACAGACTTTTCTGTTTGATTTTAGGTCTTATCAACATTCCTGCCGTGGCCTTTGGCATATTCTCTGGGGGACTGATCATGAAAAAATTCAGAATCAATGTTTTGGGGGCCGCAAAACTCTCCCTGGGATCATCTTTCTTTGGTTACCTTTTGCTCCTGTCATTATTTGCAATGGGCTGTGAGAACTCGGACGTGGCTGGACTGACCGTGTCGTACCACGGGTATGCTGGGAAGGGCATGCTTCAGCATAAAGTGCTATCGCAAACCAAACTCCTTCCTCATTTTATTCCACAAAGTATATATTGTTGAAAAGAGAGTGATTGACCTAAATATGCTTCCGTGAAATTTGATTCAAAGCAGTGGAAACCGCTCCATCTATTCCAGCGGGACATTTTGTCAGAACGATTTCGTTTCTGCCTTCAGCTCAGAGGGGTTTATGCCACAAATGCAGATTATTTTTCTGATTACTTTTTAATTATTATTGCCATGGGACCCATCCTTTGAGCCCAGAGATTTCTGGAAATGTGAGGAGCTCGGTAGGGGAGTGAGATTCAATTAATTGTTCCTTGCCTCTATGTGTTGCTGAACAACCCATGGCATTTAATAGCCTGTGAACCCAAAACCTAAGGATTCATGGATTAACCATGAGTTAGCCATGATGTTAACTGTGAGGTAGACCTGAGGTTAGCACTTTTTGGTCACTTTTGCCCATGGTATTAGTCTGTAAAGCTCACTTTTTGGGAGGAGTTTCCAGCACCAACTCCACAGCAGCCGCAGGAGCTGCTCTGCTGGTGACTTCAGCAGCAGCTGGCTGAAGTTGGCAGATGGCTGTTGTACAAGGTATCAGACCCTCCGTTTGGATGAATCCCATTCTGATCACTTCCTCACTAACTTCTACAGCAACCATTTTCCATGAGTAACTCACTCTCCTCTCTGACACTGGAGTAAGCAAACTTTTTTGTCCAGTTTTGTTAAAACTGAGTCAAGCCTCAGATAACTAAAATCTTAGAAAATCTGAGAAAACGCATGAATAGAAACTGTTAGCTGTCCCCCTTGATAAAGTAGCCACTATCTCACAGTAAGTGGTGTGATACTGTGAAAATCTTTTGATAGCAAAGAAATAAGAATTTGCACTGCTGCATGGATGTGAAGAGACAACACCTTAATGGCCTACAGAGAGCAGGTCTGGCCAGGTGCGCCTGGCAGAGAGTATAACCCATGATTTGATAATGATTTCTTCCACATCTGCCAGATGACATCATTGCAATTTCTCTTTTTCCCCAGAACTAAACGGACAACCAATTACGAGCAAGCCCTGTTTTCAGAGTGTAACTCAGGCTGCCTATGTTCCAAGAACGACTGGGACCCCATCTGCGGGGAAAATGGAGTTACCTACATTTCTGCTTGTCTCGCTGGCTGCCACGCATCCAACGGCAGTGGGAAAAACACTGTAAGACAATCTTTTGTTTCCATATGTGATGTGGTGGTTTTCCTAATGTAACTAGTTCTGTCAGAGTAAGTGGACTAAAATTGAATAAGGCAGATCCTCTCCAGCCCTAAACTCCGCAGGTTTTTTTTAGCAATCTGCCACCCACATTTAAACCTTTCTCATTTGCTGTTTCCAGCAGAAATCCAAAGCGGAGAATGTAGGAGGGGGATTTTTTTCAGCTGTTGGCTACAAAAACTGTTTAAAAAAACCCACTAAATACGTTCATCAACAGTAGATACTTTCTTTATACATTTCCCCTTCAATGAACAAGCTTTCTCCTTTTGAAAAACATTTTCGAGTTGGGATTTAAACTTTTGGCTACCCAGAAAAGCATGATGTGTAATTTCTGAATATCCACTTCTCCACTGTTTAGGTTATCATATACTTTTTCCTGCTGTCTTCCAGGTATTTTTTAACTGCAGCTGCGTGGAAACTTTGGAATCTCCTTCACGAAGCTCCTCAGCTGTGGTGGGACCATGTCAAAAAGGAAATGAGTGTCCAAAAATGTTTCTGTATTTTCTAGTAGTATCAGTTATCACTTCATATACTTTGTCAGTAGGTGGCACACCTGGATACATACTGCTTCTAAGGTAAGAAATCATTTCTGCAAGCATTGCCAAATGTTTTCAAGGTGCTTTGACATGTGTAACTGGGTCTCCCTTCCCACTTAGTATTGTGACATGTTTTCAGCTATGCAAGGTGGCTTTTAAAATACTTCTTTTACTATTGAAAGGTATCCGCATAATTTGAGAATGAGTTTTCTACCACTGAAGCAACAAGGTGCTTATGATTATCTCTACCAGTAATATCTTTCTGGTTTTAAACGTGATATAGGAGGCCTGGTTATCATTTATACCAAATTCCACTTCCCTTAAAGCCTTTTACATTACCAGAATGCTGTTAAATCGCCTCCGTGCAAACGGAAATTAGCTCTGCACATGCCAGTGTGTGCACATGTGTGCTTATAGGTAGCCAGTTTTCTTCACTTGCTTTGGATACCAGTGCACAGCTACACAGAGGTGATCTAACCCAAACCCTCTACATACACTCAACTCTTCTTCTCTAGTCCGTTTTATTATTCCATGTAATTGTTCTGTCCCAGATTTCTCTCTTCAAAACAAAGATAGATTTAGCATGATTATTTTTTTTTCTGTCATAATAATCACAGGTTTATTAAATGCTTGTCCCAGGAGATTGTTCCAATACACATATTTAATTGCTGGAAATATTTGTCCGTCACCAAGTGCAAGCTTTTAAGCTAATTTTAGAAAGTGCAAAAGGACTATAATACTTCCAGCGATTCATCTGGATTTTTGTCAACTTTTTGCAATTTTTGGATTCTAAGTGCTTATCCACTCTGTTTTGGAAAGCTTTCTTTCTCAGTTCCTCTTTCCAAATTATTTCCAGATGGGTACATTCTACTTCTCGAACAAAACAACGGTAAATACAGTTTAAATAATCTTTATTATTGTTGTGTTTTCTTACCCCAAAATTCTCTTTGTTTTTGAATGAAATTTTCTGCAACAGGCCCTGTCCCATTGCCAGTGTCTTTACATCACATGAAAAAAGCCAGTGCTAGAACTGGCTGAATATAGGCTATATGGGAAAACCTAAATAGAGAAATGTAACTTCAACTATAGTTCCAGCACAGTCCTTGAACCAGAAGTAATATTCACATAGAAACTTTCAGAAATGGTTGAGGTGAGGATCCTTTTCTACTGCCCTCCCCAAACACTGCCAGTAAGATATATGCCTTAAACCATATAAGCTGCATACCTTTTCCCACCCACCTTGTAGGGTTACCACTGAGTACTGCAAAAACACGCGGCATACCTCTCTCTCTCTCTCTCCAAGAAGTCACTCCAAGAAGAACAATCATATTATAATCCATTTTAGACAATTTTTACTGAAGTTTATGCACCACTGAAACTGTTCATGCACCAAGAGGAGGATGATTCACAAGTTGAGAGCTTGCAGTAAAAGCCTCCAGGATTTCCGCCAGATTGCCCTCTGTGGTTGTTTCTGACACAGGGGGATTTTTTGTTGTAAAAATACGGGCATAGGGTTATGCAGAGATGCAGTTTCCTTCCTCTTTCCCTCCACACGATGTCCCCTAAAACCCATAAAACATATGGTAAAAAATGTACAGATATGGTACCACACAGGGCCTCGAAACCATTGTCGCCATACTCAACCTCCTGCTTTCCACCTTCTCTCCACTGCAGAAGTGTCTGGCAGGAGGCGTTCATAGTTGAACATCGAAGAGCTTAAAGCACACAGAGTTGCCTGGACTTCTCAGCCCTAAGAACATGCTCTCAGGGGACTTAATGCTTAATGGATTTATTTAGAAAAGCTTAGAAAGGTTTTCAATAACAATACTCTAAAGCATTTTGTTATATGAAATCAGCAAAACAGCTTTATTGGTTCTGCTCCAGAGCTTTTATTTCGGTTGAAAATCATTTTACTTTGAGAGCCATTTAATTGAAACTGAGAAGTTATGTGTTTTTCTGCTGGATTGAAGGCACCTGAATTAGATGTGCAGCTAAATAAATCATGTTTCAGTAAGTTCAATCCTTTTTTCTTTTTTTTCCTTTTTTTCTCTACAACTGACCTGTGGGCACAATTCCACTTTAAGCTCACATTTGCTTTTCTGAAATCCATCACCAACTGGCTTTGCCTAAAAGTCTGTCTGAACTGAAAGTGTGCTTCTGTTCCCAGAAAGAAAAAAAAATCTTCTTTGAAAACAAATAGTCTCAAGGTCAAGTTGCAGACTTTATTATGTATTTTTTCCAATTATCTGCTTTTAAAATTATTCAGTATTCAGTCAGCTCTGATAAGATTCCAACACTTACGCAAGCTGATGTTTTCACATGAGCAGATATCGTTGCACCTGCCAGGGAGCACAAATACAGCTAAATCCCTAAAAGCCTAGAAGATTTAGTGACATTTATTTCAAGGGTTTACATGACTGAAATCATTGAAATATGCTTACAGCTAGTGACCAAGTCATTTGCTATATGTCTTTTTAGTGCTATTAAACTAATGATAAGGAACTTGGGAAAGCCCTGAAGTTTTGGAGAAAAATCCCTGCAATTCAGATAGTTGTTGTTTAAGCACAAGCTATTAATAGAAGGTGATTAGGCAGTGAAAAGGAAGTCTCAGACCTCCCTGAGAGGTTTGGCTCTCACTCAGGACCTCAAAGTACTCCTGTTTCCATGCAAAGACAATACAAATGCTCAAACAATTTTTTTTTTCCATTTGAAAGAGATTTTTTTTGCAAGATATAAAACCTATGGAACACATAATAAATATCCAGTTATTGATTTTATTTTCTACTTTTTGCTTTCTATGCCCTCACATTTGCTTAAAAGGACTTCTAGGCTGAGGTTTGCTTGTGTAGCATGTATTTGATAGGAGGGCAAAACACCTTTCTTCGTGCACAAAATCATATTACATTCATGCCTACATAGATTGCAGTGCCTGTATAAGCCACAATATAACAGACTGTATAATGATAACCCATGATCAGGGCATTAGAGAATAAAGCATTCAGATTACAAAATGAGATGAACACAATGATTTTTCGACCATGGTACTTCGGTGTTGTTTTCCATATATGTCCTTCACAACCTTTTCCATTTTCACTAAATTAAAGGAAGATGACCCAAATATCATTTACAATATGAGTTCTTAATGCTGTTCTGGCAGCTACATTGGGAAATAATAAAACAGCACTTGTGGGGAACAAAAGAGCTAGTTCTGCAATGTCTGTATTATTTTTAAAGGGTCTTCCTGATTACATGAATTTCTGCAGAAGCTGAGTCCATCCTAGTTTGGGCAACATAGACTAGTCCTCCAAAGTGCTATGTTTATCCATGGTGACAACTGAATTTTAGTCCATTTTTTTTCTTTTTATATTGAATATAACGATTGTGACAACAGGGAGTTTTATCAATTACCATGATACACATGTGTTACCCCACGTATCAAGCATGTCCCAGTTTAAGCATGTGACTGGGACTACTGACATGCTTAAAGTAAAGCGTATACTCAGGTTCTTGCTGGATTAGGTATTGTGATAGGCAGTCTCATACATGCTGGGTGAAACAGCACACTTGAGCAGCTGGTGAGGTTAGCGGCAGATGAGACCTACTAATTTGAGTGGCTCCATACGCACACTGCTGCTAGCTCGGCTGTAAAAGACAGCTGTTCTCCTGCCTAACGCTGCCACCCTCCTAGAAGAGCCAGGATGATGACTCAAGATTGGAGCAGGGCTGATCTGGAGCCAGAAGGACTGATTTCCATGCTAGGCCCCTGCTGCAAGCTCAGAAAAGTCCAAACGCAAACGGTTTGTTCTCAGAATGGCTTGGAGGATTTACCTTTACAGGAGGTGTGATCCTGATCCTAGATAGAGTGCAATGAAAACTGAGTGCCTAAATACCTTGTACTAGCCTGGGTTATTATCCAGAATTTCAGAGAGTATTTAACTGAGTAAGACTACCCAATGATGCATGATTTCACAACCAATTTTCTTGTCCTGCATTAGTAACTCCTAAGTGCTGGTATTATCTGAAAACGCACCACCTTCTTAAAATGTGATATTGAATATAGATGTTCAGAATTCCTAGATAGTGTTCTGATTTTATCACATTATTTACATATTTCTGTAATTCTGTTAAAGTCCATGTCAGTAAGGAGGAGTAAGTCACATTTCTTTCCGTCCTCTTGCTTTCTATTTGAGTTCAAATTACCCACAGTCAATTCTTTATTTCTATTTAACACCATTTTTTTGTATTTTTAGGTGCATTAAACCACACTTGAAATCATTTGCACTTGGTATCTATACCCTGGCAATAAGAGTACTTGGTAAGTCCAGTTGAGAGTACTTGGTAAGTCCAGTTGTACCCTTGGGTCTATTTTAATATACTGCTCACTAATCTTTTGTCCTATAATTAAACTTTGATTGTTGGAAAGAACAATGTCTAAATTACAAGTTAATATTATATGATTAAAAAAAAAAACAAACTGGGAAAAGAGTTTGAAAAAGGAAGCAACTTTCTATTTCATAAATCATTTAACTGTCTTAGGTATAATAAAACTATACATTGCTAACCTCTGTAAAGGTGACAAGTGATTCTTCAGACTATGAAGCTAACATCAAAATTACTTCTTGTCTCTCCTTATGCAACAAGAAACATAACAGAATAGCTATAGATCAGAATTTGTGATCATTTTTCAGGCATATTTTCTTTAGTTTCTATGGGAATTAATTTAAGTACAGGTGTGCCTGAGGGCAGGGTTCACTGCAGCCTTGTGGTAGAGCCACCTGTAAGTTTCCTCTAAACCCAAGGGTATCATGAGATGACAATGAACTAGAAACTCTAAAATCCTCTAGGTCTTCATAGGAAAGGCAATAATTAGCAAGAAGCAATTCACTCATTTAAATAGAGCAGACTTCGATGAGCTGGATGAGGCAGATGAAATGACATCAAAACAAGCTGTTGGCTCCTTTCTCACAGGCCAGGATTTTCCCTCCAAGCTTACTTTCTTCTCCAGCAACCATGGGTGAATCCCCAGGTTGCACGGTGTCCTTGATGTCCCCATTAGCACCTGAAGAAAGGCTTTTCCACAAGCACTGCAGTACATTTGCCCCTGCCACAGTAGGATCTCAGGATACTTGTAGCCCCACTGCAGGCCCCCAGCCCCGCTGTCTCTCTCCCTTCTCACTCCGCCAGCCAACACAGAGGACACCCCCCACCCCCAAGCTGACCAGGCTCCATCGCTCTCAAGAAAGGAGAAATATTTCCTTGTTTTTTTCTTGGAGTGGTCCTACAGCGCGAGGAAACCAAGCCACGGCCAGCACTCCTTCCGCTGACTTCCACAGGCTTTTTGATGTTCAGCTGCATTTCCTCCCCACCCCAATTCCCCACAGGGAGGAAAGGGCAGTGTGTGCCTGGGCAACATAAGGCACAACTTCTCAAACCAGCAAACAGTGTGGAAGTGTCGTCGCTGTTCGAATGTATTATTTAATGTTTTACATCAACATGTCTCTAGATCAGAACTGATCACCCTGGAAAGTAACCTTCTTGCCTCTATTTATTTGTTAAATACACCCAGCGGGAATTCCAGCGCCAGTGTATTTTGGAGTGGCTATAGATACCACTTGCCTGAAATGGGGAAGCAAAAGATGCGGGGGAAGAGGAGCATGCAGACTCTACGACTCCAGTGCACTGAGGTAACAGCTCTTCTCCATTCCTTCTTTAACTTATGTTCTTTAAGTACATCTACACCTGGCACTGGTTGGAGAATTTCTGTCAGAAAATTTGAGTGAAACTTGGTGCCAAATGAAAGAGTCAAACTAGCAATATTAACAATAATGCTCATGTTTTGGCATTCTCTTTTGGTTTAGCCTCTTTTTTGGGGGGTGTCATCTCATTTCAGTATCAGCTGGAAATATTTAAGTTACTTGATTTTTTGCCCCAAAAATGTTCAGTTAAAACCTCAAAACTTCCCCCATTTTTTAACAACTTTACTGTGAGAATGTGTATGTGTAAGTAAATAAGTAAGTAAATAAGTAAAAGGGCTGTTAAACCTCATCATTGCTCCATGTTGGAGCTGGACCACAAAAAGGAAGGGAAGGGTGCCACAAAGCATGCTTGGCTTTTCTAGAGGCTTAAGCGCAGTGTTGTCTTTATCAGTTTATTGCTAGAGGAGAATAATTACCTGAACTGCATTCATGAAAGGCATTACCAGAAATGGAGAATGGAAAAACAATGGCAAAAGGAAAATGAGAGAACAGGTTGCCCTTCCCCCCACCCCAGGAAAAAAAAACGAGGGGAGGGTACATCTTGTTTTGAAAATTTGAAGAAAAGAATGAAAGCTCAGTTGGGACTCATTACTAATAAAGCATCATGATGTTATTGTTGCGGCTGTTGTTATTACTGTCGTTATGCCTGTAAAGCAAAAATACCATCAAATGGTCTTGGTATCACTGGTATTGTTTATGAGGCAACCAAAAAATAAATTAGTTGCCCTAGAAATATTAGTGTTATTCTCACTGAAGCACATTGAGGTGGAGGAGGTCAGTCAATGCCTGAGATGCTTTCTGGACCACAGACCACACAATACCTGACCTGGGTGAGCTGGCAAACTCTCATCTCCAGGATCATCACCGTGCTTGAAGAGCTTTCTTACTCAGCCTCACCACATGAAAATATGAATGTGTCCTTGATGCCTTCTAGTCGTATGTTGCCTTTGAAACAGGCTCTGATCAATCATTTCTCTCTCAGGTACGTGTACCTGGGGCTGACTTTGGTGTTGGGCACGGTGTCCATTTTCTTCAGTGTTGCTGTCCTTTGGGTTCTCCGGAAAAGGTCTTCTCCACGAGATGAGACCCTCTCAGCCAACGGGGAGAGAGGCGCCTGTGGGACAAAGAGCAGGAAAGATAATTTTGTCAATAGTGACCATTTAATTCAGACAACTTACTGGCCAGAAAAGGAGACTAGACTTTAGGAAGACTGAGATCTCCACTATGACTTTACCCAGTGAGTGGTGTTCCAGGCAAAAATTCATCATCAGTGAAGCGGTATCTTAGTATCCACCCTGAAAATGTTCACCTTCATATAATTTTCACTGTTACACCAAAAGCAAAGGCAACAATTTTAGCACACATACAGCTCTGAAAACACTGCTCACCATTTGTCCTGAGGAGTCAGTGCCACTCAAGCGAGGGGATTTGTTATGGCTGGGGAGGTGCGGCTTGCTCCCTCACCGAGAAGCCTGTTTTATGGCTGCCCCTGGGCTCCATCCCTCCTCGTCAAGCTGCAACAGCTGCTGCTTCCCCTCACCTTCCTTCTGTGTGTGAGGGGTGGTGGGGAGGCTGCAATGCAGTGCTCTCTGCCATGGTACCAGCCCGAGAGGAGCTGGTGCACAAAACCCGACCTGGCAACCTGGAAGGTGCAGGGATGCTTTGCACATAGCTTGCCCTTGCAAGCAGTGTGGCACGGGGCAGGATGAAGGTGGTTTGCTGGAAGGAAAAATCAGCTACAGGCTCTGGGCATCTCGTGAATTTAACCCGTAACACTCTAGGACATCGAATGTTGTGGTTAGGGATTTTTTTTCAAGTAGCTCTGTTACAGCACAACAATAACTGCAATAAAAGTTGTCATTGCAGTCAAAGAGACCGCAAGAGTATCGTCCAAAGGAAACTGGAATAAAAATAGAGCTTTTTTAGGTTTCCAGAAGTTTCTTGTTACTTGCTAATATTCAGTGTACTGAACAATTCCATGCACTTTATGCAATGTAATAACACCATGATACAAGATATATATGATTTATTTTTCAAAAAGCTATGACAAGACAGCTTGGGAACAATAAAATGAGTTTAAAGACGAGGTGATTTGGGGCTTTTCCTTTTAATTTATTGTATTTGCTAACTGAAACTAAGACATGTATCATAGTATGCCTTTATATATAATTTTTGCAGTCTGACAATATTTGGTATTAAATAAATTTGGGGCGGAGAGTACAATGGAGAGCTGTTTAACATGGAATGAAATCTCAAGAATGCTTGCACTGAAAAAGAGAGTGATAGCACCACTACAAATGATATCCTTTAAAGCAACTAGCATTTTAGAGCACATGATGAAAGGTAGGCTTCACCTTTCATCATAATATTGGCAAAACAATCTCATATCACATCACTTGCATTTCAGCAGTGACTGTAGGTACTCTGCTGCCTAGCTGAGCTTGCAGGTCAGAGGTAGATGTGGAGCCTCTCTTGTGGGATGCATGAAGAGGGGCAGATATACAAGAATGAGATTTACTGAGCTTTATCAATGATAAATATTTATAGTGTGCCATTACGGAATGACCTAATCCATTCAATAGGAATCCCAAGAAGAAGGATGTTGCTTAAGCACCAAGTATCTGCAGAAGGTAAGAATTTAAAGCTATCACTTGTGAAAATGCAGTTGTCAGAGGAAAGACCAACACCACCCACCGTTTGCCACATGAATGAGTGTTTAGACAGTGGCCTGGCATATGGGAGACCTGGTCATCTGTCCCAGCTCTTTGTCCTTCCAGGTGAGTGTTGGAGGATACAGGCAGTGGGGTACTGGAGAGCTGTGGCTGTTCACTTTGCCTTGTGCAACTGCATATTGAACTAAGCAAACAAAATTAAAATAATTAGAAGGTTTGTGAATATGGGCCTAACCAAAGCATTATGGCTAGGGTGAATCAAAAACATTGGCATTCCAGTCACAGGTCTCATTCATACTACATCATCATAAAAACAGCAAAAAATGCCAAACCGCATCAGCATTGAGTAGTAAAAGAGATGCTTGGAGCCATCCATAGCCTCTTTGGGATGGCACTTTTCATAGCAATGAGCTGTCAGATCCAGTGAGAGAAGGAGACAACCCAACTTAACTCTGCACTGGAATAAAAATTAGGGATATCTGCATTTTACTCAATGCTTGATGTTGTATGTGTGTCAAATAAATGGGGATGATTCCTAATTTGCAAATCAGTCCCAGCAGGGTTTATGGCAGGGGTACTGCTGCTCAGCAATAATGAAGCTGTCACGGAGGCAGTTCTGCACATGCCTGGCAGCAAGATGGCCAGGAAAATTCACTGGTTTACAGGACAAAGAAAGAAATTAAGAGAAATAAATGTATCCTACTCTAATTCAGAAACAAACAGGAAAAAAAAAATCAACTTCTTAGGTTATCACCTAAGCTTATGTATGTAAGCCTGTACTTAGTGGATAATTCTTTTAAAGCATAGGCTTTCCTTCCATACCCCATTTTCTTCACACATGCAAAGAAGAGGAATATTGTAAAAGAATTTGTTTCAGTAAGTCTTATTTTCATTATGGTTTAAAAATGAGCACTCTTTTCCTCTCACACTTTAGCAATAATAATACTGTAAGTTACCAAGCAGATATACTCCATTTATACTCCATTCCCACTTTGAAATATTTTCAAGTCTGCTACTTTATTTTAATACTTTAAGTAGTAATGTGGATGCATGGATAAGTGTCTGACTAGAGATACATATTCTGGATTTGTTATAATAAATGAACAGTTTCAGCACTAAGGGATTTAGATCTGTCAGGCTCTTCCTACCAGAATTCATTGTCCTAAATGAAATCTGGTAATGTCTCACAAAGGTCAACAAATTTGGATTTTTTCTTTTCTTTTTATAATTAGAGATACTAAAAATCACAATTGAGAGACTGCAAAGAAGTAAATGCCTTTTATTTTCGGAGGTGAGACTGTTAAAGGAATTAGCTGAGGAGATTTCCCAACCATTGATGTCAGCCTTTGAGACCAGAGTGGGACTCACAACCTTGTTAAGATGTACCCACAGGCTGTATGCCATGTAAAAATGGTATTCACACATTTTCATCTTATAGCGAGGATGCTAATTGGCATATATGGGAGAAAGCACAGGTATCAGGCCATGTCACATGATAGGATGTACAACCAGGCCTGGGGCGCGTGTGCCAGTGCACATTCTCTCTTCTACCTCCAGAAAAAATGCAACTCTCGAATGACATAATACATCTTACTTACATGCACATCATTTCTAATCATGTCAAGAGGGAAATACCAAGGAATGCTAACAAATGAAGGAGGCAAAAAGATGAGGTCAGTAGACTGTGGGAACAATGCATTTGATCTATAGCTCATGCACTCCCAACATTTGAGAGGAAAGAAGCGTCAGTATAGGATGAAGTATCTTCAGGTCACAGACAGCAGAACAGCTACCCTATCCTTGTGCCACTACTAAATTGCTATATATGATCCTGTAATCTGAGGGAAATGCCAGAAGTCAGAGAGCAAATTGTGTGAATGTATCAAAAAGAATACTTCGGCTGAATAATGATAGGTTGCCTCCTTGTTGTGCTCAAAATAATGAGTAAGATTGATGTATGAAACAACTATTGTAATATTTTTACAGAGTAGCATGACTATTATTATCTGAGAGAAAACATTGACATTACCACTTTGGCTGGTTTTACTGTTGATGACACAACACCATTCAACTGTTTGAAATACATGATTTAATTCTGCATAACATTGAAAGAAAAAAAAGTTACTCCTTTCTAGAAGCTAAGAAGTGCATAGACTCACAAGTAGCTAAGTCACAGGGATATTTTAAAAGTATTTGTAAATAGAGAACCATTATCGATAATCATGAGAAAGACAAAGAAAACGAACACACTTGTTTAACAGAAGAAGAGCATAGGAGGATATTGAAAGCTAACAAGTACAGCATAAATGAACAGAGGTAATGTTTCATCTCACCAATAGTAGAATTATGGGGATAGAAGTTTACGTAGATTTAAATAGTGACTAAGTGAAGAGGAAAAAATGTATTGAAGGTTCTTTAAAGCATAAAGACCACCTCAGAAAGCCCAAGACCAAAAAAAAAAAAAAACAAAACCCTGGAGAGTCAAAGAGCATATGATAAAGCATGGTTATGTGTAAGACTACAAGGATGACCGATAACAAGACAGATTAGGTCTGGTTAGTGTGGAAAAAAAGATAACAAAAAGGACTAGAAGTGGCATGGGAAGTGTTGCTAGGGATCAGCTGCTCACCATCTCTTCCATTACTAGGGAGCATCAAACTGAGATAGTAGGGGGATGTTCAAAGTAAAGGAGTTGGCTTTTCACACAACAGATGTGAGACTTGAGAAATCCTCACAAGGAAATTTTGCATACATAGGTTTAAAGGGAGTCAGGGTAGTTATAAAGAAAATGCCATGTGGGTCATTATGTACCTGCCTTTGCCTCCTGGTTCTGCTCAAGATTTCTCTTATATTTTGAAACTAATTGGCTATTGGGAGAGTAGTAGACATATCATACATATTGCTAACTCTCACTTCCCCTAAGTATCCTCCATCGGCTACTGCCTGTCAGGGCTTTGAGGGCATTGAGGGTCCTGACCTTCCTCCTGTGGGACCCACCTCCACCTCTGCCCATGGGCCCCAGAGCCCCATTTCAACTCCAGCTTGTGCATGCAGTCCTGATGAGCCATTTTGGAGCTTTGCATGCGCTGAGCACTCTCCCTCGCTCTTCCTGAATTATTGCCTGGGTTTCCGGGTATTGTTGTAGGGTCTGAGTTCTTAACTTGCCTTTTGGCACTGGGTCTAGTGGCTGTTGCTGCCTTGGCTCTGCTGACCCTGATCAGGTGCTGGGTGTGCAGCCAGCACAGAGCTGGCCCTCAGCTATCAATTTGTTCCCCCTTGTAGAGCAGCCCCTGTCTGCAGGAGCCTTTGGGCTAGAGGAATCATAGGTCTAACTCAGGCTAGTTGTCTCTTCTTGTACCCTGGAGCATCGTTAAGCAAGTGCTGCATGAGGCAGTTTTTCATCCAGTGCTAATCAATCTCTGGAGGAAAGAAAGTCCATAATTGCCATAAAAATTATAAGACCAATTTAAAGGTGGGGCCCTGGGGCCCTTTAATGGTGATTTAGAGCGCTCATTAAAATGATCTTATTTAAGCAACATGTAGTTAATATCATCAGCAAGTTGGTTAACCAACAGCTTGTCACAGATTAATACAGTTTATTGAATTTTGAAGATGGTAAATAAGGTAAGGATTTAGTGGAGAGCAAGAGGAGCACATGCTCACAGCTTGATGGTGACCAGGTCAGGAAACTTTCTCTCATGTCTGTTGAACAACTTTGAAAGGTTGTTGTACATGGTAGTAACCAGAACTCTCTCCTTGATCCCGTGATGTTGTCACTTCTAAAAGAAGATGCTGAGAAATGGGGACTGGTTTAGAATAAAACCCTGCGCAAGTGTTATGCAGTCAGCAAAAATCTGTTTAATTCTACAGACAAAGGTAGACTATGTTCCTGTGCTTGGAAATCAAACAGGACAAAACTGCATTAGAAATAAGATAATTTTTTTCCACTAGAACAGCTGTCTTTGGAATGTTACAGATTTTTCTGTCATGTGTAGTGTTTACATCGAGACTTGACCATTCTTGTAAAAGATCTGCTCTAGTGTAATAAGACAGACAAACAGTTTGTGAAGTTATGTTGTATATAATGCCAAGTATTCAATTACTTGTACCATAATTTTTTTTTCAGTCCTTATATCTCAGGTAATACCCCAGACTACGCAAAGGTGATGGGGGTTTTGCCCTGGGGATTTCACCTGAAGTCTGCACGTTTTTCATTGCTGTTATGCGATGATGCATCACACATTTGGACTAGCTCCCACAAAGGTCTAAGCACTCTCACCTGCCAATGACGTGCACACCTTCCATTCTGCATCTATAATAACAACTCCAAACCAAGCTGCTGATTAAGACTGAATACAAGGAGAAGTGGCACAATCGGCATTAAAGACTACCCTTTGTATTTTAAATAAAAAAAATAATAATTATAATTAAAATGGCACATCCTGGTCTACTTTTCCCCAGATAGATGTGATGCAAATCAATAAGAAAATTATCAATGAGTTCTTATGAGAGACAAAAGCTTCACTGAACAGTGGAAGGAACAAGCCCCAGACACTAGTTAAGAAAACAATAGAGAGGGCTTGGATGAAAAAAAGGATAAAGTGCATCTTTTTTCAGGTGTGAGACCATAGTCCTTGATTTGACTTCAGTAGTTTCCCATTTCCCATTCTGGTACTTTTGGTCAACAGTCCTTGGTTCAAGAAGTCAACTTAGAATGTGAATGCTCCCACAGATAGCTTGGACAAGAGCAGTCTAAATACAGAAAAAATCTCAGCCATACAGAAAGCAAAGTATAAAAGATATTTTAATTCCAGAAAAGTTATAAAATAATGGTATATACAGGACTAGAAAAAAATTGAGAGAAATTGCTGCGTATTCATACGTTAGAATGAGGAAACCAAAGGAATACTGTTTCCTCATTTACTATATGAAAAAGGAAGTGGCACTTTTTCTACAGGTTCTACTATTTCCAAATTACAGAGTACATTTAGCTCCATGCCTTTTCATATTTTTAGAATCAAAAGGCAAAGAAAAACCTTGGGTAGATCTGCTAATACATCTGAAGACAACCTGAAGATGAAACCTTGGGAACACAAGGCTCCATTGAAAAACATTGTAAAACAATAGGCAATAATTATCTTCACATAGTCGCAGCATAATAGTGGAACTTGTGACACACCTCTGAAGAAGGACGAGGGCACAGGTGTTTGTGTGTATGTGCCCTTGGTGGAACATCAGTAACCACACAGTTTAGCAGAAGTACGGCATGCCATCCTGTAATAAAGAGCAATAAACAAGGGTGAAGATGCCTATCTTGTGAATAGGAAATGCCAGTCATGGTATAAGAAAAATGCTGGAAGTTGATGGTTGTGGCTTTATGTCACAACAGAACATGAAGGACCCCCACCCCTGAGAGAAAGAGGCCCACATCTGTTGTAGGACCATGACTTTCAACCTCTTGCATGTAGTTAATGCTAAGTACATGATCTGTGAGGGTATGCTTGACTCTTTTAGAGAAATTTCAGGGGGCAGCAGTGTTGGGTATTTTTTAATTCAAACCCAAATCTGATGGATGCAATCATAATGTAACACCATGCTTTTTCTCTGCAAAAACGAATGAAGCCTCCCTTGACCATGTTACTGATCGCTTATTCACAGAAAACTAGAAGAAGTTCTGCACAAAAAGTTACAAATAAAAGGAAAAAATAAAATACTAAGAGAGGTTTATGGAAGATTATGGAACGAGTTATCCTTGAAGCCATTATTAGGCACACAGGAGACTGGTGTTTGGGAACAGTCAGCATGGATTTATCAAGGGCAAAACAAAGTCTGACCAAGCTGGTTGCCTCTACTGGTCTGGTGGACACTGACAGAGCAGTACTGAGTTTACTGGGACTTTAGCAAGACCTTTGGCACAGTCTTTCTTATTATCCTAGTAGCCAAACAGGTGAGATACAGTCTACCCACTATAGGGTGGGTAGAAAACTATAAGATTTGAAATTGTGATCAGCAGTTCAAAGCCCAGCAGCTGGTGCCAGTTGCTAGTGATGTTCCTCAGTAGTCAAAAGTGGGGCTGATAATGGTTAACAACTTCATTCATGGTTTGGAGAATAGGACTGGAAGTGGTCTTAGCAAGCTCATGTATGGCATCAAACTGAGGAAAGGAGCAGTTCATGTGCTGGAGGGCAGAATGGCAGAGGAGGTTTGAAGAGGATGGAGAAGGTGGCTAACAGGAACACGCAAAGTTCAGCAAAGGAAAAAACAAAGCCCCACGCCTGAGATAGAACAGATCTATCCACAGAGTATGTCAAGGACGTCAGCTAGACAGAAAACAGCTTTGCACAAAAGGACCTTTTGGTGAGTGATTGGTGAGTTAAACATGAGATGGTGTCCTGGTTTCAGCTGGGATAGAGTTAATTTTCTTCCTAGTAGCTGCTGTGGTTTGGATTTAGTATGAGAATAATGTTGATAACACGTATTGCTTTAGTTGTTGCTAAGTAATGCTTATATTAAGTCAAGGACTTTGTGAGCTTCCCATGGAAGTTGAGAGGGAGCAGAGACAAGACAAGCTGGCCAAAGGAGTATTCTGTACCATAGATGTCATGCTCAGTATCTAAATGGGGGTTGGCCAGGGGCCAGGAATTCACAATCGCTGCTCAAGGTGGGCTAGGCAACCTACCGTCGCGTGGTGAGCAATTGTATTGCATCACTCATTTTGTATAGTCTTTTATCATTATTGTTATTATTATCTGCTCTTTCATTGCTGTTCTATTAAACGGACTTTATCTCAACCCTCGAGATGGGGTTTTTTTCTGATTCTTCTCCCCAGTCCCACTGGGGGACAGGGAGCAAGTGAGCAGCTATGTGATGCTTAGTTGATGGCTGGCATTAAACCGTGACAGATAGTAGTACACCTTTGAGTCTACAAGGCTAACCACGTATTGGGCTACAGTTATTAAAGACTAGAAGATCTGGAAAAGTAGTCCTTTCCCTCTGTTCAGTACTTGTCAGGCTGCATTTGGAATGTTGTGTCTGGTTTGAGGATCTCCTGAACAAGACAGACATTGATAAACTGACTCAAGTTGAGCGAATGACAGATCTTATTGCTTTCTTCAGCTATCTAATGGATGCTTATACAGAAGACAGCACGAGACTCTCCCCTGTGCACCGGTGATGCACAGCAAAAAGGTGAGAGAGAATAGACACAACTTACAGCAAAGGAAATTCCAATTATGCATACATATATATCTACATATATGTTATTTACCATCAGAGTGATCAGACACTGGACTAGGTGAAAAAGCAGGCTGTGGAACCTCCTTCTTTGGAGATTTCCACCCAAAACTCAATTTGATGAGACTTGAGCAACACCAACAAACTTTGAAGTTAGTCCTGTGTTTAGTGCAGAGGATTGGACAGATGAGCTCCAGAGTTTACTTCCAGTCTAAATTATGCTGTGATTCAAAGACTTTCAGACTTTCTCTAAACTTTTCTCTAAGGTTACTTTCTTTTGGAAGGCATCCGCATTCTGAACTTTGATGAAACCAACAGTTAAGACCCATCTATTTTAGGTTTCTCAGCTAGGCACCAGTCTGTCTCTTTAGTTTTCATTACTGTTATCAGATTTCTAAATATATTAGGTGTGACATTCCAACTTCACTTTTTTGAAATAACAGTAAAGGCACAAATTTGGATGGAACGGTTAAACAGAGAGTCTGGATACCATAGAGGGAAAAAAGAAGAAAGAACCTGAGAATGGCAAAATAGGAGTGGAATACAATGTAAAATAGAAAGTTGCACAGTTGATGGCCAACAAGAGGAATTTCTGCTCCATGGTGGGAACTTCTTGGCTGAAAATTTTTAAGAAGACCCTGAGTGTACCTGTTAATTGTGCGTAACTAGGAATCACCCTTAACAAGATGCTTTTCTGTTAACGCTATATGTAATCATAGCACATATCAGAAAAGGCTAGAGATAAGGAATAATTAATATTTCAAGATGTGGCACTGCTGAGATTACACCTGGAATATTGTATACATTTTTAGCCATGTACGGATCTAGCTAAAATGCACTGTAGCCAAGGACTCCAACGATGTGCTGTAAAACCAAGAGGCCCTATTTTTCAAGAAGTTATTAAGCATGATTACCTTGTTTACCTAGTAAAACAGGTTGAAAAGCTGTGCTCTCTTCATTTATGTTCAAGGTTGAGTCCTAAGTATCAGATTGAGAGGAAGAGCTTTTAAAGCTAAAGGACCCTGTCAGTTCAAAACCAGAATATAATTTGATCATGACAGGAAAATAAAAGAAGGTTCCTATGCATCAGAAGACCAATCTTTTGCAGTAGCCATAGAAGTGGATGGAGTGGGAGAGAATGCAATTTTTATTGTTCTCAAGGCAGGGCTTACCCTTTTCACAAAAGTTGCTTTTGAGTTTGCAGACTGAATTTGTGATCTGGATTCCTCCTGCATTCTTATTTTATAATTTTACTAATACTTGCAGTTGAATTGCCCTGACATACAGCTTTGGAGTGACTACCATTTTCTTGATAATGATGTCTCTTGTTCGGGGAAGCTAAAGGCAACTGTCTGGTTGAGAGTCAGAAAACTCATGAGTAGTGCAAGGTATTGCCAATAACAGTATTGAAGGCAAAATTTAATTAAGATTATCCAAAGGTCAGCATTATTAAGTAGGTTGTAATTGTTCATAGCAAGTAAAAGAATGGGCGTGGTGACAGTGGCAACAGGGAAGGGCGCACAAACTACAAGTAATGGCACATTTTGGTGTAACATCTAGGCAGACAGTAGTCACAGTTCACATGCTTTAAGAATGACTTGTCTTCTAACTACAATCACTCTCAGGAATCAGGCATAATGCACAACAAGGGTGCAATCAAATAAAATACTTCTCAGGAAACCAGTTGAGGCTTCCTTGAACTAGAGCTGTAAGTAGGTAAAGGGCTGCTCCAAAGTGCACATAGCCCCAGTATACTTTCACATTGGGTTTGCCTGTGCTGTTAATAACACCGAACTATAAATCTGAACAGTGTTCTAAGCACAAGTGTTTCTTGAACACCTAGTTTGTTCAATATACCCAAGGCATTATATTTTCTCTTCCTGCAAGTCCTTGGTTGGCTCTAGCAGGTCTTAGCTGAATGGGCTTTAGCCATAGGCTATGAAAATAAAACTTGATACCAAAATACATTTTAGCTATCAGTAACCAAGAACACTTCTAAAGATGGGACACCCCATTTTTAAATGCCAGGAAGGTATGAACTATTATAATCTTGACAAGCTCAGGAAAAAAGGTGTTTCACAAGAGTGTACAAAAGGAATATACGTGCACATTTTCTACCTAATTAATTTTTGACCACTGTGGATAAACACATATTTTGGGACCTTTAACAGGGGGCAGAACTGGGAGGAGACAAGATTAAAACTACCTAAACCATAGTTTGTGTTAGAAGTTAATGATTCTTCTACCAAGTATCAGCACAACCTTGCTTAAGGAAAGAATACTCTGACTTTTGAGCATTTGTATCATAGTATAACTGCTGTCGTTGTGGATACAGAACCTAGGTAGGAACCTCTTTAATATTCTTTTTGTTTTTCTTAAACTTAAAATGTTGCCATTTAGTGTTTGCAGCTAATGAATATTACATGTGTAGTTCTGGTTGCATTTCCTGTGACCAATAACACCAGTAACATTCCTGTTGCAAATGTCAATGCTTTAATGATGGCATCATACATTTGTATGTGTGTCTCTGAACAGTAAGCATCATATGTATTGAATAATGCAAGCAACATTGAGGCTCGCGCAGCACTGTGATATTCATTTTTCATATTGGGTTAACTTAAAAGGTCGTATGATTTCTTAATGTATTTAAAAATCAGTAAGACAATTGGATTAGCACTGCAGCTAGTGTAAATCAATACAGTTCCGTAAATTACTGGGTGAAATGGGGCTCTTGATTTGTGATTTTTTAGTCTACTGGATGGTGGTATAGCCCCTGAGAGTGCAACCGCAGTGAGAAACAGCCCAAGGACTTACAGTGTCTTTGCCAGATTCTGAAAATTCCTCAAACATCATTGTATTTTTCTTTTATAAGAATCTACAAAACCTGTAGCAAACCATTGTCTTGACCTTTGTAAACTAATTACCTGTTATTCATGCTAAGGTGTTTAAATTGGTGCTCTTATTCATTATAATTTGCATATCATTAGGGAGTAGAAAAACAAGCTTGATTTTTTTTTAATGTTCACTAAGGAATAGATCTACCTAACAGGCACAGAGTTAGGCCGTGGCCCCTATAGAGGCATCTACCTTGAAGCACTGAAGTCTGCAGCTGTCGGCTGCAAGGCTAGCTGCTGCACTCTAGAACAATCTCACAAGGTGCCATTTGCTTCCCATGACGCTGTGAAAGCTCTCAGCTCCCACCAACACAAATGATCCACACTGATTATTAGTTAAGGCCCTTGATCTTCACCCACCTAAAGTGTTTCTCAGAAGAGACTGTAGTGAGCACAAGACAAATGAGTTTGTCAAATATTCCCTGGGTATGATGCAAAAGAGATGAAAAGAGTTCTCACAGTATCGCTTGAGTTTTTCGTGGTTTTTTTTTCCTTATGCATGCTTTTGGGGAGAGGATTGTTTTCTTCCCTTTAGAAGGAAGTCAGGGTGATTTTTGTTTAGGTTGATCGGCTACTTAAACAATGTCAATATGTTATCTGACTCATCTCATCTTTCTGCAAACGCAACTACCTCAGGTCATTACTACAGCAGAATGGCTTGTGCAGGCAAAGCATAATAGTTTTACAGTTTTAGAGAAGTCATATTAGTGAAAGGACACATTTGGTGCAGAAAGCTTCACATTTTTCCTTTGCTTGTAACCAGTTCCTTGGTTTATTAAACATGGAAAAAACCACTAGTGAAATAAATCTAAAATAGCAACTTTATCAATACTTGAAATTGTCAGGCTCAGCACCTAATGTATGGCGACATCAATTGTGAATTGACCTTTTATCTTTTTTCCTAATCTTGTGGCATAGCATTTCCCCAGCCTTGATCTCTTCTATCTCCAGCAGATTTCCATGTAGGGCAGTGTCAACTGAGGATGGGAGGAGATGCTGCCAGCAGCTCCAGCTGCTGATCCTTGCACAAAGTTCACTCTAACATTTCTCCAGCACAGTTGCATCATCTTTTTGCTTTCTTCCCCCTGTCCTAGCCTTCCCCAGCAAAAGTAGCACCATGTCCAGTAGCATCTTTGCAAAGCAATAAGAGATGTGTCATTCACCACTGACAGGAGCTGGTCACCCCTGTTCTTGCCTCAGAGTCCTTCCCGTGGATCACTGGAGGAGCAGAGCACTGACAGCGCTGAGCCAATTAACTTCCACCTTCTAGCTGGCTTCACACTTTCCTGTGTGCATCAAGCATCTTTTGCCCCACAAAGATGTATTTTACATTATTTTTCTTCTCTGTTTTTATCCTTTATCTTGCTTGGTACCCTAACCTCTGCCTCTGGATGCCTTTTTCAGTATTTGCCTCTAACTGCTTAGCCTGCTTTATGATATTCACTTCTCACACTTTCAATCTAACTGTCCTCCCTTCTTGTGCCTTCACAGTCTTTCTCTGAAACATTTATGCGGATAGCCTGCTAATACCTCAAATTCTTCAATTATGTGTATGGATACCTGGATGCCTTTCCCTTTTCTCTACTTTGCTTCTTATTTCTATTTTTATGTTTCTCTACTTTCACTCTGTCTCTCCTTGTATTGAGATTCTAAGTCATGTTGTACCTTCAGACTCTCAAAAAGGTAATTTTTGTCCTGTGACTTGCAATGGCATGCTACCCCAGCATTTTATTGTAGTCCTTAATGTATCATGATAACAGGGAGAAACTAATATCTTCAGATTACACAGGGACAGATAAATTATAGATGACCAGATGCTCAAAAGTAGTTGTGTACTAACTTTTCCTGAACACTAAGAATCTCATTTCTCTGTCCGAGGAGCCAAGTGGAAGGAAAACCTATTTTTTTTTGTCTGAATATGTGTTCTGACCCAGACTTACAGCACAGCCACAGAAGCAGTGGTACTCACATGAGTCAAGAGTGTGGGAAACAGATATGAGCAATGGGAAAGGAAAGGAGTTGTTCACGCCAGCATTAGGACATGCTCATAAACTTAAGCCCAAGAAACTCCTAAATTGTTTAAGTCTCTGTTTGTGTATTTAACTTACACATCCTTAGGTATTAACCCTCTTACATCTGAGTGCAGAAAAATGTTATTCACCATCATGCATTGGAGAAATGCCTACCCTTTAAATGCTCTGAAAAATGTTACTCTGCCATATCGTCTGTAGCAGAGCAATTTGCAATCGTAGATGGACTTTTTCCAGCATTGGAAAAGTTCGTCCAACTTTTTTCAGCTCCATTCAAGCATGGAAAACCTCTCTTTGTGTGATTTCCCTCCCCTCTCACTCTTCACCCATTCTCAAATGAGGACACTACTGTGAAAGGTGAAATAAATCAGTTCCTGTGAGCTATGTTTTCTGAGTTCTGATTTGGGGTCATTAGTTTCAATACTCCTATCTATCTCCCCTGTGTGTAAGGATCTGCAGATCTGAAGAATGTTTGTTTCAAGTGACCCATTTTTTTCTGGGGGGCTCTGCAGTGGCATCTGGATCTCCCTTCAGAAATCTGTTCTATTTGTAGTTGGAGTTGCACAAACGGGCAAGTGTTTTCATTCTTTAAATAAACTTTGCAAACAGATACATAGACTTCCCTTACAGCTTTTCACTGAAGTATTCTTTTTAATTGCTTACCCATCTCTTAGATACAGACTTTTAAAAAACTGAGAGAAGTTGAAGCATTGTACTATTCATTGCAACAAAAGCAAATTCAACTTAATCATGAAACAAGGCTTTCAACAATAAAAAAAATATGTTACAGCAAAGGAGGGGAAAGATTTGTCATCTATGGCTGCAGCGTGTGCTCTTCCCAGGGGAACTGAAGTAGTTTTGCTGAACTGCTGAGTTGCAGGTGATTTCATGTGTCAGGGGATACAGACAGCACTCTGCAAGCAGAAGGGGAATAGGGATATCCTGTATACTATTGCATGAAGAAAAAACATATAACCTCCTTATAGGAGGTCAGGTAGTTAAAATAATCAATTCTTTTGTCATTAAGAATTGTTTCCAACAGGCCAGAGTGAAGGAATAAGTCAGGTGGCATGGTGTTAGTACAGAGATCTTACAAAACAATGACTGAGTCCTAAGCCACATGGTCTGCAAATTCAGAGCTTCACTAGGACTCCCTGTGCTTCAGCACTGATGCTTTGTTGACCCTCATAGTTTATTTTTGGACAGAGATTTTGACGCTTACTCTTTTGTGGAAATTGTCTTTTTAGCATTTAAAGTCATTCTAGACTGAAAAAAGGAGGGGGGGGGAGTGTGAGGCAGTGGGGAGAGTGAAGACTGTTTCAGTTGAAAAGAAAGATGTCAAAACAAGATACTTCAGAATTTAAACAAATATACACTTTGAAACACCCAAGTCATTGAACCAAATCCTTTCCAATGAAAAGGTTCAGTTTCAACATCTCAGCATTTTCCTGTAACTACTGTTTCATCAGAAAAGTCCTTAAGCAACTCTATTTTGGCATATGTGCTTTTGTATTATTGTTTTTCTTTTGGGTTCAGATCACTCAATAAAGAAACCAACCATGACAGTGGAAACCGAATCCAGCACCATCAATGACTCAAATCAGGAAGCAGATCCTGCCCAGCTTTTGGATGATGAAGCAAACAAAAATCTACCAGTCAAAAAGACGACTTCCTGTTGCACTGGCTTGAAGGTTTGGTGCCTTATCAATATCCCCACAAATTGCTGTTGTCATATGTTAAGAAATGTTGTTCAAGATACATGACAGATTACTTCATTCCTGTTGCCCCTATCTTTTCTGGAACTGGATACACACTGGAGGTACAGGGAAGGGTTGGATCTTGTCTTTGCCCTTAAGAAAATAAAAATTGATGATTTAACATGTTCACTCTCAAGTCACTCACAGTTAGATCCCCTTTTTGGTCATTGGAGAGAGGTAGCAACCTCCAGTGGAAGACTTTAAGCATTCTAAAATAGGTGATTATGATACCCTGTTGTCTGGAGGTTGCTATCACCGCCCATTCTTGTAAGCCCAAAATAGGGTGAGGTAAATTGTATTCCAGGACTTTTATCTAATTCAGGGCTATAGGTCAGTCGACTGATTCCCACGAGCATCCAAGCTTTCAGGAGCACACAAGAACTGATGGAACATAGCAAGTAAACTAATGAGAATTTCACTTTTGTGTTAAAGCCTTAGTATTTATTGCTTCTGGCTGAGCCACAAATACTACAAAGGCAAGATTTCTTTTAGCAGTGATGTGTTCGGGTTTATGTTTTGACTACTTCTTCAGCCAGCTTCATCTCAGGTTAAATTCCATAGGCGCAGAGGAGTTGCAATCAAGGACACATTTCTCTCTGTAAAAAGGTCTGTAAAATGAAAGATTGATGGGGAAAAAAAATAGGTAATTGCAAGCTTCTCAAACATCCAAAATAGTTTGTCTGAAGTAGTAGGCAAAGGTTGTTACGTTTTTTATTTTACCTGACTCACATTTGCCACCCATATACACCTGCAAAAATAGAATCTGATCTCTCTGGGAGACTCACAAGACTAACTTTGCCATCATGTATGTGGGCAATGCTGCACAACTGTGGATCTATGTCTAACTTGATGGTAGTTGAGGTTTAATAGACACAATACCTTGGAGACAATAAAAGATGGATTGCTATTCTTCTTCACCTTCCCATCAAATGTTTTGTGGTTTACCTGGGGATTGCATTTTCAAACCCAAAATACCCAAGTAATTTTTGTTTGTGTTTTTATGCTTATCAGCAGTTTGCGATTTCAACCAAAACCCCTGAGAGCACTGCTGGCATAAGGCACGAAAGGTGGTTCTTACAGACCTTTTGTCAGTCAAGCTCAGGAAAACTAAAACACGTCAGGACAAAACCTGCATTTGTGAGATTTTTCTCTGGATTCCTGACAAAAAGAGTGTAAATATACCTATCTTCAAGATTTTACATCCAGGATTGGCTTCATTTCTTAAAGCAGATAATATTGCAAAGTCTAAATCTATATTTACTTTTGTTTACTTACCCAATGTTGTGTTGTATTGGAACTTTTACCTAGTGAGCAATGAGCAATAACTCTATTTGTTTTTAGACTATGTTGAAACAGTTGGATAATATTTAAACAAACTTTGTTTAACTTTTTATCAAATACATCTTTATTTGCTAAAGCCACAATGTGTGTTGGTGGAAGCAACTATAAAATTATAAAGAATATTAAGCTTTCCTTTATGAGGTATATGGCGTACAGGTGACAGAGCCATAATCCACACATTTCGAAATATATCATTTGAGACAGAGATGAACTCAATCAGTCTGTTCCACCTTCTGCATACTGGGATATCATAAAAACTTGCATAAAGCCTCTATTTTTGATGCCATGGCTATCTATACACTTGAATTAGAACAAGTTATGAACTGGCCTAAAATAAGTGACATGTGGCTCAAGAAGAAGATAATTGGGGCTAAGATTAATTTTAGGTTGGACTAGTGTCAGTAAATCTATCTTGATGAGGTATTTTACCTCTGGCAAATTTTACATTTCTGCAACACCTAGAACTTAGAAATCCCAACATTTTGGCTGCCCAACACTGGGCCTCAGCTTTTCGATAAGTTTAACCTCAGGATATCAGTAAGGTAAGTAGTCCTCAGTGAGTTGTTTGCCAAATTTAAGCTCCACAGTCCATAGGATTTCTACTTTGGAAAACCTCTGGCCAGAAACGCAGGTTATTGAGATGGCTATTGCAAACCTGAACCTTGAAGCAACCAGCTGCTCTCTGTGCAACACCTAGCACCAGCCGTCTGCAGCAGGGAAAACCAGAGCAGGAGCTGAGAGACCAACCTGGCGCTCCGTAACATTAGCACACACAACGTTGTCACTGCAATTTGAGTGACAAACGTGTACCATGATGATGATTCCTCCACACAGTTCTAAACATATTTGATCCGTCTGTGACTAGTTTCCCTGCCTCTACCTCCCATTTTCTGTTTTAATCTTTCCTCAGGCATTTCTCGCTGCTTTATCATTCAGCTACTTGAGTAAAAGTTTGTCTGGTACAATTATGAAAAGCTCTATCACTCAGATTGAACGAAGGTTTGACCTGACGTCCTCTACTGTTGGTTTCATCGATGGGAGCTTTGAGATGGGTAATTGATGTTCTGTAGCATGCAGAAAACTGTTCAGAGAAATACGAGGCACAGCATCTGGCATTAATTTTGGTCCATTACCTTCCAGGTAACTTGCTGGTGATTGCATTTGTAAGCTACTTTGGAGCTAAACTTCATAGGCCCAAAGTAATCGCTGCTGGATGCCTTACTATGGCTTTGGGAAGTCTTTTAACAGCAATGCCTCATTTCTTCATGGGATAGTAAGTACCAATCAAGATTAATTTGAGTAACCTAACATTAGAATTGGATACTGCTTTCTGGTTTTTGAATGAAACTTAGATTTCCAAAGGCCTGTAGAGCCTCACCTCGATGTGCAATGAATCACGTTTGACACACACAACACTCTTCATTTTATCTGTTTGGAAAAATATGGTTCTTTGGAAGTAAAAGTTCAACTTCTAAAAAAAGATAGGAGAATCAAAATGTTTGAGATTTCAGACTTGTTCAGAAAAGAGGCAGAGAAGGAAACAATTTTACAAAATCATTAGGTTTTTTTTTCAGGAGGAAACATTTACCTATGAAAATCTTATGAAAATTCAAGTTGCGAACAAAATATATTGTTCTTTGAAAATCTTCAACCATGCTACTATGCTGGTGCTATTGCTTTAATGAATTATATACTCTTCCTGAATGGCTAACTGTAAGAACACCTTATTGGGAAAATCAGTGTTAACCTAAGACCATGGCATCATGTCAGGATTATGTAGGCAGGAAAGTCAAACCATTATGAACCACAGTGAAATGATAAGGGTTATAGAATCCACTTATATGATTTCCAGAATAAGTTTGTGCTGTTTTGAACAGGACCTCAAAGCTCTGAGTGGGTAACTTCATATTGAGTGACATCTCTACCTGAAATACGACTTTATAGTAACAGGTAACTCCCATGTGAAATCAGGGATTCAGACCTCATTCACTGAAGAAACCAGCCTACAAAGGTGCTCATTAGAAGAAATCCTGCTCCTTGAAAGAGGAAACCAGAGCCTTGTTGTGTAAGATTGTGTATTTTGCTCTCCTGTGGCAAACAGCTGCTCCTCACACAAAGCAGACTTTCAGCTTCACGCAGAGCCTGCAGGTGGATCAGTGCTGGTAGAACTGGTACAAGGGGTTTCCCTGTTCCAAATGAACATGGCTGGTTAAACTGATTTTTTTATTCATCTTCTCCAGGCTCAGAGATCTACTGCACGTACCTCAAACCAGGACATGCTTATATGCAATAATGTTTCTAGCCATATCTTTGATACAGTGATAGCATAGACTAAGACATATTTCTGTTGCTCTCTTAAATGTATTAGAATAATTTTAGGTATACTGCTCTAAAAAGAAAACTAAGTACTACTTTTTTTATCATGACAGTGGATCTTGCACTGGCATCAAACTTGTATTTTCCACTGCTTAAGCCAAACTACGTATCTTGCTCATCTCCACCAGGAAACTCATACAGTTTCTCATGTACCTGTGCCTGAATTTTTATGAGGAAACTGTTCTGCACTGTCTCTCTTGATGAATGCTCTTTGTTTCAACCTGAAAAATAAGCCTGCCTGGTCTAATAAAGCCAGCGCATTTCCTAGAAGCAGAACGTGCGCTTTACCATGTTGTTCTCCTTAAGCTAATTGTACTTTGCACTTCAGCAGGGCTCATGTCTGGGAAAAGGATCATGCTAAAGCAGATGAACAGCTTCCAGCGACTGAACTGCTCTGCTCACTGTAAATACAGCTAAAGAGTGTTTTTTAACCACAAACTTTACTCACCCGCTGCCATACAACAGTTCTTTCAATTATCAGGCAAACACATACCTCCTGAGGTTGACTTCTCCCTTCCTCACTCCTCTCCTCCTCCCAACCCCAAAAATACGTATATACGATGAAAAGCAGGGGTCACACTCATACTCAAGATGTTCTTCTTTTTCTCTTTGACTGCAGGGTGAGCATAGGGAGCTCACTTGGACCTGATCTGAAATTTTGATACCGACAGTTCAATGCTACCTGAATTACTTTCAAAAGCCCTTTTGAATCTTACAGCTTAAAATGTTACATCTTTTAGACAGATGATTCTAACTTTCATTTGTTCTTCATTTTCATGTTTTGGTTTTCCAAAATGTGCTTAAATAGTTTTCTTTTTTGCTCCTTTAGCAGCTCCTTGGATTGATATTTAAACAAAGATACCTTTCTCTTTAGGGAAACAGCAGTCAAGTCATTCCTGCCCTACTATGCTAGTATTTCCATAGTGAATCGTGCTTCTAAACCTACTATTGTGTGTTTTCAGTTATAAGTATGAGACAGCATCACACACAGCATCTTCAGCCAACTTAACTTCAAGCATAAATCCCTGTTCCCTACACCAAGATGTGAATGAAACCTTGTTGGAAGTCTCCCGATCAGGTAAAGAACTGTAAGTGTAAGTACGAGTAGAGAAGTTAGTTTTGTCCTTGGTTGCAAGTGGAGTAAATCATTACCCCATGCAAGATGCTCAGTTAGATTTCCAACTTCAGTCTCTACCTGTCTGGGAAAATTACCTACTCTTAAATGCACTTTGTGTGTTTCATTTGGAGAAGAAACATCCAGAAAATACAAATTAGTAAGATCCAGATCCCTAGTTTCCTATGTTCATATTTCCAAATTGCAGTAAAATCACCCTAACACTGAAGTGGATGCTGAGACTGTGTGCAGAGAAATTTTCTGAGGGGATTCAATTACCCAGGACCTGGAGTTGAGGAGGTGGAAGACATAGCATGAAAGGGCATGAAATTGCACAGAGTTAACTGGAAATAAATGGAGATTTCTGTGATTTTGCTTACTATATGGAATACCACTGTTTCACTTGTTGCTCTGCATGTGACAGGTACAGAAAGAGCCAAGCTGTGTCGCAGAAACTATCTCAAACTTCTGAAGTTAAAGATATAACTTCTATGCCAGATAATATATTTATGACAATATCAATCTGCCATTTTTTTACACGGGCATTTTTTCTGATGGGTGATACTTACTGTATTTCTAGAAACCAAATACAATGGAGGTGGGGGAAAGAGTTACTAAAAGATTATTAAAAGGTAAAATGAGGCTGATGGCCTTTCTTTAATCTTCCATAAGGATAATGTTGTTACTACTGTAAATACTAAACTATAATAATTTCATGTGCTGGATTTCCTGTCATTTCTCATTGTTTCCCATTCAACTATTCTATTACAAAGATGTAAATTCATTATCTGCAAGCTGTGAGAAGGAACCATCATCATATATGTGGATATATATCTTACTGGGAAACATGTTACGTGGAATTGGTGAGACACCGATAACACCATTGGGCATCTCTTATCTTGATGATTTTGCTAAAGAAGAGGACGTTCCTGTGTATGTAGGTAATCTCAACATGAAGTAAACTGAGAGATTCATAGTGTAAGAGGTCATTCATCTCCTGCAGAAGAAAACATTCAGCCATTAAAATGTACTAGCATCTCCTTCATTGTATTTTCAGCATGTTTGCACACAATAGCCATGTTGGGCCCAATGTTTGGTTTCCTGTTGGGATCTTTATGTGCAAAACTGTACGTGGATATTGGATTTGTGGATTTGGGTAAGCAAAATGGAGGTAAAGCGAAAGTAAGCTAATACCTGTTGGTAACAGGTTCATCTACACATTTGCATAAGTCTTTATTATATTAATTATATTAATATAATTTATCTTTGATTTATATTGATTTCATTAATTTTATTATATATTTATTACAATTTTATTAAATTACTGGAAGCTTTTAGGATAAAGGCAGAATTTGACGGGGATCATATTTTAGAATTGTGTTTTAGGATTAAAGGATTAAAATACATGTTTAACTTTAAAAATTAGTACCAAGAACTCTCACAGACCCAAGATATTTTACTGAACTGGGATCTTAATGAAAGGATTCTGTTAGCAGAGCAATTTCACAGTTTTGGTGGATTATCCACCCTTTCAACTCAGTATTTTACATTATTCACAATTCATGTAATGTTTGCAATACATTACACACTTTTTGCCAGCTCTTGCTTATTCAGATAAAAAGAAAACACATGTATGTAATCACATCTGCAAAATGCCAGAGGAAGCAGATGTGCCATGTTCCCTTCCCTGCATCCTGTTCCCTTCCACTGGAAGAGGCAGGAGTCATCTCTGAGATGACGTTTCCTCACCAGCCCAGCTCCCTGCCCGCTGGACCAGCCAGATGGGAAGTCAGACAGTGTGGTCTGGTGATGGCTTTTTCAGGAAAAGGCCCGGTGTAGCAGCAGCAGTGGGTTATTCTGTTTTACCAGCAAGACAGAGGAGTTTTCAGATCAGGATCCTGTAGTTAGATAGATGAACTATTTTGTCTTTATCCTTTGTTAAGCCAATGTTTGATTTTGCTTAAGCATAAGGACAGTGAATCAGTTCTTGCCACACAGTGAAAAGTCTTATAGAGTTGGTCCACCACCAAACATGCCAGCGTGTAACAATCATAAAAATACAACCAACTACACTTGTCTTCCTCACAATACAAAGTTTAAAGTCGTGGCTAATCTCACCGATGCCAGAGAGAATGCCCATATGCTTAATAGTAACCAACACAGTTCAGTTTAGCAGAGGATGGCCTCAGCACAAATGTATCAGCCCTAAAAGGACCCCATGCTAGAGGCCTGTCTGCCAACCGTTTTGGTTTCGCATGTGTTGGATAAGGACCTCTGTTTTGCCATGTATGCCACAAAAGGGCAGTCAGCATGTCATGTAGAAAGCCAGATGAAACATAACACCATTCAGGGTATGACTCCTGATGCCTTCACTGCATGAACAGTCTCTCATTAGATGATTATTGTTACCATTGAAAGTCAGACATTGTAAAACATAGCTATTTTAGCAGATAAAGGGTGGCAAGTTTCAACTTCTTCGTTTAGGTAACTTGTATCTGTTTCCCTCAATTCTAGGAAGCATCACTATCACCCCACAGGATTCCCGCTGGGTGGGTGCATGGTGGCTTGGTTTTTTAATAGCTGGAGTGACCAGTCTGCTAGCTGCTATTCCATTTTTCTTCCTGCCGAAGAGTCTGAAAAAGCCAGAGAAAGCCAATAATGACAAAGCTTCATTTAGTCTCTTGGAAAACATGGGTGCCGCAGGGAAAATGCTTCCTCCTGCAAAACCTAAGCCAAGGAAGTGGTCAGCAATATTGAAAGGCAAGTGTTTTGCATGTTGTATAAATGTGAACAGCAATAGGCATAATGTACAGCAGGAAGGTAATAGTTCTGCAGAATATTTTGCCTCCCCTGCACTTCAGTCTAAACCAGTTAGCTATCCCCAGTAAAGGAGGGGTCTGCTAAAGATTATTAGAAGTCAAACACCTTCTTCAAGATTGTGAGGTTCTGCATGCATCACCTGTAATGCATCATTGCCTAAGTGGCACCTACCTCTAAAATTTTGTGCTCACAGAAATTTGAACATTGGAAAAATGTTTTTGTATCCTAAAGAAAATATTAGAAGGTTCCTTTCTCAATATGGAAAGCCAAATTATTTCTCTGATGATCACAGAGCTCATGGAGACTCTGAAGCACATTGCTGCCTGAGGAAAATACAGCAGGCTTGAATATCAGCTCTGGTTAGGCAGTCGTTAGGCTAACAAAGGGGTGGAAAGGTGTGGGGAAGAGATGGCTTTGCATCATTAGTCAAATTCTCCTGTCTTTATTCGGGTCTCAGGGGTAGACACTGGGCAGCTCCACAAAGGCACCTCTCACTTAGCCTTGAACTGGTGATGGTATTCCTGTAAACTGAATGAAGACTTTGCTGCTTGGAGCCCTTCAGTCTTCATGTGCAGATCTCACTAGAGCACCTAAGCCTTAACCCATACTTCTGTCATCTTTTAGGATTCTGTTCCTGTGCCTCAACCACTGGTGTTTTTCAAGAACCTGATTTTGCTTTCAGATACTCACATGCAAATGAAGATCAGTACTACTCTCACTTGGATAACTGAGAGAACAATTTTGTCCTAAGTTTTGTAGATTATTCACCTGTAATTATGCCATACATCTTTCAAAGCCAACTCATATATCCCTTTCTTTCAGATTTCTATACCTCCCTGAAAAAAGTATTGAGTAATCGAATGTACTTTACATTTTTGTGTTGCTCACTGTTACAGTTCAGTAGCTTTATTGGTTTCTTTACTTACAAACCAAAGTACATGGAACAGCAGTATGGACAATCTACATCTAAATCTAACTTTCTAATAGGTGAGTTACACTGTGCAACGACTGCTTATGCTATAAGCAGTGCATGGGGCGAAGTTCTGGCATGCTTTTTCTGGCACTGAATTTCTTGCAGAACAGGCTGATGTAAATGGCTATCTCTCCTGAACTTGAATTACAAAAAGGCAGCACACAAACTACAGTTTTGGTGCCTATAGGACCAGAATAAATGTATTATATTATATTATATTATGCTATGCTATGCTATGCTATGCTATGCTATGCTATGCTATGCTATGCTATGCTATACTATAGCAAGGGTACCCCAAATATGCAATTAATGTGGTGTGGGAGTTTTAAATGATGCAACATCTGAGAAGTTCCTTGCAATGGAAGTGGGTTTTGAAGGTTAGGCACTTCAAAGATGCCATACGTAACCCAGGGATTAGGCCGAGCACAAAGCCACCTAGAGTCATTATAATACAACATAACACTGCCAGGGATATCAAGCTGAGGATAGAGTTTAGCTGTTAAACCCAGTGTGACTCTTTTATTTTGACATTCCCCTTCTATTTTCTCTTTCAGGATTGACATCCTTACCTCCTGTAGGTATTGGGATTTTCCTAGGAGGGCTCATAATGAAAAAGTATAAAATGAGCATCATTGGAGCAACCAAGTTTGCATTTACCATGTCATTTTTGGCCTATGTCATTTATCTCTTGCACTTTTTTGTTGGCTGTGAGAACCATGTGGTAGCAGGAATAACAGTGTCCTATGAAGGGTAAGTATAAAGGGAAGAAGAGTATGTTTTTCTCCACAGCAGCAGTAATTCAAAAAATGTACTGTGACACCAAGGCTAAAAGAGGAACATGCTTTTGCAATGCTTAAGAGAAAGTGAACACTACCACGTGTCATCATTGTGATAGTTTTGTTGGTCAGCAGAGTGTCAGCCTGCCAAAGCACAACACTGGTTAAAGATTAATTAGAAATACATTAGCAAAGTTGCATCGATGTAGGTTGTTTGGTTGTATGTGGGATGGTATTGCTGTTTTTCACATAGCACTACCTCTACACCAGAAGCAATTTTCTAGCAAAGTGTATTCAGGCTCAGTAAAAGGGTAAAGCATATGTAACAGAGAACATTGCCAGCATCTCCTGAACAGAGATGGAAAGACTGTAACATGCCAGACTCTCAGCCTGCTGTAAACCAAAATGAAGCTTTTATGCCTACTGAAGATGCTCTCTCCTCTCAAGAGAGAACTAGGGTTTAAAAGTTACAGGCTGCTATTTTTTCTTGGAGTGAGTGACAATACTAGTACAGGGGGTGCATGCTCGGATCCGGCTGTCCAAGGGGCCCAGCGACACACTAGCATATGGGTTGTCACTGCCTCATGTCCAGCCTGCTCAGAGTACCTCACGGCTAGTGTGAACATGTCTGCATCTCCCTGAAGACCTACCCACAGTTCAATAATTTGTCACTACGGTTCATTTATCAAGCCATACTGGTTCACAGATGAAAATGTGGAACTGGACAGGCAGGATGCCAAGGATGTTTACCTGTTTGTTGGAATCGGAGGACTAATTGTCTGTTGCTTGTCCTATATCCTGCAACATTTTCACTAAGTATGCAAATGCTGGACCACGAAATATGCTTAGTAAGCACTGAGATGAAAGAGACGACAAGCACATAACCTTAATTGACCAAGAAAGGAGAAGATGAGGGAAGATATCCCTCTTTGTTACAGATCTCAATACCCAAAGGATGTTTGAAAGTGAAAGGGAATACTGCATTCTCCATATCCTCTAGCAAGAGTTAAGCTAGGCTTTAAGAAAGGAGTATTTTTAATTATGCAGACCAGGAAATCTAGTTTCTAAAACTGGTGCGTTTTTACCAATGGCTAAAGATGTACTTGATAAGGCTGTGTTAACTGTTGCTAGCTCTACGTACAATTAGGGGATAGCCGAGCCAACTTCTCGAAGCCTTTCAGCTATTCCTTTTTCTTTTCTGTCTACACCAGTCACTGAAAACCAGTAGCAGCATTTTTATTTGTTTTAAAATTATTTATAACCTAGTAATCACTTTTACATTAGTGCAGTTGGGCTGGACTCTCAAGCAAAAAGATCAATACTGTAGAGACTCAGCTATGAAAATGTATGTTCTGGGCAAATGAGGTGGGTTTCAGAACAGCAACACTGTCACACAGAAGGGACTACACTGACCTCAACATTCAATTAAAAGTTCTTACACTCTTACACCTGTCTGAACTTAACTTCCAAGCAAACCCATTCCATACCATGAAAATGCCATATTTTCTGAGTGCAATTCTGACTGCAAATGTGCCTCCGATGTGTGGGATCCTGTGTGTGGAGACAATGGACTCACGTACGTTTCGGCATGCCTGGCTGGGTGCACGGCTTCGGTGGGACATGGAAAGAACACGGTAAGACTCTGCTTCGGTTTCTGGGGTTTTTTACTAGCTTATTTCCCATCAGGGAACATCAGGGATTTAGTAGTATAATGCATTTAAGGGAAACTAAAGTTACTGAGGACCAGTTAGTAACATGTTTATGATTTCTCTCTACAAACAACACAGAAGACATAGAGATTTCTCTGAGTTACTGCACATTAAGCAAAAAGCCCTAGGTCCTTGTTGTAGATCGTAGATTTATCTTCTGTAAACTGAACAAGAGGGGAAAATGGACAATTCACAGTGGTTATATGTTGTCTGAAGTTTGTCCATGGCTTGCATTTCATAAACCTCATCTGGCTGCCCTGAAGTTTTTAGCCAAGTTGAAGTACACTAAGATCTTCCCTGATACTGATCATTAATGTGTAAGTATGAAGAACGATTTGAGGGGAGGTAGCTTGTTCCCTCCGTGTGAGACTCTGGGATGGCAGGGTCACAGAATCACAGAATCACAGGGGTTGGAAGGAACGTCTGGAGATCATCTAGCCCAACCCCCCTGCCAGAGCAGGGTCACCTAGAGCACGTTGCACAGGGTGGTGTCCAGGCGGGTTTTGAATGTCTCCAGAGTCAGAGACTCCACCACCTCTCTGGGCAGCCTGTACCAGTGCTCTGCCACCCTCAAAGGAAAGAAGTTCCTCCTCATGTTTAGATGGAACTTCCTACGTTCAAGTTTGTGCCCATTACCTCTTGACCTATCACTGGGCACCACTGAAAAAAGATTGGTCACATCCTCCTGACACCCTCCCTTTAAGTATTTAGAAGCATTAATGAGATCCCCCCTCAGTCTTCTCTTCTCCAGACTAAAAAGACACAAGTCCCTCAGCCTTTCCTCATAAGAAAGATGTTCCAGTCCCCTAATCATCTTTGTAGCCCTTTGCTGTACCCTCTCCAGCAGCTCCCTGTCCTTCTTGAACCAGGGAGCCCAGAACTGGACACAATATTCCAGATGCAGCCTCACTAGGGCAAAGCAGAGGGGGAGGATAACCTCCCTCGACCTGCTTGCCACACTCTTCTTGATGCACTCCAGGATGCCATTGGCCTTCTTGGCCACAAGGGCACATTGCTGCCTCATGGTCATCCTGTTGTCCACCAGGACCCCCAGGTCCCTTTCCACAGAGCTGCTATCCAGCAGGTCAGACCCTAACCTGTACTGATGCATGGCGTTATTCCTCCCCAGGTGCAGCACCCTACACTTGCCTTTGTTGAACTTCATAAGGTTTCTCTCTGCCCAACTCTCCAGCCTGTTCAGGTCATGCTGAATGGCAACACAGCCTTCCGGTGTGTCAGCCACCCCTCCCAGTTTTGTGTCATCAGCAAACTTGCTGATGGTACACTCTATCCCTTCATCTAGGTCATTGATGAATATGTTGAACAGGACTGGACCCAGTACTGACCCCTGGGGAACACCACTTGTCACAGACCTCCAACTAGACTCTGTGCTACTCATCACAACCCTCTGAGCTCTATCTGCCAGCCAGTTTTCAATCCACTCCACCATCCATTCATCTAACCCACACTTCCTAAGCTTGCCTATGAGGATGCTGTGGAAGATGGTGTTGAAAGCCTTGCTGAATTCAAGGTAGACAACATCCACTGCCCTCCCCAGGATACTGCTTATTTTTCTGGCTGACTGATTTCTGCTCAGCACAGAGTGCTGGAGATAACGTGCAGATTCCCAGAAAGGCAGCTCCAGTCCTTGGATATAAGCCTTCATTGGACTGTGTCATTCCCATGTTTTTTGATGCCAGATGATGACTCCAGTAGATACATGGTCCAGAGCTATCTCTTACACTCAGACAGAATTTTCTCTGCAACAGATTTTTCTTTGTGGCTCATTTCTCTCTGATGTCTACAGTCATCGTCTCAAAAAGACTTTCTTTGCTAAAATCTTAAGGTGGGAGGCAGGGGAGAAGGACTCAACAGCTTCCATCGCAGTGGGATTACTGCTTCCCACACAAGTCTGTCTCTGTAGAGGTGAAAGTTTGTAGCTCACAGTTCCCCTTACCTCACCACATCCTCAAGCCCCTCAAGCATGGTTAAAAGCTATTGCTCCTAAGCTATCAGTACCCCTACTGCCGATCTCAGGGCTCTGCATGAGCTGTGTCTTGACAGGTAGCTGCTGCTTACAGCTGTGAAGTACCTCTGGTGCACCAGCATTAGCAGAGAGGGACCTGTGATCCAGGTGTTTTTCACAGAGACAAATCAGCTAATAGGTGGTGTCACCTACCAGCAAAAGGCACAGCTCCCTGAGCCTCGCTGTTCCCCTTCAACTGCCCTCCAGGGACACAAAGGCTGAGGCCAGCCTGAGAGGTCCTGCAGGTACTCCAAACATCTTCCAAAAAGGGTTTCTATGTCCACTGGCAAAAACATGCTGGCACAGAACATCCCTCTTCCAACACTGGGCACTGTTTGTAGGAAAGAAAAGACTAAGCTGCTGCCCATTGCCTCAAGAAAGGCAAATAAGACAGGAATGGGATGCTTAGGAAGGCTTCAGGCGCTGCCTGTGTCTGAAGGTAGGATTCCTCATTGCAAGAGCAGTGTCCTACCACATCTGCTTTGTGTCTTCCAGGTCTTCCATAACTGCAGCTGTCTTGAAGCCAGCAGTTCATGGACAGGAAATAACTCTGCCACCTTAGGGCAATGTCCAAAAAGTGAAGATTGTTCAATGAAGTTCATTTATTATATAGTAATACAAGTCATAAGTGGCTTTTGTTACGCACTGGGAGGTACCCCAGCATACATGATTATGTTTAGGTAAGTAAAACTATGTACCAAAGGTTGAGGCTTTCCAATGAGGGGATCAAAATTATGCCTAGGTTTCTCTCTTTTTCTTAGGAAAAAAGACTCTTTTGCAGTACAACATGAGTTTTAATGAGTTTTGTCATTTCCCATTTGTTTGTAGCTGTTAGCATCAAACCTTACTTTGCTGCTGAGTGTAAGTCAGATCTAGTGTTTTGCTTCCAGCTACTGCAAAATGGTTTCTCTTATGCCTGTCATACGCCCAGGTTTTCCAGAACACATCCTCTTTCTCTGCTTGGATATTTTGGATGCATGGATTTTGAAAATGCCATGCATTTGTCAGGATTTCTGGATGTGGGACTGCCCTAACAGAATGTGCTTATGAGAAGCCTGAAAATTCAGGACATCTGAGGGCTCAGTCTGAGGCTCCTATGCTCATGTCTGTCGAGGTACACAAGTGCAGCCGTACCAGGATGTGATTTGGAACCACATATACAAATTAGCACATACTTTTCATTAACCTGAAGAGAAAGCTCACTCAGTAGAAAAATGCATTAGAGGCAAATTTAACGGTAGTCTTAAGGGCATTATGTCATCCTAAATAAGCATGGAAAACAAAATGCAAACTCCCCTGCCTCCCTTTATCTCTGTGAGACGTCTTTCTGAGTGTTGACCATGTTAATATTTGTAAGGAGATGGGAGAGGCTGGATATATAATGGATTCAAGATCAGTGCTCGTTTCTGATGCTTGGAGTGTGGTTCCCCACGAAACAGATGGGCACATTGCCAGATGGGTTTGTGTAGTTCAAGATGTGGCGTTGTACAGAGGAATGTCATTTGGGAACAGAAAGATGCCACACTAATGCAACTATTTGCAATATTTTTGTCTCAGGGCAATATGGTATTTCCCATCGAGTGAGTAACGTATATCCCACCAAGTGAGGAAAACGTGTGCCAGGGAGTTAAGGCAGTCGGAGAGCACACTTCAATAAGAGTAGGATAGTCTGTGATTATGACTTTAAAATTTCACTTCTTTAATTATGCATAGTGAATGGACTTCCCAGGAGCTGTGTGATGGAAAACAATAGATTAATTCACCTTTTTCATACCATTTAATGTATTTTCAGCAGACGTAGGAAGCACTCTCCTTCCAAAGCTTGGCTTTCTGTCATTAAGAGTATGAAATTTAGGGTAATTAAAGGCAGTATAATAGATGTATCTAAGCACTAGATAGGCAAATAGCTCATACTTATCCCTCTTTCTTTCAGATGCGTTCAGCCAGAGTTGAAATCTCTTGCAGTTGGTCTATACACACTTATTATGAGAATGCTAGGTAAGATAAATCATTCTGACTGAGATGCTTGGTCATATGGCTTTAAATGTCACCAATGCAACCACTGTTTGTAAACCAGATGTATCCTTGAAACACCTGTTAGATCCTGGGCTTTTTCTGAAGATCCTGTTTTTTTTTCCTGAAGGTCCAATATTCAGTCAAGAGTTCATTGGGAAACTAATTAATATAATTCTGAAAATCTTTAAGCTGCTGATTAAATCATGTGCAGTTTGGGAGCCTGGTGTACCAAAACGGGAAGAGTTTCTAAGAAAAATTAAAGTACTATCTTGATTTTCTAAACATTATAAGGTTTCAAACTTATGATTCAACCAATGGCTCTCAGAGACACAACGCTGCAAGTAAGACCAAAAAGACATGCTCTAGTAGGACTTCATTCAACACTAATACAACTCTGCTCACAGCGGAGTGTTTTCTCAATGTTGAAACCTCACTTTCCTGGTAGACAGCAGCTTAGAATTCAGTTCCCTTTAAGCATGCTGCAATGCTCTTTTTTTCTTTTTATATTTGAGAGTCGCTAATGAGATGGTTGATTAAGACACCTAGGTAGGCAAGAAAATACCTCTCTATTTGCTGTTCTCTTTGTCAACGGAATAGGAATACCTGCATTTCAGAAATGTAAGAGGAGTATGTGAAGATACAAGCCACATAGGTTTGTTATGAAGCTTAAAAAATCAACAACCTCTTACAAATGTCTACAACCAGAGCTAGGTTAGGGCTGTAGTCTCTACTCAGGATTGTGATGGGACATTTTGAAATAGGAAGGTGTACCCACACTTTGTCCTCTTCTACTTTTCTCATCACACAATGGAGGGGCAGAATTTATCCCCCAGCTTTCAGGACAAGCAATGTCAATGGGATTCTTGGAGCAATTTCAACCACAGAAAATTTAAAAAAGCATTATGAGAAAAGAACTGCCCCCTTTCTACAGGCTTCTGCTTCAGCACATTGGGCCAGCATGCTCCTTCCATTACGAGAAGGGGTAGAGCCATTGTCACTGATTCAAAAAAGCTGGCATTTCTCTTCAGTGACTCAGAGATCAAATCTGATGTGCTCCCATTTTCCTTCTCTAAGGAACCTCCAAAATCAGAGTTTGTCCCATCGTACTCTGACTACAGCACTGATGATCATACTACACAGTATAGATAGACTACTGAGTTCAGAGTCTCACAAGAGCCCTAGGGCAGAACAGGCTGAGAGTATACCTGTTTTTACAAAATAAATTATTTCCTATGTAAGAATGCAGGATGCTCCTGTAGGAACAAAGCTAATGCGAAAGAAGGTCCTGTGCAAGCTGAAACCTGTATTCCTCTGAAGTTAGTACTCACCTTTACTTTAGCAAGGCTAGGATTTTATCCCATGTCTGCCACGTTTTGCAGTAAAGCATAAGCTCATATCTGGCTAAGTCACATGAAGGATTTCAGTTGTTTCACCCTCAATCAGGCAGAATGGATTATCCACTAGTGTGGATGATTTAGGCTATGCATAGAAGAGGGAACTATGCATCAGTTCAGTGCTCCAAATGCACAACCAACCAGTCCAGCTCTCCCTTGCAGGAGCTTAACATCCGCCAGAAGCCAGCAGCGGCTCTCAGAGCCGTGCTTGAAAAACCAATGTGCATGACTACAGGCCTAGCCAAACCCATCAGACCAAATTTCCCAGGGACTGATGATCCCCACAGCACAGAGAGGATATCCCAGCTTACTCCCCACGGTCCAATCCACCTATTGCCACTACTGCAGCATGTGACTTGCCACTAAGAAAATACAAAGCTGATTTCTAAAAAGATGTCTTTTCCTGTGATATCTTGTGACATTTTTGCTTGGTTCTTTGCAGCTGGGATTCCAGCACCGGTTTATTTCGGTGCACTGATTGACAAGACATGCTTGAAATGGGGAAGCACAAGCTGTGGGCAGAGAGGGGCTTGCAGGCTATACGACTCTGATGCATACAGGTAAGGCAATTCAGGGTACAAAAAGCCTCATGCATTTCCTCTCTACAGAGAGACGTGCTTTGTTCTGTTATACTGTAGTGTGTGAGGCCACTGATCAAAAATGATGGTCATATACTAACTCTGGACTCAGCTTTAGGACAGTCCAGAATTCCTGAAATTGAGAAATCTTAAGATCACATCTTAAACTCTTGGTTTTTTAGTCAGTTTTTGTGTTGTCCAAAAATCATTTAATATCAATGAGAGATTTTCTGGAATGAAATATGTAATTTTAATATCCTTTGAGTCAATATAGAAGACCTAGGATTGTATGATTTGCCATCAAGAGAAATGTACCTAAATTTACCTTACTTGCAGGTAGTTTGTTCATACTGGCAAGACCATTAACTTTGTCCATTGGCCACATTTGAAAGAAAAATAAATGAAAGAAAATCATACTGAGCCGCTGAAGGTATTGGTTAAACAGAAACAGTATCGGTCTCCATGAGGAATATTCCAGAGGTTTTTCTGTTTCACCCAAACCTTGGGCCCTTATGATATGTTGTTTATTTTTACATAGAATAGCCCACTCTGGCAATCTCAATATATATCTAGCCTCAAAAAGTCTAAGGTCTTAAAGTGATCCGAAAATCTTTAGAAACAAAGGGAAGGTTCTGGAAGTTTCACTTTGCAACTATCTTAATAAGCAAAAAGCATATTATCAGTTCTTTAACAGATGTGTTTGCAAGCAAAAATGTCAAGTTTGTGGTACCATTCACAAAGAACGAGTTTCAATGTTTTCCCCTAAGCTACTATGGGGTTTTGGTATATATGTGATCCTTAAAAGCCATTACAGTGATTTTCTTCAGCATCTTTGAAAACTTCAATGCCTGGCACTGTTTTCTGTGCTCTGTCCCACAGGTATGTCTTCCTTGGTTTAGCATCAGTGTTAAGAGGTCCTTCCTACTTGTTTGCAGTCTTTTTTTACATATTGGTAAAGAAACACTTTCAAAATAAGAACTCCAGGCCTATAGAGAATGGAGGAAGAGCAGATGCTCCTATGAATAGAGAAGATAATTGCAAGATCAAAGAACGTTTGCCAGGTTCTTCTGATGCAGAGAATGAATCTTGTATTTAGAAAGCCATTTAGACCAGCGTCACATGAATGAGGACAGCTTCTTTTAGGAGCAACTTTCACAATGTTATGAGTAACGAAATAATAAATAATAACACTGTTCAGAAAGTAAAGCTAATAGCAAACCTGTGATCAACAAGAAAAACTAACATACAAGCGTGAAAGTGCCTTACATGTACCTGGTTACCAATAACAGACAAAACAAGTTACGTGAACTGAACCAAATTCTCAACAGATAAAGGAAAACCTCCCTTGGCATTTCTGATAGAGCCAGTCTGCAATTTTTAAAGGGGTCAAAGATGACTGCTGGCAGAACAGCCACATGCCAAAGGCCCACAAACTGTGATGCTGATCCTGTACACAGATCCATGCACTAGACTGCCACAGGAATGACAAGCTCAAGGCTAACAGCAGTGTTCCGATTCCATCAAATTCAGTCAGAATTCACAGTAACGCCAAAGCCTTTAAGCAAAACTTCCACCTTATCTGAATGATTCATTGCAACAATTTTCCATTGCAAAATCGACAAAAGCAGGTTTTCTCCAAGAAGCATTTTATCTTAGCTCAGCTGAAAATTTTATGCCTACTTGAAACTACGAATAGGTTGCCATAATTGTTTTTAAAAATCTCAGAACTATAGCATTTATTAAAAACCAATTTCTTTAGTTAATGACTATGAAACATAAGAAATAATCTGAATTTTGTAGTGATGTTGTTTTCTAAGCAAAATCCATCCAACGTATGCTGGTGGCTTTATTGCTATACCATGTGCTGTCCAGCAGAGGACACTCAAACAATAACATTGCCCCTATGACTACTGCAAATACTCTATGTAAATGTGTCATGCTCAGTCTTTGTTGCTCTGGGAGAAGTTCAGCCTCAGGCAGGCAAAACACTCACCTGTGTTTTCATGCACCTTAAAACTTTCTCAGCTCAAGCCTTTAGCTCATATATTCAAAGTTGCTTTTGTGTATTTGTTGGTTTGTGTTCATCATATTTGCGTCACTCGGAGCTTGGCAACTGTTGTTACTTTAAATAAAAAGATGTGTACTTGCTTACCATTTCATAACAGTGATTGAATTCTCTGGTTGATACTTTAAAATAGATGCTCAATGCTCAGTGGGATATGGTTAATAGACATGTTAGATAAAAAAAGTACACTGAGAAAAATGCTGAGTTGTTCTGAAATAAGTGTTGTCTGTCATGACAGTCACTTAGTAGTGATTGCAGCGGCTGAAAGAAAAAGAATGGGACTTTTTTTTTTCCAAATGAAGTGATATTTACTGGAGGCAGAGATTCTCCATCTAGCAAAACTGATATGACTCTGCTTGGTCTTTTCTTATAATTGCATTTGCAAATGTTTTGATATATCCACAGATAGCCACAGGAATGACTGGTGGGACCTAAAAGAACGCACCACCTTACCTAACTATTGAACTTGGAAGTGAGCTTTGTCAGGGAAACATATGGCGACTGTTTAGTTCTGCTTGTCTTTCAGCTGCTTTGTCCAGATGATATTTTTTTAACATATCTTGGAGCATATGTAATTTCCTACGGTGTCTTTAGAGCCAAGGGTTTGGGTGAGAAATTTTTAATCGAAAACCTGTAACCTTTGAAAACATACTTTATGTGCCAAAATATACCAGTTTTAATTGAAAACAAGAGCTAATTCCAGATGACAGATTACGAGAATTATGCGTGAGGAAACAAAGATATCAAAAGAAAGTGTTATGGCCTACAGCAGATTTAGGTAGCTATTCCTCCAGACGCAGGAGGTCAAGGAGGTGTCAATAAATCGGCCTCTTTGGATACAGAGAGGAAGGCTGGTACAAGAAGGTCATAACCTGCTTATCAAGGTTTTTTCCTCTTTCTTGTGGAAAAAATGTTTCCAGCCAGAGCCAGGGTGCAAAGTCCAGCTGCCTGTGGGTGCCACAGCAGCTCAGCACCTGAAAGAGAGAGAGTGAGCACGCAACACTTTGATTTGTCGTCAACCTTGAAAAAATTGTGGTCTTCCCTCCACCATTAAAAAGCTGCGGCTGTAGGTCATGGATCTGTGGTGGAAGTAGAGCAAACAGGACAGGTTATTTGCTCTCACACTGCAATTCTGCAATTAACGTTTGTGCTCCTGTTGTGTCCCGAGCGCCCTTGCTGCACAAGAAGCTCTGTGCACACACGTGTGCACACACAAGCACAAAATGGCAATCTCTGCTGCAAGATGGATGCATTTGAGCTAGGGCAAGATACATACTGCCTGGCAGGAAATCAGCAAGAAATAATGATGACTGCTGCTAAGCACGTTCAGGAGAGAGGTGAAGAAAACTAAAGAGCTAATTCTGAGCATTTTTACAATTCTGGGAAGAAAGCCTAGACAATTTTTTCTTTGTTGTTTTTGAGAGGGGAACAACTACTCAGTGGAAAGATGTACCTGAATGTGTTTCAGCAACAATCTGTCACTGCAGCCACAATTTTTACACACTGAGGGAGTGAAATTAAATGCCTACATCTACTCTTCTATCCACTGCTGTAAATATACCCATAGCTTCCCTAGCTCAACTCTTCGGAAAGGCAGGCCAGTATTATTTGGGTGCCTCCTTTTAGGTACTGAGATTTTAAACATTAAGAGCAATGCCTCTAAACCCAGAGAGGCAGAATTTACAACTGACAAAGCTGGAAGTTGTTGCAGCAGTTTGGCGGGGGGGTAGGACAGGACTGATTTTCTTTACATGTTTTTTTATTTTTTTCCTGGATAGGTGGGGTTTCTTGGCAAACAATATGAGAAAAAAGGTTATATCTTTCACACTTAAAATGCCCAAGCCTTACCCCTCTTTGTATTGCTGATTTGGCCCATGACAGTCCAGGTGAGACCTCTGCAGAAGCGGCCTCAGCAGCAGTACAGGTACCTGTTGAATAGACACCTCCCTGTGTTTCCAGAACTGAGAGCTTACCAGCAACATCAGTTTCTTGCAACCATTAAGCTCTGAGCTTCATAAAAGAGCATGAAAAGGGAGGAAAACTGTAAACAGTGCTCTTTGAGAGTAGAATGGATGCAAGCAAAACAAAAAAAAAAAGAAAAGAAAGGCTGAAAGCATTTGCATGATGAGTTCTGGGAGAGCAGGACCAAATCAAAAATTTGATGAAAATTTTAAGATATTATCTTCCCCCTCCTAAAAAAAACCACAGCAAAGCTGACATGCTCTGGACTGCAAAATAAATTTACCGTGTTCAGTGCTGTGTGCCATGGCGGTGAGAAAAAAAAGCACAAAAAGAAGAAAAGCCTTTTTACTATTTTGCTACTTTCTGTGCCTAAAGTAGGCCAGGAAATTATTTTTGTCTTTTCTGTTACTGCACAGGAAAGTAACTATACTGAATCTTTTCCACTTTTTAATAAATACTTGATGTCCAAAACCAATATAGAAATACTTTTGGAGCTGAGCATGCTTTGTTTAAGTTGCTTTTTGGTGAGTGTCTACATCTCAAAACAAAACTGAAACACATAAAAGAAGTGGTTTTCTAAGGCTGTGTGTGGTGCATGAGCTTTATGTCCAAATCAATGCAAAGCATGAGAAAGGCTCATTCGGCTTTTACATAGTATGTACTACCCCATGGATGTTACCCTAGTTTTATTCTGAAGCAGGATCTACATGCAGTAAAATACATCACAGACATATGACACAATACAAAGACAATAACTTAATCTGTCAGTTTTATTTTGGTGACAGGTTATCTACTGGCACAAATCCATCCACTGTGAATAACTTCACTTACCTGTCCAAGCTGGCAAATGAGCTCATTGGTGCTCAACTGAAACGGTGTTAAAGATTAGCTCTTTTCTTTTCTTTCAGAATTTATAAAATGGATTTCTTAGCAAAATGGCCGTCTGTCATGCATTTTATCCATAGCAGTGTAACATCAGAGGGTGGCTTTTTTTTAAGCATATGGATTTACTTTTCTAATAAAGTTCTTGGAATTTAAAAAATACCATTAATTTAATGTACCAGTGTGAAATATTCTGGACTAATGTCAAAACCATAAGGGACACTATACAGGACTGTGCAAGCCCACAGTGTGTGCCCTGTTGGATTATGTTTCCAGACCTGACCAGGGATTGACCAGGGATTGATGTGTTCACTTCAAGGATAAATGTCTCATAGGCAGCCAGATCTCTCAAGTCTTTAAAAAAATTCATCTGGAATCTTAGCAGTTACTTATTATTTTTAAAACATACTTGTTAGTGGTCAGTAATAGCACTAGTTAGTTTTCTTAGTTCACCTTCTTGTGCATGCTTTCTGGAATTCCTGACTTCCACACATACTAAGTACCTGCAAGTATTTACTTGCAAAAGCTCCTTAGTTGCCAGTTATTCATACTATTCCTTTTTTTTTCATCTTCTTGAAAACAGATTTTGAAAGAGTGCAATAGCTGACTCATTTCTGAATCATCATTAATTTCAGCCCACTAGTCTTTTTTTAATCCTCATTTTAATACATGGGATTTTAAGTTGTTTATTGTTTTCATTGACTTTAGGAATGTGTTGAGTTGGTTCAAAAGAAGCATTATGGAGGGTAAGAAATGCTTTTGCCATTCAGGTCTCATAACTGCCCTTATTCCAGCCCTGTTACACAAATCCTCCTGGGCTACAAGAAAATCAACAGCTAGTTCTTAAGGTCATCCACACATTAGCAGGTCTAGAAGACCTGCCATTGGGTGAGCTGTCATTATGTCTACATTGATGACACTACTCAACAAGGGATGCACTTTGCTAGCTTGCATTAAATGCCAACATTGGCATTCGTGGTCATTCATTGGAAAACAACAGCAGACAATGCATTGAACAAGTAGATACCTGTTGTTCCTAAAAAGCTTCAAGAGGACTGAAGGTTTCAACAAATGTGAGGCTGCAGAACAAAACTGCCTCAGTAGCAGGTACTTATGGATGGATGGATGGATGGATGGATGGATGGATGGGCAAACATTCTAATTCAGAATAAAAATGTATCAAATCGAAGTCCTACCTAAATTATTTTATCTCCTAAAACACCTGATTTGGTGAAAACAGTTATCATAATACAATGCAGAGAGTACATATAGGAACCCTTTGCTAGACAGCAGCTCTTAAGTGTTATTTTGAAAGTTGAATTAAGAGGGAAAAGAGAAAAGACATGGGAATACAGGGAACAGGATTGACTACAGTAACCAGACTAAATTGTCTGGTCCAACTTCTGGCCTTAACAAAGGAAGTCTGCAAATAATCCAGCCCAGCTGATCCAAAAAGGAGACCTCTGGGTAGGGACTGCATGTGTGGCGAGGACTGTTTGTGTTGACGGAGGAGCGAATCCCCGCACTGTGCAATTTCAAGTTGAAGAAGGAGAAAATCATGTGTTAAGGAGTTGCTCTCCTACTTGCAATCATCTCTTTCCAAGTTGCTGTAACATGTCCTCTACAGTGAGAGCTCGATGACCAGCATTAGCTAGGTTTTTTTCCCTTTCCTGCTCTTCAGTTTTTCTCTCAGATGGTTTCTTCTGGAATCTACAGAAAAAAAATAGAAATCATGGTATTTCCACTACAGTTTTCATTAGTATCTTCAGACCTTAGATCAGTCTCCACCAATGCTATGTAGTCAGAGGAGAATGGAGGAAAACTGAGCTGGGAATAACTATTATATTACAGATAAAGATTTGAATGGTCTGATATGAGAAGGAGTGTTCTTTATATTCCAAAACTTCAGTAGAGGGTCTGTTACGCTCACACATGAACTCAAGGTAGACATTTTTTGACATGTTGAAGTTGAACAGACTACCTTGGGGTTTGGGATGTCTGCATTCAGTTCCTTGCTCTGTTACAGTCTTATTCCTTTGGTCAAGAAATGCAAGCTTGGGAATCATAGATAATATAGCATTTTCCAAAGCACTTACAAGCCAAATTTATAAGCCAAACCTCTAAGTCAAAATTTTGTCTTTCAGATTACTTTATAATGGTGTTTTGAAAAATTCCATTTGAACGACTTTGATCGCAGTAAACATAAAGATAGACAGTGCTTCAGCTGATATTTCCTATCCTAAAAAGATCTAGCCTCAAAACCTACAATGTTATGTTTTTTGTTAATAGTTATTGAGTTGCTTCCTCATTCTGGATGAGCTTTCCAAGTCTGGAAAATATATTGTAGCTTATAAATGTTTCATAAACACACTTTTATCTGAAGTCCCCAACTTTTCATTTCTTGACCCAAGAGTAATTTTTGCATGGAGATAACAGCTCTGCCACTGAATGTTTAGCTTTAATTCTTTTAGCCTTGACTGACAGTAGTTATGAACACATCTTAGCCTTCTGGCTTTCAGCACAGGTTTTTGGCTTTCAGTCCAAACACTTTCCCAGAAACTGTAGTGGGTTTGTAAAGCCCATGCAAAGGTGTTTTCTTCACCACTGTAATGGGTAGCAGCTGGATTCAGCAGGTTAAGTTCACTCAGCTGTGATCATACCTTTGACCGCAGTGTAAATCTACTCCTTTTTTCTATATTGCTGATTTTTAACTTTATTACCTATTATCTTCAGAGGGGTCGAACCTGTTTGTGTGCTGGCTCTCAAATCACACTTAAAATATTCCTAAAAATTATAAATTCAAATGGTTTTGAGATGTCCTGATTTCATTTTTTTTTAAGAAATGCTTTACTCAGCATGCCCAGTAGATTTTTGGAGAATGCTGAGTAGTAATGGTTTTAAACTCAAAATTGTTACCTAAATTACCAAAAATACGTCACCCAAAAATGGAACTCTTCCTCTAAACTCATTATCACCTTTTGAGTATGCAGATCAATACTTTTAAGTATTGATAGAACACTTCTTCACAGTCTCCTAAAGCCATATTTAATCAATTCTTCTCTGTGCTTACAATTTTATTCATGTGCTGATGTGTTCCTCTTTCCAAACAATGTATCCCAATGAGCCATTCTCCAACTGATATAGTGTTATAATTGGCCATGATAATCTTGTATGATTTATACCTTCTGCTGGCTATGAAGAATAAAATTCTATATAGAAATCTATCTATCTGTTATGTTTAGGAGATGTTTTTCTCATCCATGTGCCTGCAACTTTAAAAAAAGTTGACGCAGTCAATACATAAAACCCAGCAGGTCCTCTTTGATAGTTCAGGTCACATCACTGTTGTTATTACTGTAACCTGTTATTAGTACTGGAGTGATATTTCAGGTTTCCTTGGTCTTGTCAGGTTAAGTCAGGACTCAAGTGCAAACTCTATGATTATATATATATTGCTAACATACATTGGCCCTTGCTCTAGTCTAAGGAGAGACCAAGACTGTCTGGCTTTCTGGGGAAGGAAGCTCCAGCAGAGATGGAGCTAGCTCAGTCTGAAGCTATACTGTGAAAGGTCATGCAGATACAACCAACTCAAGCCGTGACTCACAGCTGTGGCAGGGAGGCTGCTGTGCTGACAGGAGCAGCTCATG
>VFFE01007500.1:1235448-1254122 GCA_008921705.1 Burhinus oedicnemus
GTCCACTCCTCCCCGCAGGTGTGACCCCTCTACGCTTTTCCGCTTCCGACCCTCCAACGGGGCAAGTAACAAATTTGGCTGGCCTTGGTTGTTATAGCAATAAGTATAAGCAAGAGCCTCTCTGCATACCGTTCCTTGGCCTCAGCTATAAACATGGGTCTTATCACTCTGAGAGCGAACAGTTTTCTGCAAAACATGCTGTTAATTTCAGCAGTTAGAAGAGGCCTAGCTAAAAAGAAAAGTTACTGAACAAAAATTGGTCCTGTTTTACCTCAAACCAGGACAATAGAACACTTCTTCACAGTCTCCTAAAGCCATATTTAATCAATTCTTCTCTGTGCTTACAATTTTATTCATGTGCTGATGTGTTCCTCTTTCCAAACCATGTATCCCAATGAGCCATTCTCCAACTGATATAGTGTTATAATTGGCCATGACAATCTTGTATGATTTATACCTTCTGCTGGCTATGAAGAATAAAATTCTATATAGAAATCTATCTGTTATGTTTAGGAGATGTTTTTCTCATCCATGTGCCTGCAACTTTAAAAAAAGTTGACGCAGTCAATACATAAAACCCAGCAGGTCCTCTTTGATAGTTCAGGTCACATCACTGTTGTTATTACTGTAACCTGTTATTAGTACTGGAGTGATATTTCAGGTTTCCTTGGTCTTGTCAGGTTAAGTCAGGACTCAAGTGCAAACTCTATGATTATATATATATTGCTAATATACATTGGCCCTTGCTCTAGTCTAAGGAGAGACCAAGACTGTCTGGCTTTCTGGGGAAGGAAACTCCAGCAGAGATGGAGCTAGCTCAGTCTGAAGCTATACTGTGAAAGGTCATGCAGATACAACCAACTCAAGCCGTGACTCACAGCTGTGGCAGGGAGGCTGCTGTGCTGACAGGAGCAGCTCATGGGATGCAGGGAAGAGGACCAGCATCTTCAGGCAGAACTGTGCTCTCCCACTGCTCATTATGAATCAGCACCCCATGTAGGGCTGCCTCACAGGGGGACATCATGCTCCAACGTCCCCGTGTAAGTGAGTCAGACTAGCAACCCACTTTTGTTATCAGGGAGACACATCCTGCGGGACACAGCTAGTAGGGCCACCAGCAGCTGCAGGCGACAAGCCACAGTTCTCTCCCACAGGGCTGGATATGAACCCGCTGTAGGGAAGCTCAACAGCCATGGTCGAAGGTATATTGAGCCACCTAAAAGCAGGATATTCTTGGAGGATGCCTTCTGGCCTCCTCTGAAACTGCATTAATACCTCTCCTGCAAAAATGCCGCCTGAGCTATGGGGGTGGCAGAACTCAGCAGATGTATAAGAAAGCCAAGACTGAGATCTAGAATAATACTAATTTTAGAGATATGAGCTAATATATAGCATCAGTCTTCCATCAACGAGATGATAATAAAATAAATATGCGTTCAAATGAGATTAAGTCATTTACTATTTTTGCAGGTAACGGGAAGAACACTCATTCGTTTATACAGCAATATGTCCTACTGAGAAACATGAAACTCTTCTGATGATTTCTTACCTGGTGATTTTACAGGAGAAGAAAATGCTGCATTTTTATATATATGCCTCATAACGTAACACAGCTGAGGAGATGAATTATTTAGGTATGACAGTCACTGACTCAGAATATCTCTGGCTTAAGATGCAGCTCTATTACAATACTTTTAGAAATACTTCTCAGATTTTTTCCCTGCATCATGTAAGTCTTATTCTGACCAAATCTTGCGGATTCCAGAAAAGTACTTTGTCTCCACCTGTATTTCCCTCATAATGATTTCTGTATAGCCTCTATTGTACGTTTATTCCACTGATCTACCCAAATCTGCCGGCCTGTTGCTTCCTTGTAGTCTTGATCACTCAGGACTTACCTTTTTTTTTTTTTTTCACTAAACGTGGTAATCACTTTACAGCACCTTTAGAAGACCTAAGGAAAAAAACAGTGCTTCAGACCCATTGGAAATCAATCCCAGATTTTCTGCTTCCAGTCCCAACAACAACCATTAGGCTATTGTACCAGAGACACCCAAAAAGCAGTCTGCATCCAACGGGTGGGCCAGGCAGGAGCTCTCCCAGCACATGCCATGCGTGGGCGGCTGTGTAGGAAGCTCTTGCTTAACCATCAGCTTCAACCTCTTGGGTTTTCCAGTCTTTCTGGGTGGTGTGTTGTTCCACCTGCACCAGTGGAATTCAACCCCTGCTTCAAGCAGCTCATCCCATGGAGGAGGGACACGTCCCAGGAACTAAAGCGGGACTGTAAGTGCAGTGACACCATGGTTGGTCTCAGAGGAGACCAAATTTACCACACATGCAACACACCGTCTGTCCAAAACCACGTGGTAACTCCACAGTGCTGCACTTGGTTGTGCCATGGATGCCGTGCCCAGGTTTTGTTTGATGCTTAAAAACGTCCTGACTGCAGAAGGGAGAAACTGTGTCCGGACTTTCTTAACCTGAGACTGCAACACTGGGTTTTCAGACCTAAGCTAAGGGCTGCCATATCCTGCAGGACACTGCTGGTGCAATAGGCAGGGATTGGGCTCAAAAGTCTACCCTGTCCGTAATGCAGATCTGGCCAAAGAGATGGACAAACACCTTAGGACACATAGAGCATGCTTGTGTGTTTCCCATGACCACTCTTCACCCTTGGCATTCATGGCCATACACAAGCAAATCATTTAACTTCTTTAAGAAGCAGTCTCTGCTCTTACAGACCACTTTAATATTAGTGCAGAGGGGTCACATGAAGGAACCTGCTCAGCCTCAAAATTGAGGTGCACTTGGAGCAGTATTTTTTTGTTTTTTCCTCTTGGCTGTCTTAAACTCTGATTAAGTTATGCTTTAGTAGCTCAGAATAAAAATATGAATTAATTAGAAAGTAAGATACATAAGTAACACTGGAGAAAATCACATGTGATTCAGACCTACATTAACATTTTCAGCTAGAAAGAACTTCGACCATATTCCAAACTAGAGGTAGGCAAAATAACAATATATTCCACAGTCAAAAACTGGTGGACTAAATCTAATGTTACCTTTCTGTTACATTGTTAAAAGGTTTGAAAAGCTTTAAATTTAATTTGACAGCCTGAAGTATTTTCTGTTTACTCTGCAACAGCTAGTACTTGATTCCCAATTTATTTTTGTGCCAGGATAGACAGGACTTGTTGATAGTAGGGACACAAAATCCATAGGATGATCCTAATGCATACAGAAAACTGTGGATTTAGGGCTGCTTGTTTTTTTTTTCTCTTTGATAAACAACTAGAAAATATCACAAAACGAGGTAGTCATAGGTCATTATGTCTGCTTGATTATATATCTAGAAGTAAAGAAATGCCAAATAAGTGCACTGTTTACCAGGATAAGGCTCTGTCTTCCATAGTTATTCTGACAGAAGGACTTTGATAATGCCATTAAAGGGCTTTTTGATAGCCTCAAACAAGAGTTGGGTAAACACAAGGCTTGTGCCCTTAAACCTCACACAGTCTGATAAAAATTCACTGGTTTGGCTATTTCTTCATTGGTTACAGTGGAATTACCATGATTTATGGCCCACCAAGTCATCTGTAATGATTCATAAACTACCTGATTTGTTGTCTATTCAAAAGCATGCCTGCTTTGGTGTAGTTGCAAATTTGCCTCCGAAATAGCTTTCCCGGTTAACAGTTTCTCTTACCACCTTAGAATACAACAGGTTTCTCTTCCTTCCTGGATGATCTTCCCAGTGATGGAGTTCAGAGATGTCAGAGCTAGCTCTGAGCATCCTGACACAGCTATCACACGGGACAAAGATACCAGTTTTGCTCCTAGAATCAGTAATGTGGCTTTGCAATCAAACCAGAGTCCCAGGGGCCTGTCTGTCTCTCTGTTTGGGGAGACCTTGCCTTTGGAGCAGGAGGAATTAAAAAGGAGAATATCCTTATATCTTCTCTATTGTGAGAGGCAGGGGGATAAAAAACTTTTGGAAAATGCCACTCAGTTGACCACCTATTTCATTTTTTGTATATTCTGTGCTAGTTACATATTGAAAAACAAATTATTCCTTGAAGAAACTTCTACCTGCTGTTCACAGGAGAGTGCACACAAGAAACAGTGCATGTTGAAAATGTAGGCAAATGTTATAGCCTTGGAGTTGGGACTATACTGAGCCAGAGGCTCATTTAATACCACCGGTGACAGCACTTATGCTATTATTGATTTGGGACTGTTATGAAGAATGATGTTAAGTCTTATTTGTTCGAAAAAGCTCACTTTACCAAGTTGAATCTGGGGTAAATATCTGGACATGAATCATCAGATCTGACCAGAATCTCATTTCTAGTCTGACATCAATTATTAAGGCACCTTTGATAAAACATTACCCCCTGGGAAAATCAAGCAATAGGTGCAAAAGATGCTCTCATCAAAAACCTGTAATATAAAAAAACAATGTACAGAAATAAATACCCAAACAACAGGATTAAAAGGGAAATGATGTTAGTATGAGTCACCTGATTGAGTCTATATGTTTAGAGCAGATCTGGAGTTTTTCTAGAACTGTCAATATATTTATTCAATGTTAAAACACTGTTTGCATGAGGAGAAAGACAGACCATGATTTTCTCTGCATAAAATTCCTGGTGTTTCTGGAACTTGGATTTTTCTTTAATTATTTCCAGACCTAAATGCAATATTGATATTATCTGCACTGGAGAAGCTTTCATTCCTATTCCCTTATAACACACACTGCTTCCCCATATCTGCTGAGAGTTTATAACCAGAGCTGTGATTGTAAAAGACAATGTCTAAATGTGCTGGTCATTGTCTTTAAGCAATAAAATGCAGACAACTCCAACCCCAAGGCCAGGATATGAAGAACTTGCTTTCAGTGAGTACCACATCAACTCTTTTCCCATTCCTGTTCTTGCACTTATACAGGGTAGCTGGTAGAAGAAAGGTCAGAAGATCATTTAATATGGAGAGTCCCTCTCTTTAGCCCTGTGCTCTGCTGCTTTCTCAGATAAAAGGTGGTAGATTTTCTTTATATTAGTGCAGTTCTCTCTTCCATCTCCTGAGGAAGTTTAAGATTAGGAAAGAAAGCTTGTTTCCTAGTTTTAGGCTTGTGCGCAGGACCACATGGGGCAGAGATACCCTTCAGAAAAGAAAGCAAAAAAGGCTGTGATGATGGAGACAAAACCTACAGTGATCCCCTACAGTGTTTGCTCCCATTGCGAAGCTACATCACAAGGGCTGCCAATGAAATATCGTATTTAAAGTGTTTTTAGAGTCTTTTTTCCTCAGTAATGACTGTTGGAAACATCCTTACTAAAGTTTCTGTCTGGACTAGGCTGTCTGTGGAAAGCTGCAAATTTGCAAGTTTTCAGTACTGTATTTCAAGGCTTACTGGAGGTTCCTTAAACAAGGAAGGAAATCTATATACATGCGGTATAAATGCAGTGGTCATTAGGATAAAAATGCCCACATACACACACAAAAAAAAATAAAAAATAAAAATCATAGAAACTTAAACACCTATCACTTTATTGCATCAGTTCAGAGTAATTTTATTCAAACTCAATACTGAGCTGTGCTGCAAAATTAATACACCACTTTCTTTTGTTTGTTATCCATTTTGATTTTTTATTGTGTTCAAGCCAAACCCCAGAGTTGTTGTGCAGTTCTTGTTCAGTGAGTGCTCACTGATGGCCCTGGGGCTGTCACCTGAGCATGGGTCATGGGACCCAGTCTGGAACAAAGAGCTCTGGTCATGAACCACGTAGCAAAGGCCATCAGAGTGACTGAGCAAGTGTGACTCCATTAGCCATTTAGAGCTGTACAACTAAGTAGAGAACAAGAGGACTTGAAATAAAGTTGGTGAAAAATGGAAAAGAAGCTTATTGTGGATTCCTTCTTTTTAATTTTTCAATCATAATCAAATGTATGACACTTGAAAAATTTTGGCTAGTCTTACTGTCGATCTAGAAAGGGACTGAGAGCAAGAGGATGGGAGAGTTCCCCCAAATTTTGAAAACCTTTTCCCCCTGTTGTTTCAGATAAGGAGAGAAAGAGGATAAGGTAAAGCAAATTAAAACTCAAAGTTTCAGAGATATTTTTTGAACCCCTAAAATGTAAACTAGATGTTGAAGTCAGTAATTAGACCCCTCTTGTGCTTAGAAAAACTGAAGCATACGTAGAGTTAGGAAAAGGACTTGTTTCTTTTTTTTACATAGAGGTTTCCTCACTCTCCTGTGAGATTCTTGCACCAGGTAGAATTTCTTTTTTGTTGGCAGTAGCTGGTTCTTTCCTGGTTGATTTTTCTGTATTTTTGTTATTTTTTATCTCTTTGCCATCTGGTTTGAAGCGTTTCATTATTAAAACAGAGAGCACTATGTATAAGAGACAGCATCCTGCACGTAGTCCTGCAATGAGGCCAAGATAAACATTTCTAGGAAAAAAGTGACAAAATATGTTTATATTAATAAAGCTAGCCACTTCTGAGCAGAATCAAGTAAGATATCAAATACATTTTGGCAAAACCGTCTATTTTCAGACAGGTATTGCTCCACATTTTGAGAAACAATAAACAGAAAGCAAACAATCTCCTGGGCAGGTTCTAATCATGTCCTATACCCCTAGAAGAAATGCCTCTTGTCTTGAGTGCTCCTATTCAGCAGATGATATTTCAGGGCTGGCACAGGAGGAGCTGCCCCAGCTGGGGCTTTGCTTGTTGTCCCAGCCTTCTCCCAGGCCCCTCACTGGCAGTGCTTCTGGCCACAGCTCTCCATGTACCAGTAGCCATTTGGGTCCCCTCTCCAAGTGGATTTTGTGAGCTGTCTTATACATTAGGATGGAGAGAAATGAGGGAGAGTGTCTTCAGTACTATGCTAACTCCACAGTTTCTCAGTCTCCCACAAAGCCAAAGCATCGCAGAATTATTCAGTGCGCTAAGGTTTCAACAAAGGAACTAATTTTGGCAATGTAAGACAGTGTACGGCAATGCCACATGTCAGATTGGATAAAAATTATTTGCTTACTTGATCTATTAAGGCCTAGTCAAAATAAGGAGTTTTGGTGCTTTTAGTACCCTAATCAGTCTATTGATAATTGTAATGCGCAAAGTATACCTTCGTCTGCCTCAGAAGCCAAATTCCCAACCCCTTACCGAAGATTTCGGCTTACCTGAATGCTTTCGTGTCATACACCCGGCAAGATCCAGATCCCCCACAGTTTTTTGTCCCCCACTTCAAGCAGGTCTCATCTATCAAGGCACCAAAATAAATAGGGGCTGGCAGTCCTCCTGCAAAGAAAATTCTTATTACATTATCTCAGGCATGAATATCTCAGCATTTAATGTCCTGGTAAAGAAATGAGGAAATGAATCTCAGGGTTTCTGAATTATGGCTGCAAAAAATGGAACTAAACATCCAGCTCCAGCTTTGAGATTCCAAGATTTGTGAAAATATTTAACCAAGTACCTAAAGAATTGAAAGGATGGAAGATTATAGCATTATTATATTCAGCAAGGGAAGTGTTAGTAACTTTACTTTAATGGCATTTTTATTAGAATTATATCTTCTGTTGTTTAAAGAAATAATGTAACCAACATTTCTTTTTCAGTCCCCAGTGTGGAATTACATGCCATAACATATTAATATTTATGTATACTAATGTATCTATTCGGGTATTACACAACAATTTGCCATTAAAAGTGGTTAGCTGACTGCAAAGGGCTGAAATCAAGCACTTGCTCAAAACCAACCCAGTAATAAGTGCATTACTTATGTACTACTGAAAGAATTCTTTTTAGACAGTCATGATGCTTTAGTGTAATCAATAAGCTTATTTCAGGGATAATGTGCAGTTTTCTTCACAAAACTATTTCATAAAAGGAGAAGATTGATTCTCTGCAGCATTCAGCTAAAATATGGAGATTAGGAGAGAGATCCAAATGACTACTTGGGCTTGTCTGCATGGGGAAGATCTTAAAAATCAGCGAGAAAGTGAAGATAAGGCAAGGTTTGTTAGAGGCAGGGCAGGCTACATGTCTGAAGACTGGAACAATTATTTGTTGCAGATAAACACAAGAAAGAAAATAACAGGTAGAGTACATGGTAGTTCTAAGTGAAAAATGGTCAGCAAAAGGGAGCATAGGTGTTAAGGATATCCAGACTGATCAAGCTCAGGTAGTTGCCTCCACAAATTAAAAAAAAAAACAAGCCCAAAAGCACAATGCAGTTTCCTTCCTTTGCCTGATTCCTTTGCTACACAGAAAAAATTCCGAAGAGATAATCATAATATATAATTACATACCAGCAAACATGTAGCAAGATCCTCCAAACATTTTTAAATGCATAGTCTGTTTACAAAGAAAAATTTTGGAAAATTTCTTTTGTTCTCATCTAAAGTCTCTTTGACTACCTACTTTGATCCCACAAAGAAATGAAGTTTTACCTAGTATTCTACCACCTAAAGTTTCAATCCCAACAGCAAAGGATTTCAGGTCTGGTGAAACAGATCTAAAAAGGAAACAAAAATAGTACATTGTTTTGGGGAATAATAGAATAATGTAGCTATAGCCATCCTGTGAACATCTGCATGTGCCACATTGCAAGAGTATTGTGGCTTACCTAGCATATAGCTCACTCAAAACCTAATAGAAAACATTCACCAAAGTTAAAAGTTCAGATGTAGCGCCTCCTTCCATTGACTTCAGTGGATGAACTCTCATTGAAAGAAACGTGAGAATCTACAAAACCTGATCTTGAACCCAAGGAGAAGAGATTGTAAAGAGTTTTGGGAGAAGATGCATGGGAAAACTGAAGTGAACCAACTAAAAGTAGGCATTTCATGTCCATAAGTTAAGCTCCAAGAAGCTGCCTTGCTTTAGAAGGGACTGTACTGTGCAGTGGTGAACGGAGAGAAAGACCAAGGGTGCGCAGTCCTTGCTAGCTACATACAAGTAAAATCCATCTCAGCCTGTAGCATTTTAGAGAAAGACAGCAAATGTGAGTTACCTGGCTACAAAAGTACCTCATTCCTACCAGTGGAGAAACAACCTCTGTCCATCAGATGAACTGGAAGAATTCACAAAAAGCAGAGAGGAGTACTGGGCTGGCACAGGGGCAGGAGGGAGACTTGCTATGGCCAATCTCTTTCCTGAACTGCAGTTTATACAGCAGTATATCCCCTTTTCAGCATTAACATGAAAGACTTCCCATTATACACATCAGTATTCTGAAAACTTTGCCCAGCAAAGTTAGCCTTGTCCATAATCCAGGCATGCGGTAAGAATGGCTGCACTTAGAAATACTGCAGAAGAATCGGCAGTTTATCAAAGAGAGTTATTTGGTCATGCACACTAACTACCAAGGATTGCAGTTCACCCATGAGGATGAGCAGAAAGAAACTTCCATGCGAAGGGCACAGAACATTGTCTTTTCTTTCGCGTATAAAATAGCAGTGCTGCTTTAAAACTGAACAAATAAAAATTAAAAAAATCATTGCTGCTGACGTAGTTCTGTTTAGACCAGCTTGACAAAAAATGGGAATATCAGACTTCTCACAACACAGAAAACATTCTGACGCAACAAGGCTTAACAAAGGTGAATGTTTTTCTCCTTGGTAATGTGAACAGCATAGTCACCTTGGATATGGCTTAGCACCACATCTTATTCTAAGTTCACTGCTCTGTTAAAAACATCCCTGCCATTGGAAGTGAAAACTAATGTCCAGGAACAGTGTAAGGCCTACCCATTTCCTCACGAAAGTACCTGCTCAGCCTTGAATTGGAATTAAATTGGTGCCCAGGCATTTTGCTGTGCCCCTGAACAGAGCTGGATTTCAGAGTACAGGGAAAGACTCAGGGCCCCGCTTTGATCAGCATGCCATTCCTTACAACAGGAATGAAATAGTAGATACCATATTCTGTTTCTCTTTCCCCAAGTTTTATGGTCAAGGTAAGGTAAAGTATTTCACCTAAACATAATCATGTATGTAGGAGTGCCTCCTAAGGCTAAAATAAATGCACATGCAGTCTGTAATGCTAAGAAATAGGGAAATGTTTTGGTACAGCTTTCTCTTTGGCATTGTCCCAGAACTGCAGAGGAATTGCCAAGTCCATGCACTTGTCCTTCCACACAGCTGCAATTGTGAAACACCTGAAAGGAGAAGATGAGAAGAAGGATCTATTTAATCAGAATTCAGTGGCACAAAACTATTTTAGTAGCTAGATTTTTCACTTCCCATAACAGGCAGGCTGTTGTTTATGCTGAAAGAACCTCCCTAATCACCCTTGCAAACTGATGGCCAAGTTAATTGGTATGCTCCAGCCACTCTGAGCTGCTCCAGTGACACAAAGCAACTGTGACTCTAGTTTCAGCCATGCCATTGCTAGAACAGAGGGTGCTCTGTGTATTCTTAAAATGGGTCAAAGCTATAAAATTCAGATGTGAACTGTTATCCAGCCATTCTGCTCAGGAAACCTATGAAGTAGATGAATAAACACAAAAATACAGAAGTGGACCCAACAATGCAATCGTACATATCTATCATTTGTATCTAAAAGAGCGATTTGGTGCTGGATTGAGACTGGGCTGTTTCAGAGCCTTTGAAGTTAGCAGGAGACAAGGGTTTGAAAGCCAATTTCCCTAAGTGAAGCAAGACAATATTGCTGGGATGTATGGGTATAAGTCTGAAAAAGTTGCCTGTCTTTTTCAGTATTGTTACATGAAGACAATTCTGCTTCTGCCAGAAGACATGACCATTTGCACATACTTCTGCAAACCTACTGTTTTGAATGGTCTTGCCCAGGTAGGATTGTGGATTCCCAGCTATGGCAGCTGAGGAAAGCAGGCAATTCCAGTATGATCTGTAATAGCTTGTGAAACCAGCACTAATAATTTTATACAGGTCTGCTGCACATGAGTTGACACCATGGGATTTTGCTAGTATAACAACCAGACTAGTAAAGGTCTTCTAAAGCATACCACTCTTAACTGTGTTGTACTTATGCAGTAAGAGATTTAATGAGAAACTTAATGCCAAATTTATGGTCACCTTGCTGAGAAGAAAATAAATTACAAAAAAAATCAAAATGAAAACATTCAAGAAATGTAAGTCAAGAGTCTCAGGTTTTCTTGTCTTTCCTGAATAGCTTGCTTACCTCACCCCAACTTTTTTAAAAACCCTCCCCACAACCTTGCACTCACTCAGTTTCTACTACAAGGTTAAACCACGCAGAATGGACATTTGTGTCTACAGGATTTCTTAATCACAAAGCCAAAAAAGTAATAGATGGAGAAATCTAGCTATATCTATTATCATCTCTCCACCTATATATTTACCATATTCTTTCCCGTCCCGGTTGATGATTTACATCCCGCAAAGCAGGCTGTCATGTAAGTGATCCCATTATCCCCACATACTGGGTCCCACTGATCCAGTTTGCAGCCACAATCAGCATTGCAACTGGCCATGAAGTTGGTTTTGGGGGAGGAAAGATGTTTTAATCTGGAGGAAAATAGAAAGAAATAAAAGAATTATTTAGTCATATTACATAGTCAAACAAAATATCAGGGACTAGGCAGGAAAAACATGGAGGAAGTGAAGCAATCAACATAGACAGGTATCTGCTACCTTCCAATAGAATATGAAGTTGTCATGTGGAGACTAAGCTAATTTCAGCTAAACCAAAGCTGTCTTGAGATTTTTCATCAAGCATTAACATTGTTATGGATTGTTGCTGAAAAGACAGAGAACTCACAAAGTATTCTTGGCTGGGGGGGAATATTTGGTATTACTTTTTCATTTGTGAACTTAACCCAAGAAAAAGAAATCATACCTAAAATCTCTTATTACCTGTAGAGGGGCCATGCTTTTCCTTAGGAGTAGATATTATACCATATCTGGGTGCTTGAAGTGATGATGTAAAACTACATACAACTACAGCAGCAAGATGACCTTGACATTTTTTTCATTGGATCAGAGCCAGTTAGCGGCAATGAAAGCTACGTGAGTCTGAGCGGGAAGTGCTGCTTCTGTCTCAGCTCTGACAGTATTCAGCAGCAGCCCTTCGCCTGGGACAGGCTTGAGCCCCATTTCTTACCAGATCTCATTTCTTGTCATATATTATCATAGACTTTCATAGCTTCCACCTTTACCAACATTTCTGTAAAAAACATTAATCTCAGGCCTCAATGAGCTAAACTAAGCAGAAGATATCTAGCATTGAGAATTTAAAAAGTGGCCAGCAACTCTGAGGGCATGGTAGCAGGGCTCAGTTTTCAGAAAGTGGTAATAGTCCACCATCTACAAATCACCCCTGCTTTGAAGTCACTCACAATATAAAGAACAAGTGTTCAAAATTTGACTTTTCTTCTCCCTATCCCTCAATCCAAAACACACCTCAAGGGGGCTACATTTCTCCTAAGTCTTTTAGAAGGGAAAGTAACTGGGGGGTTTAGCCCTCATTAGGCTGTTGCTCATCTTCAAACTACAAATGGTTAAACTGGTAAAACAGTAGGTGACTTGCTTAATCAGAACAATCCTAGCACATGCTAAATTCTCCAGTCTTGGTTCTCCTAGAGAAACTGTAATTGCTCTTTCAGTATTTGCTGTCTTGATGTTTCTGCTTATTTTTAATTCACTCTACAGTACCAGATGTTGCACTCAACCAGAGTTATCTCCACTGCACAAACCTCTGACATCGTTTATGTAACTAACCTCAAAGTCAACCTGGGTGTTAGGTTTGCCAGGACAACTTAGATATTTCCCTGAACATAGGCTCAGTTTCGAAAAACACAGGACTGAGTTTCTGTCTGAAGTGAAAATCTAGCAAGCTCTGCTGGATTCAGTTTAATCCTTTAAAATCCCTTGAAATTTGTTGGACTAGACTGAGTCAAATTTAAACAGTAGGCAATTGTGGCATTCTACTGGGATCAGCAAAATGTTCTCAAGAAAGCATGACCATACTTCTGGTAAGGGAGGGGGAAAGTCTGTTTGGGCAGCACACGCTCCTGACATGACCACTTTCTACCTCACAGCTGAGAAAATGGACCCGGGCAGGTTGGCAGCTCCAGAAACCAAGGCAGGCTGATAACTCCCCATACAGGTTGATAACTACTGATCTTGAAGATTGTCCCTTCTACATGCAAAGCTATTGGGGGACTATGGGGAAGTCACTTCCAACAGTCCTTTTACTTCCCATTCCCTACACAGTAACAGGAGAACAGCTTTAAAATAAAGTTTTGAAGTAGAATATAAAAATTTCTATTGCTTGTGATAAAATTTGCACTAAATAGTGAACTGCCAGAATATAGAGGTATATTCTGAGTAATTCTAGCAATAAACAATTTAGAAAAAGAAATGTCAAGCTTAAATGAAATTTGAAAGACAAAATTGGGGTATTCTGCCCATCCCCAACACTAGGTATCATTTCAGCCTGACAAGTCTATCTCAAAATCTAGGGGTTTTCTTGTGTGTATCACCACCAAGGGAGCAGTAAAATTATATCATCACAGTAGCTCCACTGTAGCTGAAACCACACTGACTGACACTAGCAGATGACCTAATACATGCCAGTTTCAGCGAAAAATTATTGTCTTTAAACAGACACATATAAATTTTTTTTATGCAAAAGATATGGGAATACGCCACAGTAAATCAACAGAGAAGCCAAATTTCAGAACTCATCCAAATTAAAATCAAAATATTTCCTAGAGTAGAAGGTTTGTGTTCTAGATGAGATAACAAATCCAGATTGGATTGTGAGTAGCGGAATATAGGTGCTTGCACTATGTTCTGCAGAGGGCAGGACACAACCATGACAAATGACCCAACCAACACAAACCCAAGTGGATACAAACCCTGAGTAGGGCACTGTCAAGCCAGCCACCTGGAGCACCTCACAACTGCATGTAAAGTACAAGAGGTTTAACAAATACGCTACTATAAAGGTGATGCATGCAAACTTTGCCATTTCAGTTATGTGAAGTTTGAATTTCTTGATCAGAAAGCCTCCTAGAAACATCCCCAGGATTGTGATGGGTAAAAGTATCACACCTGCAAATAGAAGGTAACAAAAATGTTAACTGCTGTCACTTGCATTGACCCATTTTTTAATAAATATCTGGTTCTAGTAGCTTCCAAAATATCACATACTGACCTTTTTTCGGACTGATCCTTTGAGGTTCTAGGAATTTTTATTACCTTTAAGTAATTTTGCTTACTTCCTCATTTTCTTTCAAGTCATGGTATGCCTTTAAAAAGCTTAGTTCCTTGATATTCCCTACCTTTTTATTATACTGTTGTTTGTATGCATACTGATGTAATAAAACATATACAAGTGCCTGTTAGAAATTGGAGTAAATAAGATAAATGTCTCAGCTCATGGGTACTTCTTCATTTAAAGTAAAACACTAAACTTCCTGAAAGTTACAAAAAAAGATACCTCCAAAATGGAACATGAAAGGAAGCAGTGTCTTGCATTGGATTCCATTTTGCCCTGAGAGTGGATCATGGAAAGATTTGCATTTAGATTTAATCTGTTCAGCATTTCACAAACTCCAGCTCTAATACATGCTAAATAGAGAGCTTTTACAAGGTTTTCTTGTGAGGAGTTTACCTTTCTCCGCACGCTTTTTTTGTTTGTGTGGATTTTTTGGTCATGTTGTTTTTGTAAAATTTTCCCTGCATCCAAATCACGATAGGAAAAAGAAAGTTCTTCCCACATTTGTACTTGACCCACAGCAAAGCAGGCTGCCTTCAGATTAAAGTCATGGAATATCAGTTCTGCAATGTTTTCAAATACCCTGGTTTTCTTGCCAGGTTATGAGACCATATTAATCACTGTAAGATTAATATAATTTCAGCATTCTTTTTTGTAGAGCACTACCAAGAGCTTATTTTTGAGGGAAGTGGCAAATAGAAAAAGAGTTTTGAGCTGAATGAAATGACTCAAAATTTTACATTTTCATTTCTTATTGCTTATACATTTTGTATTTGCAATCAAAACTGAAGAACATTTATACCAAGATGTTATTCTGGAAAGGAAAACCGCATATTTCATTAGACATTTTCTAAATTAAATGGTTTTTTTTCTTTTAGTTGTTACTTAGTTGCAGTTAGTGTGTGTTTTTTATTCACAAAAACAGACTCATTCATAACGCAAACCTTGTTCTTTGAAAAAAACTTCAGTCAAAAAAAATCCACCCAGTTCTAATAATCCTCTAGCTTATTACATTAGGAACATCAGGACAATTAACACTAAAATTAACATCCATTTTCAAAATACATTAGGAAAATTAACAAATCACTACACAATTTTTTTTAACGAAAAATATTTACAGAAGCTCCTCCTAAAAAGGAATGTAAAATAACAAAGAAAATCTTCCTTTTTGACACTGGAATTTAAAAGAAGGACAGGTACCTACCAATTAGAAAGATGGCTCTTGCCACTGATACATTAAATTGCTGCTCCATAAACTTTGTCTCATAGGTTATCAGCCCAACAAGAGAATTGTACTGCAGAATAGTGAGGAAGATGTACACCAGGAAAACGGGATTTCCAAACAGCTTCTTCAGAGCTGGGATGAAATCTGCAATGGAGAGGTAGATGCTGTACACCCTGCTAAACATAGAGAAGAGTTGTTTTGACATCCTTTAGATAATAAAACTAACTTTGAGTTAACTACTGGTTCTATTACAGGGTACAATTCTTTGCTTATCAAAATATATGCTTGTCCAAGTGAGATTTTCCTCATTGTCAACACATGACTTACAGAAGCAGGAAGGCTGAATGGCACGGTGGATGCCAGACTGGGAATCAGAAATCCTTTTACTATTTTCTTGTGTGCAACACAGGACTATTCATCAAAGTCACTAAGGTTTGCAACATTGATCCTCAGTGCCTGTACAGGAGAGGGCCCCTAGGGGACCATTAAGACTCTCTGACACGTATCAAGTGAAAAGGTTGGTGCCTAATGTAGGAGCCTTCACAAACCACACAAGAGTCCTGCATGGGGTGATACTCAGAGAAAGGGAGCACCTGACCCAGCAAAAGGCTGAAACCTTTCCTGAGACTCTTAATTAAAGTATCTAAGTACATAAAATGAAAGTGAACACAAAAACTGGTGTTTAGCCTGTGGTCTGGCTGTTAGCACACTTACCTAAAGGATGAGAGTTCAAAACACTTCTCTGGGAAGTGCCCTAGTCACTAAGGCTAGAACATACATACATATGCACAAAAGCCTTGGGGGACTGAGGCCAACAATGCATAATTGGCTCTGATATTGCCTACATGAGGTTAAATTAGCATAACTGAGCTCATACACAGGAGCCATGAATTCAGTGAAACCCCTGCAATGGGTTTTGTAGTACTTAGCCCCATGTCTCCCTCCCATATGTTGGTCTCGGTGAAACAGTAATGTGCCAGCTGTGGACTGGTCATTAATGAGGGACGGGATGTTTTCCCCCTCTTCCTTCATAATCATATGATTATAGCCATAACACATCGTATGACAACTACCATGTTGAACTGAGAATCTCTGGTGCTCAACAGGAGCTTTTTCTAGCTGTCAGACATAAAGAGAGAACTGAAATACACCCTTAGCCTGTAATTATGATACTACAAATTAGAGTGGTTTTGTCCATCATTTGCACTGCAGAAGTGTGCATTTTGCTAAGGATTGTGCAAATCCATGCTCAGCTCAGAGTGAACCCATGAGAGAGAATTCACATGCAGACATTTGGGCAGTAATCTTTCACCTTTTACTGCCTCTGAGAACTTTATCTGTAGCTGAACCGGGGAGTCTATTTTACAGTGACCTCCTTGAACAGGCAAATGATTAATCTTCAGTTTTTCATTCTCTCCTTCTTTTGTTAAGGAGTAAGGCAGAAACCAGAAAGGCAATGAAGCAATGAAGTTGACTGCTCCGCAGATGAGCAATCCAAGCCACCAGGCACCAACCCAACGGGTATCCTTAGGATTTATGCTGATGGCATCTATAAAATACAGAAAGACAAGAAAATAGATTAAATATCATGCAGAGCAATTAAACTATGTATTTCTAACTTAACTAATGATACTATAGGTATCTTTATATATATTATTTAAAGACCAGAACTGAGGTGATTTATGTTTCACATGAAGAATTTAAATGCAGCTTGTATCAAATCAGTCCCATGCAGTGAAAGATAGATGTTTTTATTTAGACCCCTGGTGGCATTTCCTTGCCACAATCTTCCAACACTTCCTGTGGGAATGAGTAACAGTAAGAGGGCCCTTCACCACCAAAAAACAACTCCTCTTTCTCAATTTCCCACTGCCCCCTCATTCTTCCATCCCCAAACTCAACAAGTTTTTCCTTGAAGTTCCTCAAATTTTCTCTGGCGTTGGAGACCTGAAAGTGATTTTAACAATGAAATGGGTTTTCATATGAATCTCTGCTGCATGTTCTTTAAGAGAACGTAATTTTTACCAAGTGTTGAAAATGTCTGTGAGCAAAGGCCTTTCAGGGTTCCTTCAACGTGGGGACGATTTTCATTTGCTCACTTGTTCTCAGCTGCACAGCAAGAGTGTAACGAGTGTGTGTACAAACATAAAAGGAGGTACATGTTTCTGCAATGGGGGTGGGGGTCTTGCATCAAGGGCTATTCCAGTCACACTACAGTGCTGCAGATATTAAAGTGTAAATAACACCAGCTTTTGAGTAGGAAAAACTCTATAGAGAGCCCCCTTTTTTGGAGTAGTAAGCTGGGAAGGTGCTTCTTAGCACACAGGCTCCTGCCAACCTCTCAGTTGATGGACCACCCCATGGTCTCTTACCGATATCCACAACGCCAATATCGACCCAGAGGCTGGCACAGAAAGATCCAAGCAGGAACCCCAGAGTCGGCCCAAACATCCCAGAGGATCTCACCAGGCCTGTAAGAGAAGGGAGGCAGCAGGGGAGAGTGAGCAAAACGCCATGTGGACAAGCATGCCTGCTCCTCTGAGGGCAGGGAAAGGAAAGAGGAAGGAGGAGGCAGAAGAGGGGCACAGGCTGTTGGGGATGTCTCATAGGAAGCTTCTAACCAGCAAGAAAATAAGCCATAAGCTTCCAGTGTGCTAGCTGCAATGTGGAAGCACGCTCCTTCACCCGCACAGGGCTTTGCTGAAGCGAGCAGGGTCTCACATGGACTCCCGCATGCATTTCATTGGCAAGATTGGTATCTTGGAGGGAATAGGAAGAAAGAGAACAACATTGCAATGGTTTTTATCCCTCCTCCTTCCTACTTCTCAGATTTTTGTAGTTGCGTTGTTGAGCTTGCTGTGGTTAACTAATGAACACACAACGCTAGGCCTGTTGGAGGCAACATGAATCTACCTGTAACTCTATTTACAGCTTGCATGATGTTCTGTGATTGTAGAAGTCAGGACTGTTCCCTGTACAACGTGTTCAGGTCCCTAGTGTAATTTTAAGTAGCAGTCGTTGATCTGATGCTGTGCACGTAACAAGGTGTATCTTTGCAGTTTGGAGTCACATTAAGATGACAGGGACGATAAAAGTGTGTGGGCATGGAATTAGGTACAGGACTCTAAGAAAATTTTCAGTAGGCAAGAATATGTGTGCCTGTGTGTGACCAAAGTTCATTAGACAGAATCTTTATTGATTCATTCAGCACCAGAA